>JAGFMF010011673.1:504832-533458 GCA_019455555.1 Galemys pyrenaicus
TATGTTCCTCCTAAGGGAGGAACCATCTGGTATTTTTCTTTTGCCTTCTGACTTGCTTCGCTAAGCATAATCCCCTCCAGATCCATCCATGTTCCTATATCAAAATTACTTCCATAAATATTAAGAGCATAGGAAAGCTATGTAAGGTACTAGAAGAACACACAAATAGATATTTTGTTTAATTATGGGGTAAGAAAGATCTTTCTAAAGACCTCTAAAAGGACAAAAATACAAAGAACATAATGGATCTAATGAAGTAATTGTTTTAAACTTCAATACAACAAAAATCCTATCATCAAAGCACTATATCAACAAGAAAATCAGATATTTGTACTCATATACACATAGCATTACACAAATGTAAGTTTGTGTAAGGTGTATGTATGCATAAATGAGTTACATACCCCCAAAGGATAAGTGCTCCAACAGAAAAAATAGACAAAGATATGAAGTAACACTTCTCACAAACACAGCAAACATGAGAAAAGATCAATCTTATTAGTAATCAGAGAAGTGCAATTTTTCCAAAAGAGAGAATGCCTGACTCTCAGATTAGCAGGCTTCTAATTTGGGATTAAAATGCCCAGAGTGAATAAGGAGGCGGGGGGAAAAAAAAAGGTGCTCAGAACATAGCTCTCAAGTGTAAATTATTCAGAGGGACAATATGGCAGTAAATATCAAGAATCCTAAAAAGCATATGCCTTTAACATAGAAGTCTATTTCCATATTAATTCTAAGAAAATAATGTACTGCCACCAGAGATATTTGTACATGGATATTCACAACAATGTTGTGTATAATAGCAGAAAAAAATTGAAAACAAAAATATACATAAAAGGTAGAACTTGGATTTAATTATTTTATTGAGGTTACACTGGGTTTACAACACTGTATATGGCGTAGATAAATAGGATCACATCCTTCAGCTGAATGTTACCCACTGCCGAGACACCCATAGTCCTCCACCACAGTTCACTGTGTCCCCTCCTTTCTTTGCTTCCCTCCCTCTACTTTCCCCTTTGGTAGCCTTAAGTCTACAGTTAAATTTTAGGATTTATTAGTTTTTTTGGTTTTATCTGACCTTTTGTTTTATATCTCTATATTCCACAGAACTGGGATTTTAACTGAAAGCCCTCTGCCTTCAGTGTCTGTATCCCTAATAGATTTAGATTCACTTCTCTTAGCCAATAATCCTGTTGCTTCCTAACCCTATTGCAACCAACACAGAATGCAGACACATTCTGAAGGAGACATCTGACTGACTACGCTGCAGTAAGGGGAACAATCTACATAGTCTAGGGACACTTGTTGACCAATAATACAGCTACCCATTTTGGAAGTCCACTCAAAGGAACTAGGAGTAGACCTCTGGGAACACAGTGAGATTTGCATTCTAAGCCTCTCTTAGGATCTGTTAAGATAATGAATGCACCTTGATCCAAATTCCCAGAGCTCTTCCATTAAAAGGCCATACCCTCTTTGTATTTCTAACTATGAGTCATACTGATACATTTCTTGTCATCTTAAAAAAGTTTGTAGAGCTATTAAATTGGTGGTAAAGGGCCTCCACATATATAAAAGACTCCATTTTGTAATTCATTGCTCACTGGTTTAATAGCAGATAAATTGATGAATCTCTAAATAACAGAAAGTCTGAGGCTTGGTATTTTTAAAAATATATTATCAAATTGTAGCTGAAAATTTCATAAATTAAGTAAAAACACATTACAAAAATATTTTCCACAACATATTTCACTTAAATTACACCTTAGTAAGAATGGCATAAACCAGCTTAATAACCAAAGGGAGTGTTTTCAAAGGATTTGATGATAATATTAGCAACAACCAGATAATTAAACTCTACCTAAGATGTCTATCTGGATAGACTTTGAAAAATGAGGCTACTGGTTTTATCAATTGGTGCTGTTTAATAACAGCAGGAGAAAACACTAAGTAAGAAAATTTTCTAATTTTAACAAGAAGCTATGTTTCAGTGAAGAAGCTACTTGTCTTTTTAAACACATATCAACTTCTTGGAAAGCTCTGTAATGATCAGGATTACAAATTTTCTCATACAATGAATGGCAACATCTTCCTACCAAACAAAGTAAGTAGAGTCCTAGAACTTCCTGTCTTCCATTCTTAACAAATAATGTGCTACAATCGATGTATATAACTCATGAAAACACAAGAAATGACAAATATAATACTAAATATTTGCAGCTTTGCATTTCATTGGAATGAGAGAGCAAGTCAATTGAGGAAGATCTTAGGAAAGAATAAGGCAGAGAGCAGCATAAGTATTTTTTAGTCTCCAAGTAAAAAATTGATTATCGGATTATAATTTTAAATCTGTTAATTATTCAGTTTATCAGTGTTTAAAGTATATATCACAGTCATTACACAGCACATATCTAAATCAAAAACATGTGTCATGAACAACTTTCACATTTCCTGTGCTATTTACAACATACCTACTTTCATCCCTGGAGAACAAAAGCCTTTATCAATTCAATTCCACAAATATTTAGTAAGTACTTCTTTATGCCAGGAACTCTACTTTTCTACTAAATATATTCCAATGACAATATTATGGTAGATACAAATTCTTGGCTGCCCTTCAAACTGACTGGCAGAATATGACAGATTTAATTGATGCCATGACGTTCTCATTAAGCAAAAAGTAAAGCTGAGCTCAGAAGTATTTCATCGAAAAGGTGGAAAAGCCACCTGTTTGCATCAATTGATATTCTACCCTCATTGTAACTATATGAGGACAGACTGTAGGGGCACTATTAGGAAAATGCGGAGAGAAATGCTTTGCCTAACTAGACATTGAAGATCTTACTTGTTTTTGCAAACAGCAACTCAAGAGTGAAGGAATAACCATGACAACTGAAAAGTTTACAGTGGAACAGGGCAAAACTCAATATTTTAGCAACAAGGGCCTTTCCCATTTTTAGAACTAAGAGGTCAAGTAAATACCAAATTACATAGACCTCCACATCAACTGGGATGTAAAAGGAAGACAGTTTGCCTCTAGACAGCCATGTTTAATAGACTAAAGGAACACAGATAATAAAAGACTAACAGTAATCAGAGGAGGTAAGTGTTAATAAAACTAACCAAATTACCAACCAGGCAGAGATTTCTTAAAGGCTCTGTTATTTATAATTGAACTCTCTTCAACCAAAACAACAGAGAAGAAAGTTCTCATATCTTCACCATCCCTCTGTTATCTTACTGAATATCTCCCAATAATCCTCAGTAAGCCTCCCCCATATCATAACTCTTCACTATGTTATAGCTAAGACAAATGAGGGTTTGATATCAGTTGACTTGTTGAAATCTAAACAGAAGGTAAGTGAGAATCCTGGCCTAAAATATGGACCTCCCAATGAGAAATCAGCACTTCTCTAGCCTGCAGTTGTGAATATCACATAGATCAACCACGTTCTTCAACTTGAGAAATAAAAATGATCAACAGCATCTCAGCCAAGGAAAGGATTTTCCAAATATTACTCCAAATTAAACCTTTGATTTGTGCTTTCCATCCTAGCAATTTAAAGCACATTATGAATTTGCCAGCGGCTTGGGGATCCACAGTCCTTGACATAATTAAAACCCATTAGTTTGGTTTACAGTAGAATGGCACCACATGTGCTATGAAAACATATTCTCCTAAAAGCCCCTAAGAGGACACTGAGCGTTCACAATAAATCACAATAACCCACAATAAATAAATAAATAAATTCACAAAAACCCACAATAAAATCTTAGCATGTCAATGCATAAAAGTTTTTATTAATAGATTGTGTAACTCACACTCAGGAATATTATACTAGGATCCAAATAGTAGTGTTTTATGACTGAACTATAGGATGTCAGAAAACCTCCACCTGCCCAGTGATGAGAATGTTTCCCAAAGAAAATAGAATGAAGCTAATGAAGCCATAGCTAAAATTCTGATTCCCTAAAAACTCATTAGAATTTGAAAACTACACTGCATCTTACAGTTACTCATTACATCTGTAAAGCCTCATCTCATTGTTAATCTGATGAAAAATGCATATGTTCATGATGTGTCTACAACTTAGTGGCAAGTTCTCATAGCCATTCTCGTGATTAGAGTTTCTGTAAGAAAGCACACATTGCTGAGATCAGGCATCTCATCCTCTACATTTCCCTATGCCAGCCCCAAGCACTATGCCAATGTCTACATGACTACAGAGTTGAAGAATGAGAATGTGCTTCTGTGGTCAAAGAATGAATGAATGGTTACTACAAAGAATAGTTTGATTGGTTCAGGGAATGACTTAACTTATTCCTGAAGGAACTATAATTCAAAAGCATTAGTAGCATCATGCACTACATAAAATATATATAAAGAAAGCCTTGGTCTTTTATAAGAAGACTAAATTTGTTCTTAAGTGCGCCCCATACATTATGAATAAGGTTACACAGTGAAATTCTCAATATGAGCACTAGAACACATTATTAATCTAAGCAATTTCAAAATCAAAGTTATTTTTGATATACAAGGGTGGCTATTTTACTTTTATTCTTCATAAAACCATCACTTAATACTCCCAAATGGTGTGATTCTACTAAAAACACTTTTAAACTGCTTGAAGTAGGTCTTTATTCCAGCTTATTAAAGTGCACTGAAATCTCTAAATTTAACACCCAACTTTACTGTACTTTCTGCAGGTAAGCAATTATAAATATAGTGGATGGTTATTTTAAATTTTATGGAAGTTATTACCTTGTTACAACACAATGAAAAGTTTATGCCTCTCTGCAGTTCATTAGAATAAAGCTTAAGGACTACCTCCAACATTGTTCTCTAATGATGTAAATCTAGGATCTGCCTCATGGTGCGGAACCTTTTATCCCCTTGCTCTCCTTTTCTTTATACATCAATCTTCTGCCTCTAAAGTATTTCCACTTCTTGGATAGAGTTTTATTTTATATTGTTTTATTTTTCTTCTCCTATATAAGAAATATGGCTTTAATTATATCATTTGCATTATTCTTTTATAGACTTAATTTCTTTTTGTAATTAAAGTAACATTGTGTAAGATTTATAGGAATAGGCTCACCACTCTTCAAATTTCAACAACTTTTTTTTCTTTTATATTCCTTAGTTTTTCCAAATATATTCATCTGTTAAATAACTTCCAAAAATGATTTCACCTTTGTGTTCATCATGCACTTTTCAACTTTTGTAATGACAAAATACAATTACCATTAAAAGTCAACTCTATGTAATTACACATTTGTCTCCTATGACATTGTACATTATTAAACCCAGAATCCACTCTCCTAGTTTATTTAGACAATAAGAATACAAGAAAAAAATTATGTTATTAGGAGACAAAAAAATCTGTCTGATTTACTAAGTCTAACTCTATTTTACTGATCTAACCCTAAATATCTCAATGCTTAACCTAAGCCACTTTCTCATCCATAAACATATACTTCCCCAGGTGATTCTCATTCAAACCCATGTCTTTGAATATGATAATATAACTGAGTGACTTTCAAATCTATGTACAACTAAACCTGATCTTAGCTGCTTATTTGATTTCTCTACTTGATGTCACAAACGAAGTACAAAATCACTAGGATTAACTTTGTGCATTTATAAAGCTAAATGATTAAGCCAAGTGATCATTAACAACCTTCATTGACATTGATCTAAATTTCCTAAATAATATTAAATACTCATGTTATATACTGCCCTACTCTTTATTCAATGCAGTTCCTTTTGATTGCGCCCTTCAGTGAGCCTAATTTATAGTGTCATTCTAAGTTGCAGATGCACATACTACTTACTGAATAGAGATGGCTCCCTCAGATTTCCCAGCTCACCGACAGTTACATCAGATCATTAGCTCTGAGCAGACAGCTATAAGCAGGGATGACATATTTCAAAAAGTTAGTTCTCCATATGCTTTTCTTCCCCTATGCTTGTTACGAAAACCATTCTAAATGTGGAATGTTAGTTATCTGAGGTTCCTGAATAACCATGTGGAGCACACCCCCTAACCTATGTTGACCATGTAACATGTATGTGGATTAAACATTCACTGTACAATAATCATTTAGATTTGGAGTAGGATTTTGTTTGTTTTGTTTTTTTATAAAAGCATAACTTAGCTTTATGTAGGATAGCAAATCAGTTGCACCACAGTTCACTGTCCCCTCCCCTCTTTACTTTCTTCCCTCTATTTCCCCTTTGGTAGCCTTAAGTCAACAGTTAAATTTCTAGGGTTTATTAGTTTTTTGGCTTTATCTGACCCTTTGTTTTATATATCTCTACATTCCACAGAACTATGATTTTATTTTTTTTTCATTAGATTTATTTGTATTTGACATCATTTGTATTCCCCAGCGAGTACCCACCACCATTCCACCCATGCACCATCACCTCAGACCCTTGTACTCTTTATGCCCTCATCCCCGTCTTTGCCCTCCCCTCCCTGTCCACCCCCATGATCCCTTTGGTTTATCTTTGACCTTTTGATCTTGAGTTTTTTTGTTTGTTTTTGGTTGTAACTGTCCATTTCCTTGAGCTTTCTCTTGCTTCTTTTCTTCTTTTTTATTTTTTGTTGTAAGGACTGTGATTTTAACTCAAAGCCCTCTGCTACCTGGAACAATGTATTTTTAAAATATGGAAAGACTATATTTAGGAAAACTAGAAAGGAATATCATGCATAATCAACATCACTGTAACTATGGAAAACTGGATAAATCCCAGAACACTGACTTAGGTCAAATGTTTTATGCAAATTGACACTCATGAATTAAAGTTACTAGTGGTCAATACATCAAGTCCAAATCATAGCCCAGTAATACTCAAAGCTGCCATGTGTCTTTCAGGTGCAAAGACCTTCGTTCTTCCTACTCCTCTTCATCTAGTTGACTATCTTACACCAATGCTGATTAATTAATTTGAATAAATTTCCAGTAAAGTAACTTCTGCTGCAGATTTATAAGGCATAACCTTGAAAATCTAACTCTAATAAGACAAAAATTATTATTCACAACATCAAAAGCCCCAGATTAAGTATTTGAGTGTTTATTGCTTATTTTAAAACTATTCTGGCTACAAATCAAACATAATTTTTCCACAAGTTGTTTTCTGATGGAGAATTTCAGAAATATAAAAATAAATATAACATACAATATAATAAACACCCATGTTTCGGGCCTCCCTGGTGGCACAGTGGGTTAAGCAATACACGATGAAGCATCTGCAGCCACTGCAGCATGAGTTCAATCCCTGCTGCTGGCCGGGGTCAGGGCAGGGGAGCGGGGGTGACCACATGGCAAAGCAGACCTCTCCTGCCCCACCCACTGCTCCCCTCAGCAGTGTATTTCAGTTGATCTGCCTGTTCTGCTCCCCTCTCTGTCTCTGGTGAATCATCTTACACCCCCAGCTCTGGTCTGTACCCCAGTTCTTGTATGCATAAATAATTTTTTTAAAAAATGCTCAATTTTCAATTCCAAACTAAAAAAATAAATTATTACATACACAATTTAAGCCAACCTTGATCTTCTTGATACCACTTATTCTCTGGAAGAAATACCAATCATTCTGCTGAATTTATTCCTTTGGATTTTTTAATCACTGGACATTATTCCTTTGCATTTTTTCAGAATTTTATTACATGTTTATATTCTACTATTAATTACAGAATTTTTTCTAAACATAGTAAAAATGGTACCAAACTGTATAAGCCTATCTGCATTTGAATTTTGATTTTGCTTAACATAATGTTCTCCATTTATTCTCAGTGACCTATATGGTTATAGTTTCACTGTGTGCCTTTAGTATAACATTTTTTGAATGTACCACAATATAATTATTATTAACTTCCTACTTACATTTAGAAATCTTTTGTCTGCCTTTATACTTTTTCAATATTTTCTAGAACAATTTGAATTTCACGACAAACATGCAGCAGAAAGGTCCCAGGCATCCTTATAAAGAGGTGTTGGGGGGAGAGAAAAAGAGAGAGGAGAGAAAGAGAAGACTTCTTCCTGAAAGCCAATAAATTTCTTAAATATCCAAGGACAGAACAAAATAAAAATGAACCAGTGGACTTTGACAACAAAATGAGGTTACCAAAGGGGAAGAGGGTGAGAGTGAGACCAAGAATAGAGGGTGTCCAATGGATGGTAGTGGTTTTTAAAACAAAAGGGTGGGCAGGAGGAAGTAACAGTTGAGAAATAAATAAATTAATAAATGTCTCATGCTGTTCTTTGGCTGTTACACATCACTTTTCTGTCTAGTGTGAGGTTGACTTTTAAGTTTTTCAAGATAGGGTATTTTAATAGTAGAATGCATGTTAAGTATTTCATAACTAATACCCGACCTATAATTAATTTAGGTAAAATTAGAAATATAAAGTTGTGTTATTTTCTGTGAAATAAAAATCTATGCCAAGATTATGAGTCATGATGGAAAAAAATAAAGTCTTGGCATTTCTTTCCATATCAACTTTATCAACAATTATTTATATTTTTGAGTTATTTTCAATGAAGCTGTAAATCTTTAAACGATGTATGGTCATGCTAAAAAAGACTTATCCTTCACATAAAGTAGCAAATTAATTATTCCTGAAAATGCACAGCACCAAGTCCAGAACAGAGAGGAAGAGAGAGAAAGGGAGAGGGAGTGATTTGACCTTCTACCCAGATCACTACCCAGCCATAAGGTTATTTTGCTTTATTATTTGTGTATTCACTTGTATATCACTTTTCATTTCCCTCCGAAGTTTTCCTTTGCATTTACAACTTAGCTAATGGTATGGTGCAAGAGGACTAGTTTTCAGCCTATCTCAGCTTTTAACATGTATCCTTCACCAGGCTTAACCATTTCTAACTTCTAATTTGAAGTTAGACATGCAACTGCTCCTTTCACTTGACTACTTAGAGACCTTTGTGGAGACATGAATTAACCTACTTTGAGAACTGATGAGATACAGAGAACAGGGAGGCCTGCGAAAATGAAGAGAGATGTGGTAATGGCGTGTTGGTAGAGTAGAGCAGTCAGAACACATATCAACTTATCAATTAAATTTTCTATCTTCTGGAACTGGAAGGGATTATGCTCAGCGAAGTAAGTCAGAAGGCAAAAGATGGTTCCTCCCCTAGGAGAAATATAAGGGAACCAAATAAGGATCAAGGAAAAGAATAAGAACAATAATAATCATAATAATAACAATAAAGACACAAAAACCAAAAATGAAAAGACAAGGACAAATTGGGGACACTTGGTGGGGAGGGAAGAGGGAGAGGATTGAGGGCAGATGGGAGCATGGGGGACTGAGGTGATGGTGCACTGGTGATATGGTGATGGGGAATACACGGGGATTACAATTGATGTCAAAGATAGATAGATAGATAGATAGATAGATAGATAGATAGATAGATAGATAGATAGATAGATAGATAGATAGATAGATAGATTAAAAGGAATTGGCAAATAAATAAATAAATTTGCCAACTTATAAGGTGTGGGTGAAAGAACATCAAAACAATTACAGTAATAAGATCACTAATCATATATCACCATAAAAAGTATAATAGTGATGAAAAATTTAGTAATCGTGGCAGAGCTACTGAGCCAAGTTTTAGACAGCAGGCCTGGAGTGTAAGGATCCCAGACATGCTCTTTCCCAGTTCTTGTCTTCAGCAAGAAAAGAATTCAATGTTAAATTACAAAATTACACAAAGGCAAGAGATTTATTGATAGGTAAGCAAGAAGGACAAGAAAGCTTTCCACATAGAGAGGGGTCCCAAGTGGGTAGTCACTGAGGTGGCAAGAAGTAGGTTCTTATATGGGTAAGAAGTAGGTATTTGGTTGTTTGGTGTCCCACCTTGTGCCTCTTGCTGATTCATTGGGCCTATGGGATCTAAAGACACTGAGGTCCTCCCCTAGGCTACCCAGGCCAACATTTTTCCTGTGTTACCCTGGCCAATGTTACCTAGCCCAGCTTCTTGAAACTGCTTTGGCCCGGTGTTTTAGCACTGTATTATTGTGCTGGTGTTCTGACATTTCACTCTTTACTGGGTTGGAGAGGGGATCCTGGGCCTGGGACTGTTCTCCAATCAGATTGATAAATAGACATTGGGCATGTGGGATTGGAAAAGGTAGGGAGAGTGCCCTCTTGTCCCAAGCAAGTGTTTCTCAATCAGCCTGATCAGTGGACTTAGGGACATGGGACAACCTGTTCCTAACTGACTTCCTATACCCATTTCCTAGCATCTTCCTTCATTACCAAATCTGGCACAGGGACAGGATGAGTACATTGTGCTAGACTTGCTATAGGCAGGTTTGCTTCAATTTGTAAGAAAACATAGGTTCTGCAAAACATAATACAGTGAAGTGCAGGAGGGCTTTACAAAGGAAGGCATACTTGACAGTCATCCAGAAGAAGGGTACAAGGGTGTTCCAGGCAAAGAAAGAAATGGGCATGCCATCTTTTCAGCAAATTCAACCAGGCTGGATGGTTTATACATTCGGGAAAGTTTATACATCTAAATACACAAATAAGTAAACAGTGACTAAGATTTATTTTTTGATCAAACTCTAGCGTGCCTCTGAATGTTCTTCTGGGCTAGGCATAATGTTGGCTTATAAAAACGACAGAACCTCAACACAGATCATTTTGTCCACCTCCCTGCCCCCCTACATTAAAAGACAAACACTGAGTTAACAGCTCAACACTACATTTATAGGAAGACTCTAGCATCCCCTTTAAGGGTCTACCTGAGAATACTCTGGTTGCCAAGAGAATTTAAAGTCTGTGCCAACCAACACTTCAAAGAAGTCGAAACACCCTATCTTAGAGTACTTACTAAAAAACCTTTTAAATGTGAATCATTCCTATTCCTATGAGATGTACATGTATCTCTATATCTGTCCTATTTTAAGAGCATTATTCTCTTAAAGACCTGAAGACTATTCCTTTGAAAATTAATCATCTGGAAGGAAAGGGCCTCTGTCACCCAGCCTCGTGAAGAGGATTGAATCCTAACTTCAATAATTGAAAGCTAACAAACACAGCTGGCCTAATCAGCATGTATACGGACCAGTTCTTTCTAACATTTCAATTCCCTACCAAACTCCCACATGTCTCCCACATTCACCCATTAAAAATACCCAGTCACTTCTGCACAAACTGAAGTTGAATTCATTTCACACTGGACTCTCATCCTTACCATTTTTACTAATGTCTGGCTTTACTTTTATAACCGAAGAATATGGAATAATGCAATCCAATATTCTAAAGCTTCTGTGAGCCTCTTTGTCTTTCAAATATAGTTGTGCTGGTCACAAGGCATCTGAAATCCTCCCCTCTCCCAAGAAACACTTGGTAATTCTCAGTCACAAATGCTGCTCCTCTCCTTTGTCTTCATTATTCTTGTAAGATGCATTCTTCACATTACACTTTTATTTATATTTTGTGCATTTATTCTCTTACTCATCAAATGTCAAACACATTCTTGAACTTATTAATTACCATCTGTCAAGGAGTCCTGTTCAAATGCCATGCCTTTACCCTCATAACACTTCACTAACAGCTGCAGCCAGAAGTATTCTCTTCCCCAACTTTAGGATAGAGTGATGATATTTCATGTGAAGGAAGGAGTTTGTCTATCGTATCTATGATTACTGCTTCTGCTGTATTGGTTCTAGTTTTTCCTTTAGGAATATATTTCACATATGTTATGTCAAGATGAGACACAGTCAAGTACATGGGCCAAATGTGGCCTGGCCCACTGCCTGTTTCTGTACAGTCCATGAGCTAAGAGTAGCTTTTCCATCTTTTAATGCTTGGAAAGGAGTCACAAGAGTAATAAATAGACTCTAATGACATATAAAAGTCATAATAAATTAAAATTTTAGTGTCTAGAAATATAGTGTTCTTTGAAACAGTCATAATCATTTGTTTATATACTCTCTATGGCTGTTTTCATACTATGCTGTCAGAGCTGACTAGTTAAAAAAAATACAACCCACAAAGTCTAAAGTATCTTCTTATTTGGCTCTGTATAGAAGAAGTGTGCCAATTCCTCATTTGATCATCATTTGCTACAGTTGTGTGCACTCTAGTGTCAGTTAAATTATACTCTCAGATCTAGAAATAAACATGACATGTATGACCTAAGGTTTTTAATACTTTACAGGGATTCACTTAATTCAGCTTTGAGCATCTAAACTGGCAACTTCTAGTTCCCCTACTCTTAATTATATTCTCCATTATTACAATAAATATACTATAATCAAAGTCACAATTCCTACCCTATATTGTTCTTAGCTTTGCATATATCTTTAGCACTTTATTTGTGAGGATAAATGCTTCCAGATTGCAATATATAATCACCAGCTTTCTGCCTCCCAAAGCTCATACCATTTGGTGAAAGTCTGACTTGATATGATAGGTGGGAGGTTAAAAAGACTGCTGTGCACTTTATTTATTTGTACAGTCCATTGAAAGGGTAGATTAAGCAACTGACAATCTTTCTGAGGTATTTGATTTAACCTGTGTGTGTCAAAGGTAAAAAACAGGTAGATATTTTTCCTCCAGCTATTTTCAGCTACCTATAATTAGCGGTTCTCTCTTCCAAGTTTTACATTATTTTTCAATCCTAGATTTCAATGTTTTCTATTTTTTTATTTGATTTCGAGAAGATTTGAGTACAATGAGAATAAATTAAAAGCTTTAAAATATTCCAAGAATGAATATTTAACTCATAAAACTGGTATTATTTTAATTAAGTACCCCATAAAATGTTTCATACTTTGGAAATTTGAATTATGCCATCTTGTCCTTTGGTACCACCACATTTTCCTAACTGGGTAGCAATATCAATACCTATTTAAATACTAAGAATTGGGCCTCCCTGGTGCCACAAGGAGTTAAGTCTCAGCACTATCAAGCTATCAGCAACTGCTGTAGTATGAATTCAATCACCCCTCAATCCCTCAGCCAGGGAGCTAACCCACATGGCACAACAGACCTCCCCTGTCTTACCTGCTTCACCCTTGAGCAGTGTATCTCACTAGATCTACCTGTTCTGCTCCCTATTCTGTCTCTGGTGAATCCTCTCACCCCCATCCCCTGCACCTCTGACGTACATCACAGTTCTTGTACGCATAAATAAATAATTTTTAAAAAACACTAAGAAATATTTTGACAAAATTATAGTGTATAATCTAATGAACAGTTCCATTTTGGCCAACATAATGAACTGTTAAGATATATTTTCTTGTAACTCTTCTACCATAAGTTAAGTATGCGATCATTTATTCTCTATAACATGTGCTATTCCTACATCCCATCCTACATTACCTTCACACCTACCATATACTTTGCTTTCCTCTTAAAGTTCTGTAAAAGGAAAAGATTATTATATAAGTAAAAGAAAAGGATTTAGAAAAATAAATACATGATAATGATATTTCATATTATTATTTCATATTTCAATTATATTATATTTCAAATAATGATAATTCATATTCTTGCCCAACCATTGTCTTTTTCTTCTCTCTTGCTCAGATGAAATTCTGTGAAAGATACCATCAATAAATATAACAAAAAATGATAATATGTTTTTGTTTTCCTATAATTAAATTGTATTACTTCAATAAATTTTTAAGGGAAACACACAGAGAAACAAGTATGTATTTTATACATTTAGTAAACTTGATTTTTAAAGTGTACCTTTCTCATATCATTCAACATTTATCTTATACTGACATTTTTATTTTTCAAAAATTCTCACTGAAATAAGAAAATCAGCTCATCTGGAATATCACAACTATTATGCATCATTAATATCACAATACATTATTTATGGTGGTGAATAATATCCTGAAATGAGAAGTCACTGAAGATAAAATATTGCTCTACCATGTTCCATTATGGGAAGAACCTTTTAATTAAAGTGATGCCATAGGACTCCATGCACAACATGGTGGGATAGAGAGGCTGGAATCACCCTCTCCTCTGAAACAGCCACACACAAAGTGGCTGATCATGATCTCTCAACATTAATTGAAGTGCTTGGAGCCAACCCTACAGCTGCAGGATATCCCCAGGGAGTTTAGGAACTAAGGAACTAAGGTTGGTGTTCACTGAGGGAAAAGAATAAGGGGCGGGGGGGGGGGGTGATGGGGGGGAATCAACTTCCCAAGATACATGAAAGGAAACCCATGGCACTTCAAAATCCTTTGGAGCAATTTTACTGACACCAGGGTGGGCCCAGACCCAACCTAGGCAGTGGGAGCAGGGCAGACTCTGACCCTGGAAATTGGAAACCCCACAGTTGGGGCAGCATGGCCACTGAAAGCTCCTTCCCCTAGCCCTCTCAGAGGAGATAAAAGGAAAGTCAGTTGGAGCCAGGCCAGACCCCATAAAAAGCTCTACACCAGAAATAACTTTAGAGTCCTTCTTAATTATAGGAAAACAGATATTAACAACATTCACATACCTCCAAGAAGGCAAACCATCAGCACATATACTCCCCAAACCTGCAGAAGCAGAAGCCAAGGCATGAGTGGGACAGCAACGGCCATTCTGGGTGGCCACAGTGTCCAGTGGGCACACATGCACCCACGACACACCCAGTGCCACCTTCAAGCAAAGTTCAAACTATTCCCAGAGTGTGAGCCTCAAGGCCCAGATACTGACCTCCCCACTAGGAGGCCCAAGCTTCATAGATCACAACCCTCAGAAGAAAGGAACAGGAAGGTGGGGAGGGAAGTGACGTGAACCTAAGCACAGAATACAGCTTACTGAGGACAAAATAGAGGTAGAGTTGACTAACAAACTTTTAAACACATAGTAGACCTTTCTGAAAGTGAGTAGTCTCAAGAGCAGTAGCCAGATATCTCAATTCTAAAATATAGAAACAAAAAAATATAGAAACAAAAGTAAAAATCCATTCCTATAAAGAGTACACAGTCAGTATCCAGAATTATAGACAATGAATAACTAATTTAAACCTATCAAATTTACTGTTTATATTTTTGACAGGAAGACTAGGCTGGAATCATGAACCCTTCTCCTTCAGGCAGAGATCAGCCTACATAGATATCCTAGGAGCAAGAATAAGACTTCTGAAAAGAAAAAGTCTTTAATTTGGAGATTCTGTAGCTTAAGATATTTCTAGACTCATTTCCAGGAAAACATATATAATTTAGGGTGACTGACTACTCACTGCCAGCAATCCTGCTTTTATAATCTTTAAATAGATGCAGGAGAGACTGGTTTGAGAAGATATTAAAGGCCATCCGCCATTTTCTACCAAGGAAAGTCAAGTACAGATAGAGCTGTATAAAACGCATCTGTACATAGGCATATATATTTTCACATCAACTGAAATCTAGAGTTTTGACTCTTCGTTAGAGAAGAAGTCTATTTTACACAAAATAAAGCTGCCTAAGACTAGCATTTCCCATTCAAACTTAATAATCCATTAAAGCTTATGGATCATTTACTAGTTCAAGGCTCTGTGTTTGTTACTAAGAGATAAGAAAACAAATGAGATAAGCTCTGGGCCTCAGGGAATTCAGAAGTTGCTATATCTCCCTGAAATGGTATATCCAGCATTCCGAAAAAGAGAAGGCAGTACAGAATTTTATACAGAATTAAGCCCAAACTGGCAAAATAATAGAGTGTAAACAAATTACTTAAGAAGCAGGTCCCAGAGCACTTAGGAAAAAATAACTCAGACTGTTTGAAACAAGCATTATTTCAACAGGCAGAAAACTACAGGAAAGGGACACACATAAGGGAAAACAAAGGCAAACAGAGATTAAAAAAAAAAAAAAAACAAACCTGACATAGTGGGAAATCATGAAGTAATTTTAAAAGAAAAGAGTGTATAAGTACTTAAAAAAATAAACAGCTCATATTGGCTTATTGACTTCAACTGCTATTTTAATTGATGCCTGATAAACCATTGCACCATCGCATCCTAAATGCAAGTTTTCAGGTCGATCAGAAAAATAAGACAGCACAAAGGCAAAAATGGTTAAAATGGTCAGTTCACTAGGTGATCTGTAGCAAAACCACAGTCAATATTCCTATTAGGAATCAACCAGGTTAGTGAATTCCTAACCCTATTTCAATGCTGTGGCTGCTACATACTACAGAATTGGAAGCATCTATTTTTAGCATTGAAAAACAGCTCTTGTATCAAAGGAACAAGAGAATAACAGCTATTAAAGTATTCAAAGTAATATAGAAATTGAAAAGTCAGCTAAGTAATGGCCTGGTTCTAGCCATAACAAAATATCAGAAACCACGAGAAAATGTTAAATATTAAAATGTTTAATTTTCCTTTGGAAGGAGAATATTTTTCACAACCAACACCTATCACAGTAATTTGTACAGAGCCTATCCAGTAAACACTTGTCAAATTAAAAATAAATCTAAGCAGAGTTATAATGTGCTTAATATTTTTCCACCCACTATGACAACATTTATGTTACTCACCATTAAACTATTATAATAAGTAACTTACACGAACACATTGCTGGATTATTTCACAGAGTAACCAAGAGGTTCCATTTATAAAAGAATCGCGATTCAAAGTCATAAAACCAAGGTGTAAATCTGAAAGGCCACTGGTAACTCTGTGGCCTCAAATCACATTTTAAGTTTAGTACCTAACCTCTATAAAGCTGTTGATTTCCTCATCTGCACAATGACAGTGATACTTTTTATTATGACAATTAAATGAGATCATGCATGTCAAAGAACTCTAAAGTAAAAAAGTGCTACATAAAAGATGATTAAATAGTAAATTGTAAAATAGACTGTTTTCTAGTTGAGTTCCCATCTACCCCTAGAGACATCTATGTTTCCACTTTTTCCTTTATTCTCTATATTCTGACCCCTTTATCCAGTAAATTTTCAAGCCTTCCCACATATTTTCCTACCACAAAAGCTTCTGATCTAAAAATCCATCAGTTCCCATCCAGACTTTTGCAAATACCTTCCAACTAGTTCCCCTACTTCCACTCTTGTTCTCTCTACATCCTTTTATGAAATAAAAGTCAGTCTTTTAAGTATGTAAAACAAATTGCTTGTCTGCTCCAAAGTTTTCTCTTCAATAAAAAGAAACCTTAACGCAAAGCACAACCTGGTTTTTTGAGAACTCATCTCCCATGACTAGTTTGTTCATTCATGGTACTATAATTTAGCAGCCAGGTCCTGGCTGTTGCATAACCATTCTAGAAGCATATTCCTAACTAAGGGCCCTGTATCACTCAAACAGGCCTTTTCCAGAATGTTCAAGGGAACTAAGAACTGCTTACTCCCTCACTTCATCCCAGTTGGTTCACAGAATGAGTTTCCCTAACAGCTTCTGTGAAAGGTAAGTCCTTGCCTCATCTCTCTACCCTGTTTTTTTATAGTACTTTTTCTTTATAGTACTTCTCATTTCTAAAAATTATATCACTTGAGCCTCCCTGCAGGCACAGTGTTACAGACACAATGCTATCAAGCTATAGCCAGCCTCTGCAGCACTGAGTTCGATCCCTGGCCAGCCAGGGAGATGACCCACATGGTGCAGCAGACCTCTCCTCTCTGGCCTGCTTCTTCCCTCTGCAGTTATTTCAGTAGATATGCCATTCTGCTCCCCACTCTGTCTCTGGTGAATTTTCTCACCCTCTGTACACCAATTCTGGCCTACACCCCAGTTCTTGTATGCATAAATAAATCATTATAAAAAATAATAACATCATAATAATTACATCACCTAATATTTACTTTTCCACTAGAATATTAACTTCCTGGGGGCAAGGACTTTGTCTATCCTTATTAACAATCAATCTGAATTACTTGCAAAGAGTAATGAACCGCTTAATGAACCACAAAAAAAATTCTTCCCATTCCCTTGAGTTTATGTGTTCCACGGATAACAATAGTGTGCTCATAAATAACTTCAACATACTAGTAAAACTTGCATATGAATCACCTCAAAAGGCTTGATCCTACCTTGGAATTTGAAGTGGACTCCAAGAAACAAAGCCTGTTGCCAAAGCCTTCTGCTGCCAAGCACAGTTTCTGTTGTTCTTTGTGGATGGTTGCTGTGCACTGCAGAACCACTTCATCATCCTGCAAAGGGAGAGAAAGAGAGAAGACAAAGTGAGATTTGATATGACCCGTCAGTCTAAATCAGATCTAGAAGAGTATTATTTTAGCACAACTTCAAAATCAAAGAAAATGTAAGAACAGCTGTCAAAAAAAAAAAAAAAAACAACGAAATCAATTCCTACAGCACTTCTACTTGCAAAATAGATAACTGGGGATGGGGAGGAGGTGGGGCACTGCCATTCCAGACAATCAACATTTTTTTTCACTATTATTACTGATCCCCAGAGGCAATCTGCATGGAAAATAGTAAAATACAGTATTTCCATGTTAGTATTCTTACACATAGTTTTAATCATCAAAATTACCAAGAAAATGGTCTGACCTATTCCTAATATCATGTATTAGGTATCGTGAATAAGATATCATGTATGATCAAGAAAGAAACAGAGTCTGATAGCAGAAACACACACTGTTCCAAAACTGACACAGGAGGTCAGCCAATAACAGAACTTCTGGGTTCAAATCAACAAGGAAAGCCACCATAGATTCATTACACTTTGGCTACTTGACCATATCTGAAATGATCCTGGATTACTCAAAAGCATACAGAGAGATGATCTGTTTATTCAGCCCACTAAAATACAAACTGATTTCTAATTAATGAATCAGAATTATAGGAAAAACCAGGCAGCACAGACAGTCCAAGAAGCATGGATTTCAGAGTTAGCAATAGACATCCGCTATTATAATAGACTCTGCCACAAATTAGGTGATCTTAGTCGCTGAATTTCTAAAATAATATGGTACATGAGACGAAGTACATTACACTGCGACTGGCAAAAAGGCACTAAACAGGCACTAAACAGGAAATATCATTATGCTTTTTAAAATAAAGTATCTGACTTTTTAAGTATCTAGGTGGCAAATACCTAAAAAGTATAATCATTTATGTTTTGACATTTCAACCTCATGAAACAGGATACTTAACAGAGAAGTCAAAGAACAAATGGTCACTGACCCTTTTAATTAGAGTTAAAATGAAAAGGTCATAAAAGCATATTCTAAAAGGCCATCATCATGGTTCAAAGAGTGGAGGTGGGGGCCTCCCTGGTGGCGGAATGGGTTAAGCAACATACTATGAAGCAAACCACAGCCACTGCAGCAGACGTTTGATCCCTACCATCGCCCAGCAGACGTCTCCTGTCTCACCCTCTGCTCCCCTCAGCAGTGTGTTTTAGTCTATCTGCCTTTTCTGCTCCCCAGTCTGTCTCTGGTGAATCCTCTCACCCCCACACCTCTGTCCTGTACCCCACTGCTTGTATGCATAAATAAATAAATCATTAAAATAAAAAAGAGCAGAAATAAGATGTAATAAATATCCACAACAAAAAAACAAGTCTTTTTGGTTAACCTAAAAATATGCCATTATATAAATTAGAAAAATGCAACTTTAATATTAATTTACAACCCTTATTGTTCTACACATTTACTTTATGTCCTATATAGTAGCAGGAAAAGTAAGTCACAGAAGTCCAACAATTACCTTCAACTATCTTTCCAGGTGCCTATTAATTTCCACTTAACATTCAATTGGTATATTTTAGAAGAATACTGCTGCTAAATCAAGATCACAATGAGATACCATCTCTTACCTGTGAGAATGGACCCATATCAAAAAGACAGAAACAAGTTCTGGGGAGGATGTAGAGAAAAGGAAACCCTCAACACTGCTGGTGGGAATGAAAATTGGTCCAGCCCTTGCAGAAAGCAGTGTAGCAGTGTCTCAAAACATTAAAACTGAATCTGCATTCAACTCATAATTCTACTCCTTGCCACCCCCACCCACAGAAAAATCAAAAACACTAATTTGAAAGGAAACTTGGACTTTCATGTTTAATATAGCACTAATTATGAGAGCTAAATTAAGGAAACAACCCAAGTGCCCCAGAATAGATGAGTGGATCAAGAAGAAATGGTATATATACCTAATGGAATACTACTCAGTGATCAAAACAGATAAACTCACACCACTTGCAGCAACATGATAGAGCTGGAAGAAATTATCCTAAGTGAAATACATCAGAAAGAGAAAGAGCAATACTGGATAATGTCCCTAATGTGTGGAATAAAAAGTAACTAAACTAAAAGTCAGATACAAACAAGCTTAAAAACAAAATCTCGAAAACTAATAACAAAATTAAGCACCAAGTGGGGGGAAAAACACAGAAGAGTAAGAATAAAGGGGAAGGAAGTAACAATGGATTATTGTAGAGGACAATGGGTGAGTTGGTGGTGAGTGCACTATGGTGGTAATACCTGATGGGGTATCCAACTATTATCTAAATTAAAAAAAATTTTAAAAAGAATAATGCTGCCTCTCAGTATGTTCCAAGAGAATTCACCCCATATCTGCTGAAACTATAATGTATGCCAGTCCTGGAATTATTTAATCCTAACAATCACTATCCCTGTAAAACAAAGGTTATCCATACTAATCCATACATAGATACATGGGGGAAAAAATGAGGCTCAACATCAACTTATTCAGAGAGAGCTGATCATATATATGAGATATATGTGATATATTTATATTATATTTTTTTTCAACAACTGACCATTAAACCTAAGGTATCTAAATCTAAAAATCCCCAGTCCAATATTACTCCTAAAGACTCAACTGATTTTCACTATACTTATAATCTAGAGAAATGCTTCTCAGTCTTTAGTGTGTATCTTATGACCTCAGGGTCAAGCCAAAATGCAGGTTCTGATTCTGTAGGTCTTGGATGCCTTGAGTCTGAAATTCTAAAAGTGCTCAAGTAAGATGAACATCTTTTGAGGAGCTGGAATCTAGAACAGATACCAGAAAGTACACAAATCCTAAAAGAGATATAAGCAGTTCCTTAGAAGAATGTGGAAACAATCAATCAACAGCTAAATATCAAAGTAAATCTGTGTATTTAGAACTAAACATCATGGAACATATGGAGATGTTCACTGGCATGTGATTTACACTAACCAGGTGAAAGGAAGAAAACAAATTTAAATAACACACTGAACAGCCCCATTAAATTTATAAAAACAATTTACTGAAATGTGCAGTGTCTCTCCTCATTCTAGTACCTTAATTGTGTGTGATGAAGCATTGTCCACAAAACAACATGAATTTCAGGAGAGTCCAAGAAGAGAAGCTACTTTCAATCACAATCCAACTTTGAAAACTGGAAACGAGTGTGCCATACTTAGAAAACTCTTTCCAGTTAATAATCTGTGAACTGCTTTTCTTTTGCAATCCAGTTAGTAGAGAGTTTCTTTCTGATAGAAATTAAAAATTTTGAGTACTGATGGACTAAACACCAATTCACCAACCTCTGCCAGTTTCCTCTACTTAACTTCTCATTCATGTCAAAGTAGTTTTTCTCAGAGCCACTGTGGTTTAGGAATGTTGACTATACACTAGGGAAGTTTTGATAAGTAACTATTTTCTATTCATTGTAATTCATGTGGAGTAAATTTGATTATTTTCAACATATAGACACATGCCTGCACACACACATGAAATCTACTTTGATTCCAAAAAGAAAGGCTATACACTGCCCAGTACTGATGGGATCCAGAGAGTTAACACTAACAGAATATAGTAAAGTATGTCTCCGTGGATCATAAGACCTCTTATGAATTAATCTTTTCTACCCAGGACCTGACTCAGGTCAGGTCCTAACTCATTTCTGGTCTTCACATTTGGGTTGCATGTACTTTTGGTGTCCCTAAATGCACACCACAGCTATCCTTCCTACCTTAGCCCATTAAAAACTAGACCACCCTTAAATATCCAGCTTTTGGTACGCTTTGCTTCTTGAGTTTCCATGCTTGGTGCCCTGGTACCTTGCAATAAATTCTAGTGCAACCCACCAAAAACCATATTCTATAACTAAAATGCTACATAAGTGGATTCTGCTTATATTATTATTTTATCTTTTAATTTCAATGTTTGTTAATTAACTGTGAATAACTGGCATAATGATTAGATACTAATATCTGGCTGTGCTCAGAAAAATTTCAACCTACACCATTCGCTATTTATAAAGCAAACTTGCAGAAATAATATTGCTAATATTCCTTTACTCAACCTCTGAAAAAAATGATAAAAAACTGATCTCTTAGAAGAAATCTCAAGAACAATTAGATGAATGACAGAGACTAAATGTGATATCCAGTTTATAATCATCAAATCCTTTGTATTCTACCTATTCAAGTCCATCAATTTCTCAACACCCTAGATGCCATCATCTAAAAAAGATTTTAAAATTTTTTAAATAGTTTTCCACACTGCAAACCCCTTCCCAATGAAGCTTCACTTGGAGGTCACACTACCAACCTTATTACTATTCCCTTACTTAAAACCTTTCAAAATCTTCTCCCCAATTCTAAAGGAAAAAATGAAAAAATTCTTTGACCTACAACGTTGGTCTGCATATTCTAGACCAACAGCCCTTCATGCCTATGCTCCTACAGGGCTTTTGTACATGCTATGAAATTTTTATCCCTCCCTCTACAAGTTAAGACATATTCACCTTTCAAATTTCAACTGAAGCATCCTTTCCAGAGATGAATCCAGTCAGTCCTACCAGGCTGTCAGTTCTTTAGTTTTATGCTCCTGTAGCACTATATTTTACCTCACGTTTTCTCAATTGCCATCATTTTATTATTTTATTTAATTTATACAATTCATTTATGTAATTATTAGATTACTGTGTCTAACACTGTGCCTGGTAACTATAATGTCCTCTGTAAATGATTACTTACCATAATCCACCTTATGATTGCTCATAAATATGGACTGCCATGCTGACAAATGGAGTTACTTTTTAGAATTGCCAAGGTAAGATACTATTAAATTTTTAATTAAAGCCAGAATTATATGATCCCATTATTTCATGGCTACAACTCAGCCAGGAAATAGAGAAATTTTTCAGGAAAATTATTAGTCCTGTCAATTCCATCTTTGACAAATTTTAATGTATCAGAAATAATCATAGCACACTGGAAAAAACACAGTCTAATCCCTCATTTAACCTGAATTTTCACATAAACATAATAAAAACTTGATTTCAATTCTTTCCATACACAATCTAAGCAAATCAAACAATACACTCTTAAAAATCCAAGAGATGTTCTTAATAACTCTAATCAATGAAAGGTCACTCACATCATACCATGTACTTTCTTAGACTCTTGCTATGCTTCTTTATCAAAATTTTATCTAGACTTTCTACAACTGGTCCTCGCTCTCAATTATGTCTTGATAATTTTTCCAGTCAACTCCAACTCAAAAAGCTCACCACCTGTCTTGTATCCTTTAGCAAGCAGGTCAGAAATTCCTTGGCACCTAGGTGTCCAATGAAAATTAGGTGTCCAATACATTAGTTGAAAATTCAGCCAATCATATCATCATCGAACTTAGACCACTGTACATAGCAAGTACTCCATAAATATACATGGGATTGGATTCCTTTTGTTAAAAGCTCTTGTATTCTTTCTGTGACATTATAAATCTTTAAGACTGAGACCTAATATTTTTGGGTTGGAGATAAGGAGAGGAACGCCAACACCACCATACACTCCAGGTAATTTTGTAGTAAGCAAATAAGACTTCTTTCTATAACAAATGTTGCAAGTCTGATGAAATAGTACAACATGGAAAATAATTATCACACAACAACCTCAACAGCTTCTAAGTTATATGAACAAGTCATTGACCTATGAACTATTAGCAGTTTAAGGAAGGATCAATACTGCTGGTGCAATGGAAGGGAGGGTGAAATTATGAAGAGAATTGTCAGTCATTAATGAGGTGACTTTTGAGCAAAAACTTGGAGCAAGGAAGGAGAGTGAGATAACTATGTGAAGGGATACAGTCCAGATGAGAGGTCAATGACCTTCTTTCACCAAGACCAGACAGTACCTGCCATGCTCAAGAATCAGAGAAGAGATCTGACAACTAGAGTGGAAAAACCCAAGGGGTGGTCATGGGGGATGAAGTTGAAGAGAATGAGGCCAATTTTGAAAAGCCTTGAGTCCACTATAAGATCTTTGGCTTTTACTGAGGCAATGAGGAGCCACCTTGTCATGTAACAGATGCAGACAGCAGGGAACCAGGAAAGAAGCAGAGTGACACAATAAGAGATTGCTGCAACCATTCAGGGGAAGTGATGGTGATTCAGATCAAGGTGGAGAGAAGTTGTCAAATTCTGAAGATATTTTGCATATACTGAGAACCTCCTATGTTCCAGGAGCTGCGGTAAGTGGTCACAAGATATCAGTTCCATAACTGACTAACTTTACTGATGTATAGCCAAATAAAATTTTATCTATACTTTTTTTTCTTATTGTGAATATCTAGTTATCAGAGCAAGTGATTTGAGAAAATGCAAAATCATATTTTGGGCCTTGTATTGAACCTATAAGTATTCATTGGAAAAATACAGGCAAGTCTCATTTTGCAATTTTGTACCAAACCAGAAAAATGACCACACAAAATAATCTTTGGGAAAGTTGTTTATGATTGTCCTGTGCCCTTTCAAAAGTTTGTTCTAACATTAAAAACATCCATTACAATCAGTTATAAAAGCATAGGGAAGGAATTATAGTCAGTGAAACAAGTCAGAAGGCAAGAGAAAAATATCTATTGGATGGCTTCACTTTTAGGAAGAATGTGAAAGAACAACTACCACAAAAAATAAAAAAGAAAAAAACCAAAAAAAAAAAAAGAGAAAGTTCAAGGAAATGGGCGATTACAACCAAAAACAAACAAACAGAAAAACTCAACAAGATCAAAAGGACAAAGATAAACCAAAGGGATCCTGGGCGGGGAGGGAAGGTCCAGCAAGGGCAAAGACAAAGACAGGGAGGAGTCAGAAAGAGCACAAGGGACTGAAGTAATGTTGCACTGGTGAAATGGTGGTGGGAACTCCCTGGGGACTACAAATGATGTCAAATACAATTAAATAAATCTAATAAAAAATAAATAAAAGCATAGGGAAATGCAAAATAAAAGTAAAGCTAATATTTTTTAATAAACTGCAATTTAAAACCACTGAGAATTAGTATTTCATTTCTCTGTAAAACAATTAGCAAGAGTGGTTTGAACAGACCCTGCCTTTTGCTTCACCTTGTATAGTTTTCCCAGTTAGAAGGAGCATTTATTCTATGCCTTGGTGAACTGTCATTCTCCTTAAACACTTTAATCATTTTCGACTATTTTCCAATGTTATGAAATATCTCTGTGAGTTCTCTTAATGCAATATTTTTTCCTAGTGCAATTTCCTCTGGGACAGCTTCATTCCTTTGGTCATAATTATGTCGGTAAGTTTGCCTCCACTCCACTCTTCCAGCTGCAAGTACATGTTATCTTGGGCCACAATGGTGTCCTCACTCTAAGAAACTGCTTCTACAACTCCATTTACGTTTAAGCAGAATTTCACTTCCCATATTACCACTTTTTGTTTCTTTACTGAACTTCCATCTATGTTAGCCAATTCCCATTTTTCCATTTTTGTGAAATACCCCATGTGTTGTTCACAGAGAGACAGGAGGTAACACACCTACACATCAGCTGTCTGTGTGTAAAATCAAGACAAGATGTGCAGAGACCAATCATCACTGACTCTGAGGCAAGTGATGTGGTTGGTCACTGACCACACTGTGCATCTGGTATTAAACAGCGATTCACAGACCAAAGAGCTAGCAGTGTAACTCACACAATTATATACCTAATCACAGCAAAATAGCATAGTAAGTCATAATATATCATGTTGGGGTATTTATACTATCTCATTAGAGTATAATACATGAAATTGTGCATACCAGAAAAATGCAAAGCACAGGCTATGTTTGCTGAGAACATACTAAACACAGCAATTTGAACCTAGTAAAATCTGAAAACAGAAGTGACAGCTGACAAATTATCTGCAAAAAAAAGCTACTATTAAATAAATTGCAGTTATGCAACTTGAAAAAATAAACATCATACTAGAGAGAAAAGCTATAAATGTAATGAATGCTAAAGAAACTTCAACCACAGCTTTAACCTTTATACCCACCCGAAAATTCACAGAAGGGAGATATGCTGTGACTGTGTTCTCTGTGGAAAGGCCTTTGCCATCATTTATCCCTTAAAGTATATGAGCAAATTCACACTTGTTAAAGAAGACATAAGAACATCATTTCTGTGGCAAGCTTCACTGCATACTCTACCCTTAGACAACAGATGCTTGGTGCTTGAGAGAAACCTATAAATGTAATAAATATTGAAGATCCTTCAGTCAGAACATACCCTAATGTAGACATCAAAGGGCCCACTTAGTCGGAAGTAAAAATATGTAAATATAATAATGCTGGGAAAGATTTCAGAAGATTAAGCTTTACTTGCCCCAAAGAATTCATATGGTAGAGGAAGCATGTCTATAGTGAATGTGGAAAGAGGCCTTCATTGAAAAAACAAACACACAAGCAAGTATGCATCAGAGAGTATGTCCAGCTCTACTATCACTGTGAAGGGCCTTCAAGAAAGTGCCAGCTTTGGTGTACAAATAATACTATTAATAGTTACAACTTTTAAGATATAAAAATAAATAAGATAGTCTTTATCAAGAGGTAGAACCCTCTTGAACAATACCAATAATCCCTGTTAGAAAGGTATTTCATACAGCAGGGGATGGCAAGGGAGATGGGTTAAAACAGGAGAGAAGAGCACAAGAGACAATAGTGATGGTTCACATGTGATATGGTGGTGCGAACTCCATGGGGATAACACCTGAGGGAAGAAATCAAACATTTATAAAAATGAAAAAAAAGTAAAATTAAATAAATATATTTAAATTAAAAAAGCTTTTAAAATGCTTTTTGGATGTTCAGTAAACACCAAAATCTACTACTCCTAGTGCAATACTTAAAGGTATATTGTGGATTCATACTGTACAAAAATAGTTCAATGTCAGAAATGAAAGGATATGTTCAACGATCACTCATTCTCTAATCAGCAATAAAGTCTAACTTAAGGAGATACTGATTTTAATGTCAGAGAAACTCTTCAGCTATAGCTCACATCTGGAAGTTCATATGTGAATACACTCTATAAAGAACTATAGGGAACTCTTTAGCACCCAATTTTGCAAACAACTTAAACTCTTGCTTAGTGGACTCAGAATTTGTTAGTTAATAGTACTCAATTACATATACATTCCTCAATAAATTTGTACTTGTGAGTAAGTATGCAATACGAGTTGTTGAAACATCTAAAATGTTGTTAAATGCTTTCACAGAACCATGAAAATGATGCTTAATGAAAATGGGTCATATTTTCATTATAATCCCTCACTGTTAGTCTGTGAGATGGTTTCTGTAACTTATGGAGCACTAAACATGATTACATAGGCTTAGAACAATCAGAAAATAACTTTGAAAGCAAGTAAAAGTATGGGCTACAAAATAATGCAAATGATTGGATTCCTATATAATATATACAAAAAAAATCAACTCAAACGTAAAGATTTAAATTGTGAAAGGAATACTAAGACTTTTATAAGAAAATATGGGTATCAGTATGGACATATAAGAAAGGATTTATCAAACAAGAGACAAAAAAACATTGAAAGAGAAAGATAAATTCAGCTTCATTAAAATAAAGAACCTCAATCAAAACTACCATAAAATAAAAAGCCAAACCACAAATTAAGAGAACATCTGAAATTCATATAATAAACAAGTGAATATGTTAACAATTTATAATCATTGAGAAAAAAAATAAAGACCTAAATAGCATTTCAGAGAAGAAAAATATATGGATAATTATATGAAAAGAGATTTAACTTTAATAGAGAAACATAGACCAAAAAGTAAATAAAATCCATTTTATACTCCTCAGATTGGCAACAACAACAGAATGTCTGACAATATCGAATATTAGCAACAGTTATATGGAAAAATAAGGACTCATACACTTCTGATGGAAGAGTAAATTGTAAAAAACCACTTTGTAAGACCATTTGATATTGAAGTTAAAATTTTGTGTGTCCTAAGACAGCTTATATAATAAATGGTGCTCGCAAAACTGGTCCACCATATGAAAAAAAAATGAAACTAGACCGCTACATCACACCATGCACAAAAATCAGCACAAAATGGATAAGAGACCTAAATGTAAGACCCAAAACTATAAAATATATAGAGGAAAACATAGGTAAACACTGCAAGACTTACATCTCAATAGTGTGTTCGAGGTGGCAGTCCCCAAAGCAATAAAAATGAGAGAGAAATGAACAGATGGGACTACATCAAGATAAAACGCTTCTGTACAGCAAAGGAAACATTAAACAGAACAAAAAGAAAGCCCACTGAATGAGAAAAAATCTTTGTGCTCCACACAACAGACAAGGGTCTGATCACAAAGATATACAAAGAACTCATAAGACTCAAGAAAAATAAAGTAAAAAACCCAATC
>JAGFMF010011673.1:540967-626974 GCA_019455555.1 Galemys pyrenaicus
TGCCTGTTCTGCTCCCCGCTCTCTGTGGTGAATCCTCTCACCCCCCCACACCTCTGGCCTGTGCCCCAGTGCTTGTATGCATAAATAAATAAATATTTTAAAAAAAATATTATAACAGTTTTCAGCAGAATACATGGAGAATGAAATAATATTATGCATAGAAGTTATCTTTGTTTCTTGGATGGATTTGGATACATCCCATTTGCATGTTTATATAAAGACCTTATATGTCTGTATGTATAACACTTATGGATTCATAGATTTACTTTAAAAAAACAGTGAAATATTACTTTGCAATGTCAGTCCCCAATTTACTTCCATAGCTGGCAAAACTATTCAACTCTGTTTTTACTAATTATAAATGCAATTCTTTAATTAAAATGGAGATTACCATTCAGTGTCCTGGGCACATGTTTTTATAGGTTTTCAGTAAATTACCTCACTTTTCTTATAATTAGTAAATATTTCAGCTGAGGGATTTTTTAAACTGGGGAGTGAATCAATGAACCAGCAAATTATACCTGAGTGTTAAAATATTCCTGCTAAGAGTCAGGTTGTACATTTGCACTGTAGGAAGTGGATATATATGAAATAACAAACTTCAGTTCTTCTGCAAATTCAGGTTACACAAGTATTATAAAGATTAACAAAAGTTAAACTTGTACAGGTCATGATGCAAGTTTTAAGACTAAATTTTGAAAAGTTGAGTGTTGAATGTTGAATTCACAAATGTCAGTTTACAAGAGGTGAAATATAATGGACAACAGAAAAGTCGCCTAAAAAAGTCAGACAATCTATTACAGAAATCTTGTGGTTGTCTTTATGGAAAGCAGTGTGGTGGTTCCTCAAACTACTAAAAATGGAACTCACATACGATCCAGCAATCCCACTCCTAGAAATATACACAAAAGACACAAAAACACTGATTCAAAAGAATATCTGCACCCCTATGTTTATTGCAGCACTCTTTACAATAGGTAAGACCTGGAAACAACCTAATGCCCAAAAACAGATGATTGGATCAAGAAGACGTGGTATATATACATGGTGGAATACTATTCAGCAATAAAAAAAGATAAACTAGAGTCATTCATGGAAACATGGATGGACCTAGAAGGGATTATGCTCAGCGAAATAAGTCAGAAGGAAAAGAAAAATACCGGATGGTTTCACCCCTAGGAGGACTATAAGAGAACCAAATAAGCAACCAAGGGGAAAAATAACAATAATAATAATATAAAAACAACAACAAAAACAAAAAGACAAGGACAAATCAGGGACACTTTGTGGGGAGGGAAAGGGAATGGGTTGAGGGCAGAAAGAGCACAAGGGACTGAGATGATGGTGCACTGGTAAAATGGTGGTGGGAAATCCATGGTGACCACAATTGTATATATAAAAAAATAATATAAGAAAAAATATATATCAGGGGGAAAAAAAAAAAGAAATCTCACGGTTGTATAGGAAGTGTCCATAGGAGTCCAATCAAAAGTCCAGGGCCTAAAGCCTTTGTTCAACATTTCTAGCTGCCTGATTCTAGACAATTCAGTAATCACATTGTCCTCAGTGTTTTCATCTACTAGCTGGAAATAATAATGTTATATAATGAGTTGTATTAACTAAAAACTATATCCACTACATAATCAATATTTAATAATTCATAATGATGAATGAAGTGAAAAAAGGATTCAGTTTGGATACAGCTTACCAGATCTTCCTTCACTACTATGATTGTCAGTATTTTTGTCGATGAAATAAAGATAAAACCTATTTTAGTGTGTTGCTGTAAATATTATATAATATTTACAAAGTGCCCAGAGAAGCACTTCAGACCATAAAATGTTATTTATTTCATCCTATTTTTGTAAGGTTTAAATTCATTCCTTCTAGAAATACTACCATCAATAAGCCAAAATTTCTTCTTGCCGTGGAGTTTACACTTAAAATGATGAAATAAACAAATAGCAGTTAATAAAGTTGAAGATCAGATAGTGACAAGGGTCAAAACTGTATAAAAGTACACGTTTGAAGGTACCAAGAGTAATGAAGTGAATTGTATAATATGGTGGTGAAAGGTGGACTTCTGGACCAGGGGAGAGCAGTTCTGTAGCAGGGCTGAGGGATGTGGAATAAAGTTTGGACATATTAGGCTTGTGATGACTTTCCTACAAATGAGATGTCAAGAAAGCTAGAGACATATATTTGAAATGTCATAACTGAAGACAAATACTTAGGAGTCACAAAAGACCATGAACTACTTGAGATCAGTAATTAAAGAGGAAAAAATACAAAAGTGAGCCCTGAATCCTCAATGCATAGCCTAGGAGGTTGGAAAGAGGAGATAAAGGAATTGCGGTGAGAGAATTCAACAACAACAAGAATTATAGAGAATAACAGTGAACAGTAAAGGAGGGAAATCAAGAAACAAAGAGATATATGGATTACAGAGGAATAAACAGTAAATCACAACTAAAAGAAAGGCTTGGAACTACCATTATATTTGGCCACAAGTTGTTTATTGGTGGCTTTCTCAAGTGTCCTTTCTGTGGGTGGGGAAGAGATCCAGAATGGACAGAATTTAAAAGATCATGGAAACACCAAGGGGAGGACGTAGTCTGGTAAGAACAGCAACCCTTTAATTGTGCTGTAGAGGGGAGCAGAGACAGGATACAGTAGCTGGAAGGGGATATGGAGTTAAAGAAGAAAATATTTTGGGACATCTGTAATGCCCCAGGCATTCTTCTGGGCACTACGTAGAGAGGTGATTAAGAGACTTGGGAGTGCTAAGGGAACTACACTCAAGACAGAAAACCTAATACTGTCAAAATACTATAAAGGATATAAAATGATACTTTAATAAAAATACTTTTTCTTAAAGGATGGAAAATGAGACAAACACTCCAGCTCTTTTAAGGAGCTATAATGGGAGAGAAAGACAATAAATAAAGACACACATACATATACATACATATGTGCATGTATCTATAATGTTTGGGGAACAAAATTAATCTAGGACAAATACATGTTATTTTAAATTGCTATAAAGGGAAAACCTTTTGGATGCACTAACATTTGTCTGAATGAAGTGAGAGAGAAATCCATAAAGATACCTAGGAGAATGTTTCAAGAATGGCATTTGCAGGATGTGAGAGAAATCTGTGATCATGTTTATAGTGCTGATGGGAATAATCCTGAACACCCAATGAAATGAAAAAATATGCGATTTAAGAATGGAATAGGGGGGCCTCCCTGGTGGCGCAGTGGGTTAAGCAACACACTATGGAGCAGACCGCAACCACTGCAGCACGAGTTCGATCCCTGCTGCCGGCCAGGGGGGGACCCACATGGTGCAGCAGACCTCTCCTGCTGTGCCCGCTGCTCCCCTCAGCAGTGTACTTCAGTTGATCTGCCTGTTCTGCTCCCAGCTCTCTGTGGTGAATCCTCTCACTCCCCCCCCACACACCTCTGGCCTGTACCCCAGTGCTTGTATGCATAAATAAATAAAAAATCTTTAAAAAAAAAAAAGAATGGAATAGGGTTGAGAGAACAAGTGGAGGTAGTGGGGTTCCTGGTAGTTGGTTTATTTAGTGGTGGAAGGATGTGGAAGAGAACTTCCAACTGCTTCTACCTCAGTGAAATATATGATTTTGAATAGCAAGTTTATTAAATAAGAGTGAGAGGGGAACAGGAGGTCTGAATAACAGGAGACAATGAACTAACTAGGGAAATGTAAGATTGCCAGGACCCACTTGAGTTTAATGGTGCTAAATATCAGATGATGGGTTTTCAGAAATTCTAAAATGCTATGGAGATATTTTGCATTGTCTTTAAACTGGAAGAAGAAAGATAAAGGCTGAAAAAAGAAGATAAAATGCACTACTAGGGCAGACACAGTTGGACTCACAAGTATTAAGTATTCTAAAAATGTTTGTGATAAGCACCTTCAAAGCACTTAGAATTCACTGGGGAGAAAAGGGGAGATAGGACAAGTCGATAACAAATTATCAGGATGCTAGATCACAGCCTATTGCTACATCTTTCTCTACCATTTAAATATAATAAACTTCTATAGTTTAATCTATCCCACTACTACTTAAGGTATATTAGAAATGGCTATTACAGTCACCTAAAAAGGTACTCAGTGTAATTTACTCTATAAATTTTGTAGTAGACTGATGGAATTCCTCATCGAAAAATGACTCACAACCCTCATCAAACTTCTGCGTATACCTCTTTTCCTAGCCTATCCCCTTCAAGGATAAGATCTATGTTAATACTATTTTTATACCTGTGTATAGTATCCTACCTGGAATATCATAAATTTTCAATAAATGTTTGATAAATGAATTACTTAATCAGAGGGTAGAAATAAAAAAATAAAACTCAAGCCAACATGAGTTAAAACATCAAATCTCTCAATTTCAAACTAGTTAACTTTGAAATATTCTACAATTATAATGCTTCCTCATTCATAAAAATAAAGATGATCAAATTAATTATACAAGCTTTTTGAAAACTGTAAGTACTATATAATATTCAGCTAGCACCAGTATTTATATAATCAACCAATAACTTGAACTGATAACAGAGGTCATGAACAAGGTCTGCTCATTTTAAGTAGCATGGCAAACCAACTGTGCACCCATGAGACTCTTGCACTGGCTGACCTATCCATACAAGACAGATAGTAATATTAAGCAAAACAAAGCCTGCAGGAAAAGGTGAGACAGCATTCATGATGATAATACAAAAGCCCACATATGGTTTGGACAAATAAATTGCTAACCTTCCAAAGACACTACTTGATTAAAAAAATGTAATCTACATGGAAATTGACACTTTAAACTCCACTGGTTTCAGAATATCCCAATAATGGACTCAATTCACCAATATTTTTTAATCTTTAGATTCAAAAATTATCTAAAAGGACAATCAATATCTAATCATCTTTGAATGTCTTTTAAAGGTCCAAATTGGAATTTTTAGAAATTTCTTAGTGTTGTTAGTGTCATGACTACTTTCATAGGTCTCTTTATCATAAAAACTAAATCTGTTCCTTCACTTCATTAAATATCACTTAGAGCAAACATACAGTTATAATTAAAACATACTTTTCTAAAACTAATGGGAAAGTTCTCCTCAATATGTGTAGAATATGTCTCTTCTACTGTCACCTTGGCATGGGGAAGTAAGGTCAAAGGCTTGTGAGTCTTAGGAAGTATATAAACATTAAAGGACACAGTTTATTTTAAATTAAGAACAGTGAAAGCATGGAGGCTAAAAAAGAGTTCTTGTCTTTGTCTCAGTCCTTCCTCTTTTTTCTAATAGAAGACGTAGTCACTGTTCCACATTTTTATGATCTATAAATACATAGGTTAGGGGATATCATCTAGGTGTATGTTTACTAGTAAAAATGCCTTCCTTAGCTAAGAAACTCCTCTTTTTACCCTCAGATTAAAAAATAAAGTCATCCCCTCCTTGTTACCTTAATTCCTCCCTTCTCTGTCCTGATTCCTCGGATCCTTTAACAAAGATTTGCTTCATTACTTTAATATTTAAAACAGGGGCCTCCCTGGTGACACAAGGGGTTAAGGTGCAGCACTAGGAAGCTGTCCACAGCCACTGCAGCACAAGTGCGATCCACAGCCAGGGAGGGGACCCACATGGTGCAGCAGACCTCTCCTATATCCCTGTTGTTCCCCTCAGCAGTATGTTTTAGTCAACCCGCCTATTCTGCTCCACACTCTGTCTCTGGTGAATCCTCTCACTGCCTGTAAGCCAGTTCTTGTTTGCATAAATAAATCCTTTCCAAAAAAATGTAACACAACAAATTCTCCATACCTGGTATTAAACTAGTATTTCCTTTGCTACCTCTTTGCGTTGTTTAATTCATCAATCCAGCGCAAGACAAACCCAAACAGTGGGGAATTTCCCCTGTATCCAGACACAATCAAAACCACAAAGCGCGTATTACAAACGGAAACAAAATTTCATATGAGTAAAGAAAGAAGAAATTTCCTGCCTGATACTATGGATGCTTCTTGATGAAAGGAAATAACTAAGAAAATACTCCCCCAGTTAATGTAGAAGATGCTATGGCAAAGCAAAACTTAGTCAAATAGTCACTGAAACACAACCCAGAATTTCCCTTTGGAACTAAATGGATTTTTCCAAATGATTCGTCATCTTTACATTATTCTAATTGGATTCTGTAAAAAAAAAAAAAAAAACTCTAAGCGCCATAACTTATAGCAAAGATTTCAACATTATTGAAATCCCCACCTCCTTTGCTCAGCCTCCTCATTTGTTAATTATGCAGTATAACTTCTCATCTTCAGAACCACGGACTATGCCCGGACTCTAGTTTCTATCCGCACTCGCATGACCTGCAGCACCTTCCTTCTGAAAACAATTACTTCTCCCCTTCATTGCCACCTGGCTGTATCCACCTTCCTCTTGTTACCTAAATACCATGTGCGGTGGTCTCTGTGCTACAAAATGTTTCTCTTTTATGTATTCCCACATGAGCACACTCCTGACTTATATCTAAGGGCCAGCAAGGGGCAGCCTATTAAGCTGTCATCCAGCCACTTTTTCTATCAACTCTGGAAAAAGGAAGTCTCTTGTGTGTGTGACTATAATGAAGCTTATAACCCACTAGCACCTTACAGGTCCATGACATCTCAGTGGGCTCATTTCATTCTGTAGTTACTGTAACTGCTTCTTTATTAAAGATTACCCCTGACAGGAGCCCTTCCACAATGAATAGGCAGGGAAATCTGTGTAATTTTAAAGTGCCAAAGCAAATGGAAATGACATCAAAAGTGAAACTGTAGACAAAAAAAAAAATGACTAAGGAAACAATTATATATTTTAGATACGTTCAAACGCTTACTCTTCTATATTATATAATTGTTTTGAGGGTTTTTTCCCTCTTCCCTTCTTCTCAAGCAATGCTAGAGAAAAATTAAGAAAGAAAATTGTTGTAGAATTATTTACAAGCTATGAATCAAAATTTTATTAAATTTTAATTTTTTATTCATTCCCCCTTTTTTTGAGGTAACATTTATAACATGTATATGTAATTCAGGGGAACAAGTTCAGAAGACTTCACATGTATATCAACACAACATCCACCAGAGCAACCATGTCACTTACCCATGTACTTTGTTTCCTCCCACACCATCCTCCACTAGTAACCTCAATTACAGTTATATGTTCAGACTCTGATTTAGTCTAATTTTATCAGTATCTTTGTTTTGTTTCTCTATAGTCCACATATGAGTGGAAACTTCTGGTATTTGTCTTTTATCCACTGGGTATTTCACTTAGTATTATGATCCCTTCCAGTTCCATTCACTTAGTATGATCCCTTCCAGTTCCATTAAAGTCACAAGTGGCAAGAGTTCTTCTATTTTATATAGCTGAATAGTATTCCATTGTATATATGTAAAACCACATCTTCTTAAACCACTCGCCCATTGTTGGACACAGGTTTTTCCATAATTCAGTTATCATAAACAGTGCTGCAATGAACAGAGCAGTGCATTTAACTCTTTAAACTGGTGTTTTTTCAATCTTTAGGTAGCTACCTAGGAGTGGAATTACTGGATCATATGGTAGATCTATTTTTAATATATTGAGAGACTTTATTACTATTTTACATAGATTCTGAGCCTACCAACAGTGTATTAGGGTTCCTTTTTCTCCATATTCTTGCAAATATTTGTTGTTTATGGTTTTCCAATATGGGCCATTCTCAAGGGAATGGAGAGAAGAGAATACCTCATTGTGATTTTGATTTGTATTTCCCTGATAACTGATTTTCTTCATATGCCTATAGATCATTTGAATGTCTTCTTTGGAGAAGTGTCTAACTCCTCTGCCCATTTGCTGACTGGGTTCTTTGTTTCTTGTTTTGTTCTTTGTTTTCTTGTTTTGTGTTCTGTGAATTCTTTTTTAGCTCTGAGATATTAGCCCTTTGTCAGATACAGAACATGCAAGTATTTTCTCCCATTCTTTTCATTTTATTGATAATTTCATACTTGAAGTCAGAAACAGCTATGCAAAAATTTGATGACTGTAGGTAAAGCCAGTCTTTTCTTCCAATGAAGACAAGTAAAATCTGTTGGACTACTTCCTGGATTTGGACACTCATTTAAATTATATAATAAATTCTGTATAACTATCATTGAAACTTTATTTCCAGTTTAAAAATTCAGAAGTTATTTTTAAAATAAAACAATGTATTCCTTGGATTTTATGAGATAAACATACTTTTAAAACTTTTCTGTAAAAGTCTTTGAAAAGGAAACTTCCACCTGGACTAGTAAGATCAGTCTGGAAGCACTAAATATAGAATGATGTTTTCTAAATTTCAAGATACCAACTTGTACATGAATGCAAAAGGATAGTAACATTTAATCAGGAAAGAGTGACAATCTGTTGTTTGGACAGCACAGAAGTTGCCACCCCTTGAAGGGAATTTCTCTTCCCAGACTCTCAGCATAGGTGATCTAGGTAGACAGGATTATGCCCTTCCACCTCTCTGAGGAACATGGAGCACATGTGTCCAGTACTTTCCATCTTCATAGTGGCTTTTCACCAACACACATTGGTACAATGAGATTCAATCCTAGCAATGGAAGAGACGCTCTCTCTTTCTGCCAGCCTCAGTGGTAGTAGAATGTGGACCTCCTGCTGGCACGAATCTTGCCACTTTATGGGGAAAATCTATCTGCATAGGAAGCCAACACTGAAGAAAGCAGAGCTCAGAACAAGGGGAACAGTCATTTCCTGGCACCATTTGGATCTAAGGAAGTGGCCATATTTCATTTAGACCTACACTAGCCCTTTCAATTACATGAGACAGTAACACATTCCTCCTGTATTTTGGTTTAAACCAGTGTGAATTGGATTTCTCCACATACATCCAAAAGAATTTCCAGCAGTAACTTGAATAAATTAACATAGCATTGGCAACACCGGAACTTCAAACTCTTTTTTTAAGAAAAGGAAGTAATTTTCTGTAGGAAATTGCCAAAGGGAACTTGTGCTAAAGCAATTTACATGGATTACTGCTCACTTGTCAGAATTCATGTTATGTAATTTCTCAATCTCTCACTTCAGAGTAACAAAACAATGGTGACCTCACACCAGCAAGAGAACACCTAAACTTCTGAAAAAAATCTAAAATTCAGATTTATTTATGATACCAAGTAATACAAAACCAGATGAAAACAGACTACATATGACAAAAGCTCCTGACTTTCTTTTGGTCTCCAGTATTAGTGGCAGTTTTAATGAAGCCAAATGATCTTTTCTCATGATAAAATCCTGATAAAGAGAAAGATATCCTTTTATCCAAAATCTCTCCCTTTCTGCTAGGAATATTTAAATCTTAATTATTCCTCAGAGTCCTCCCAATCTTGCTGAAATGCTGATGCACTTTTGGTATACATACTACACAGCACAGAAACTGCTAAGAAAGGAAAATTAAGAACATTGTTCAAGTGCACTGTGTATGATAATCAAAGGCTGAGCGCTCCCAACTGCATAGTTTCAGAAGCATTTTTCAAAAGAATAATAATAACATCTATATGTATATCAATGGCCAAGGGAGTTGCACATTTTCATGTATGGGCATAAGTTCACCCAACCTCTGCACCATGATTTTTAAGTTTATATATGTCTATTTGAAAGAAGAGTCAAGAAGAGAGTGTCACCAGAAAAGTCATTAATCTGGGTAGAAGGATTATTCACCTGAATGTTCCCTTATCACTCTGTTTGGTTTAGTACCCTTTATTGCTGTTCTTTCACAACCAATTTGCAAGTGATTATATATATGCTATAAAATAATCTCATGGGCTTCCCTGGTGGTGCAGCGGGTTGAGCACGGCACTGTAGCATCTGCGGCACAGGAGCGTGAATTCAATCCCTGGCCAGGGAGGGGACCCACATGGCGCAGCAGACCTCTCCTGCCTCGCCCGCTGCTCCCCTCAGCAGTGTGTTTCAGTCAGTCTGCCTGTTCTGCTCCCCACTCTGTCTCTGGTGAATCCTCTCACCTCCCACATCTCTGAACTGTACCCACCCAGATTGTATGCATAAATAAATAAATCTTTAAAAAAAAATCTCACTACCCAATTTAAGAATTAAGTCAAATCATTACCTGCAAAGGTAAACTGCAAATCTTCTATAGATCTGAGGTGAACTGCTAACCTGTTATTGACCTGAATATACTGAACAGCTACAGATGAAAAGATCTGAGCTCTAGTAGATCCGGTCTGATTAGTAGTTCCATACTCATTATCATGGCTTTTCGTAGTGGAGAAGAAGATCAACCAGACCAGGGGACCAAGGGGGAGAGATTAAAATTATCAATATTTGATTATCAATATCAATATTTTCCTTCTCTGAGATATAGCATCCTCACAAAACACTATCACTATAGTTATAATCAAAAGATACTAAGAGGAATTCCAGCCTTCCCTTCTCCGCCTAAAATGTTTCCAATATATTTTCCAAAAAGACAACTATATAGACAGTCTAATACATCTTTTATTGCATATCTCCTCAAAATAATATCTCAAAGCACCCATACCCTTATTAAGAGCTTCTACCATCAAAAACTTTATCTTAAACAACTTAAACTAAGTTCTTTCTCTCTTGCTGATTGCCCAAAGAACAGTCCGCTGCTAATTACTTCCATTATTTTTATTAGTTATTTTTAATACCAAAAAGCAACTTGGACTTTCTTTCTCTACTAATAACTATCTGGACATTGGATAAATCATTTAATTTTCCTGTATATAAATTCCCTCACCTACATCAGGTAAAATTTCTGAATTCATGGTTTTTACCAAGTCATACTCATTCTCCAAATTCTAGATTTGTTATTATTTCTTCAGTTCTGTTTTTACTCTCTAAATATATGTCCCATTTGCATTTTTCCTGAATTCCTAATTGTTTCCTGTCATTAACCAGTAAAAAATAATGACAAGACTGCCCAAAAGAGTTCAAAGTAAGAAACTTACAAGTCTACTTCTATCAGGGGAATAGTAGCCACCAATTTGCCATTTGAAATACACCTCTGGAATTTGTAAATGAGGTTTGTGGTATTTTATGTTTCTTATTTTAGAAAATGGGTGGATACTAGAACACTGCAGTGGAGAAGGCAGAAGTCTGTGCACAGGACTAACCATATTCCCTTAGAATTAGTAGTAGTACCAAAATCAGAAGTTACACGACTCTTATGTGCTGGCTACCAAATGCCAATTCCATGATTTCACTGTAGGGGCTGTGCTCAGGATGTTGGAAGTTAGATCAAAACCAAGTGTGTACTGATAATTTGAATCAGACAGCACAGAAGATATTGTGATCTCCCGTGATCTCCCGACCTTGAGAAAGGTCTTTGGCTAGAAGTCCTCTTAAATGACAGCTCTCTAGAAGTGTTTCTTCCACTTAGCAAATACTACACAAAGAGAAAAAGTCAATAATACAGACCAGAGTGAAAAAAGAGATCAAACAGTAAAACCTAATCTACTAACAGCCAGAGTTTTGAAGAGAATCTCTGGGCCTCTGAAGCAATACTCTTCAAAGAAGACACCAAGTGGACCCCAAGTCTCAAAGAGGGCTAGTTCTTTAAAGCAGTACATTATTAAGAGTAGAGGGCACGTTTTCACAGCATCTATAAGCTGCTTTAAAAATAAGTCAGGAGAAAGACAAATACTGGATGATTTGATTCATATGTAGAATACAGAGACACAAAACAAAGAAACTGACAAAACTAAACAAAAACCTACTCTAAAAAAAGACTGCATAATTAAAGTTACCATGGAGGTGGGAGTAAGAGTGGTGGCAGCAGGAGTTGGGGAGTGGGCCAACTCTGGGAGCTTTGGTGGTTTGTGGTGTGGTGACACATATCTGAGGAGGTGAGATACGATTCCCCTAAATTATATACAGTGCTGGAGACCAGTATCACTTCAATAATAAGTAATACTGATGAGTTAACTGGATTCTTGCATTAACTGGAATCACAAAATTGTGAGTTTCTGGATGACATTTTCACTTTGATGCTATGTCAACTTTGAGAGTCCTACATTAAAGAGTAAAACTCAGTAGGTATAACTGAATGTTACTGAATGAAAAGCTGACTGAATAAAGTATTCTTAATTTCCACATATTTAAATGGTATTGACAGACTACTAAAAATGTTTCCAAATCTCTGGAATACTATCTTTGAATCTGCCACCTGTTTATTATGTACAGCAAAAGAAAAATAATATTGTAACTGTGCATGTTTACAACATTTCAAGGTACATGTTTCAATTCATCCCCTCAGTTAAAAATTTGAGATCATTTCAACTTAAAGGATGTAAAAAATTATTTTAACACCTGAGACTTAATGGCAAATCAATTCCCACTGAATAGATATTTCAGATGTAAAGTTTTGAATATTTCATAGGCTGTGTATGAAAAGGAATTCATGAAGGAGTAAAATGCCATAACTAAGAGTTAAAACTACTTTCTGGGACAAATGGTGAATTCTGTCAGAGGAGACGATATGAAGCCACAGGGAAGGTTCAAAGGTTCGTTTTGAAGGTTGCATCCAGCTCTTAATACTTCATTATCTTATTATCTAAGTATTGATGTCTGTCGAAGAAAAGGCACAGTGACAGGGAGGAAATGATGTTTTTTTTAAATATTAAGAGATTTAACCTTAGGTTAAGGTTACACCAGGATATTCTAGAAACAAAACACTGGCAGTTCTAATAAACAACAAAATGTGTACTCAGTGCATTCCCTGTGGGTTCCTGGAGGCCAGCAACTTAGTATTTCATGTAAGCTTGTCTGGCACTGGTTGGTTTTACTCTGTGCATCCTCAATAAGTGTTAACTGATTAAGTTTAAGAGAGTAAATGCAATGATTTATAAAGTTGCTAAAATGCAGAATAAACACCAAAATCTCAACAAAAATGGGCAAAGGGGCCCCCCTGGTGGCACAAGGGATTGAATCCTCTCACCTCCCTACATCTGGCCTGAACCCCAGTTCTTTTATGCATAAATAAATAAATCTTAAAAAAAAAGATATAGAACCTATCACTAGGGTTACATTTTCCTTATCTGAGGCTTATGTTCGCCACAAATGAAGTTTGTACAATCCATTATTTCTTCCAGTATAAATAAAATATAGTTAACTTTATGATTAATTCTATTTTTCATAGCTTAATGTAACATTTCGATATTTTATTTGCCTTAGAAATTAACAACCTAGACTGTGACACTTAAAAATGACATCTAGATTGCATTGCAGGGGCAGATGGCAGAGCTGAATAAAAAAGGAAGGCTATTTTCCCAAGCTACTGTTCTTATATATGAGCTGGAAGCTAATATAGTATAATATCCAAAAAGTTCATCACTTGCCCTAGTCTGAGAGGATACAGGAAGGTAGCAAATCTCATTATGTTTAGAACCCACTCAGGTACACAGAGGCACTTCAGTTCATAACAGCAGCGTGATCAACTTCAGACTCAAAACCCTCTGGATTTTATTTCATTTTGTTTCAAGCATTGAGATAGAAAAAAAAAAAAAACAAAAACCTGAGGCCCATGAAGCCTAACAAGTGTACACTAACTGACTCAACACGCAGCTTCCCACCCCCGGCAGCCATTTTAGTCCCAGTAGGCTGGAGCTTTGGAGTAGAAGTGAACTCAATACCCTATGAAGTCCCAGAATTCTTAGGGATGTTCAGGTCCTGAAAATCGGCCTTGAACAAAAGTTCTTCATTCAGGTAATACTACACAACCAACAGAGAAACTTTAAAGAAACAAAAGCACTAACATGGAGCCATCACTTTGAATATTCAGGAAAGTCCCTGTTGTCTCAAGTAGCACCTTGTGCTTTCATTTATTAGTATATGTGTATTTAAGGGTTTTCCGGCTTCATCCACTCAATTAGATGAAAATCAGATCAACAAAGCACCACCCAGCATCTATTCTTATGAGAAGAGATACGACAATGAGTCATCAATTAGCTGGGTGTTGTGGAAAAACAAACTACTGAAATCCTGAGATTCTACATGGATAAAACGGTAAATGCTTCGTGGAATTAAATGAAGCAATGTTTAAAGAGGATGGCATAATTCTCGCCACATTAAGTGCAAAATAAATGTTAGTTCTCACTATTCGTTTGTCTATTTCTTATATCACGGAGGGCTTCCAGTAAAGGTATTCATCACTAAATAGCATTCAACAACCATGAAAAGGAGAAGAATTATGAAATGTGTTTTAATAACATTATATGTAATTCTGATCAGTACAAGTCCTTACCATTTACACATAATTTCTTTATTGAATACCATGTGACATACATGCCTGCCCCCTGCAATTCTAAATGACACCTCCAGAAATTAAAATCTGACCTACTACATTATCTTGTCATTTTTAAGCGTCAGACATTTCACCATAAATCACTTATTATCCATACTGCAAAGTAGCAGTCTTAGTTTTAAACACAAGTAAATAGTTATTACAAAGGAAACAAGTTGGATTCTACTAAGATCTCTCAAAAATGTCCATGAATATACTGCTTTCCGAGCTTGCTTTAAAATCTGAGATCTTGGAATTTTTCTAAATCAGGAGAATTACTACTCAAAGTGAATATTATAAGAAATGAGTAATGACACAGTAATTAGCCAAACTGTCAATAATACAAAAGTAGGAAAGTAGGTAAGTGGGGCCTCCCTGGTGTGGCGCAGTGGGTTAAGCAACACACTATGAAGCAAACCACAGCCACTGCAGCATGAGTTTGATCCCTGCCACCGGCCAGGGAAGGGACCCACATGGCACAGCAGAACTCTCCTGCCTCACCCACTGCTTCCCTCAGCAGTGTATTTCAGTCCATCTGCCTGGTCTGCTCCCTGCTCTGTCTCTGGTGAATCTTCTCACCTCCTGCGACTCTGGCCTGTACCCCAGCTCTTGTATGCATAAATAAATAAATCTTTAAAAAAAAACAAAAGTAGATAAGCAATACCATTAAGCAATATAAGGGGGAAAAAAACAAAGCACTTCAAAGACATAGAAAAGTAACAAAAGTACTTAGGTCCAGAGGGATACACTTTTAAATTCCAGAAATTAGTGAGAGGTGAAATATGTAACAATTCAATACAAATTCAGGAGGTTTCCAACTATATTTATACCAAAGTACCACCCACAAAGGCATAACACTATTCCTGAACATCATAGCAACTCCTCCCATCTCTTAAGTCTAAGGGTAATGTGAGTTGTGATGAACTCACAACTAATGTTAGAAGGGAAGTCTTATTCACCATTCCTGATTTCCATTAGCAAGGAACCTCCCTAACAACCAAACTGGGCCTGTTTATTCTCTTCACCCTCAGAGTGAATTGGTTGATTGGTAAACTTGGGAAATGATGGATGTGCCTTTCTTCCTCTTAGGAACATATTGCCCAAAAGAAAAAATGGGTCAGCCTATCAGTAATAAACATAGTTGAATTTCTCATATGCTTTTTCCTTCCAATTTCCCAAGTTCTTTAGAACCTAGGAAAGAAATGGATGCTGTTGATTGACCTATTCAGATGATCAAAACACAACCACTAAATAGACTCAAACCAAATCTAAGTTCTCAAAGTCATCCATGTAACAGAAAAAATGTTCCAAAACAATCAAAACCATTTGAAATATAACACAGTGAGGAACAGTGAAAAATATGAAACTAAAGTGTAATTTTGGATCCCCTTGGCCAATAATAAAACTATGAGCAAATTTCTTAACTTTCAGGCTTAAGTTTCCTCAACTACAAAATGGAAGTGATAGTAGTAACTGTTATGCTTAATATTTGTAGAGAACTTACAACAGAACCTAGACACTAAAAACTAAATAAAATACTCCCATATTTCTTATTGTTATTAATATTACTGTTTCCCCCAAAATAAGATTGAAAACAAGGACTCATCCATGCTAAGATGGATTCTATTTTATAAACGTACACCTATCGTGGTACCCATAAATAGTGAACTAACTAGAATGGAAAGTTTACAGGAAAAATGAATCAAGTGGGTCTACTGTGGACATTGTTAACCTAAAGAGATAGCTTTATTTTACCATAAAAAGAGGAACTTACAGAACTGTACACCATTTCATATCCACACAAGATTTGTGCATTTCTACTTGTGTTTTTAATTTCGGTGACTGCTCATTACCTACTCTCCAAACATTTGATATGCATGAATCTACCTGAAAGTAGACTAATTGAAGCAAGCATGTAATGTGGCCAAGATACTTTTCAGGGAAGGAGGGAACATAAGAAGAGTCATGCATTCTTTACCCAGGGGTTTCTATAATACAGAACTAATAATTTCCCTCTATCATGTACCTTAAAAAAAAAAAAAGGGTAAGAGTAGGAAAGTTTGTCATTTGACTCAACAGGGTACATTTTAAATGACCAATATGCCTAGAGTTAGAATATCAACTCCAGGAATAAATTTCAGTTTTCAGAGACCTTTCATCTCATTAGTAACCAAAATTGATTTTATGCCTTAACTTGGCATCAGTCTGCAACATAAGTGCCTCTTTGCCTATCACAGAGCCATACAGAGTTCTGCTAAATGGCACAGATTAATCACCACCTCTAGTTTTTAGGGCACATTATGTCCACGGGTCCGCTTGCTCTGGCAGCAACCACCCAGACCACTGATCAAATGGAATCTTAGAGATGAGCAGTTGAGAAGCACCCCATTTTCAGAATAGCATAGCAAGCCCAAGGTAAGATAATACAAGGATGCCCCCATTTTATCCTTAAAAAACAATATGAAGAAGAAACATAAGTTTGGTCTAGAGGTTTAAGAGTAGCTCTCTCTAGCCTATTTAATAAGCACAAATATATCTACTGGCCCCAAGACCCCATTTTGATACAAAGATATAGAATGTCACACAAATGTAATATTCCTAGACTAAAACAGGCATGTAGGTCTTCTTGTAGCCTTCCAGCAGCTAGCTCTCTCCATAATACCTACTACAGGTTATTCAAAAACTTCTAGAGAAATATGTCCCTTCATTTAAAATGTTTGTTTTACCATGTTTAAAATGTTTATTTAGTTTTTAGTGTCTAGGTTCTGTTGTAAGTTCTCTACAAATATTAAGCATAACAGTTACTACTATCACTCCCCCCCCCAAAAAAAAAGTAAGGTCACTAATCATTTGATTGAAAGATTATGATACAGTGCCTCCCTGGTGGCCTAGGGGTTAAGTCTCAGCACTATTGCCATGGTAGCCTAAGTTCAATCCCCAGCCAGGAAGCTGACCCACATATGACACAACAAACCTCTCCTCTCTTGCTTGCTGCTCCCCTCAGCAGTGTATTTCAGTAGAAATACTGCCTGTTTCCCTCTCCACTCTGCTTCTGGTGACTCCTTTCACCCCCTACACCTATGACCTATACCCCAGTTCTTCTATGCAATAAATAAATAAATATTTTTTTAAAAGAAAGAAAGACATGATACATATCCACAATGGAATACTATTCAGTAATCAAAAAAGATAAACTCATGCCATTCTCAGCAACATAGATGGAGCTGGAAGGGATTATGCTCAGTGAAATAAGACAGAAAAAAAGAAATATATCAGATGGTTTCAGTTACAGGAGGAATGTAGGGGAACCAAATAAGAGATCAGGAAAAAAATATGAATTTAAAAACAAAATTAACAGGTAACTATTAATCAGAGATACTATGCAGAGGAGGGGAAAGGGAGAGGGATCAGAACAGGGGAGGGAAGAGCACTAAAGACTATGGTGATGGTGCACCAGTGAATTGGTGGTGAGAATTTTACAGGGACTACACCTGAAAGGAGAAAGCATGCATTGTACAAAAAGGAAGAATGATATTATCTATATACATAAAAATAAATAAAACACAAAATGAAAATTGAAAGAAAGAAAGCGATTATGATACAATTTAAGAAAAGGAAAATGCCAGCACAGCATTGCCCCAGGGTCCAGGCTCAACACTGACCCTCTGACGTGAGAAAGAAAACCCAGGTCTGTGCTGACTGCCAGGAAAATGCCATTTCAATGAGCCACTTGATAAAGAAATAAAGCATCTTCTTTCCTGTTAAATCACACAGATGCCTTATGTTTATTAAATCAGAAAGAGTTTACAAAATTAGCTACTAATTCTACTTCTGAGTATATATCTAATAAACAAATACTAGAAAGACTTGGAAAATTGGTAGCATATGTGATAAATCCAACAGAGGTGCTATTAGCACATGTTTGAATAGTCTTGAAAATTTCCCAGCTTTTTCATGGCCCTCTCTTTTTAAATCAAATATTTCCTTGTGATCATAATACCTGTAAACTATTCCATGGTTGCAATCAAAATCAAGTTCATCAAACTGTTATTCTGAACAGTGATCATTTTCTTTGGGAATTACTCCTATTCTTAAGCAGATGTTAAGTTTAACTGCTCTGGTATTTGGTATTTGGTATAACTTTTTCATTCAAGTCCATCTCCAATCAAAATAGTAACAGCTTAACATTTTCCAGATCAGTATAGATTTTAATGAATATAAATCTACAGGATACTTTAGCTACTAACTTCCAAGGCAAACAGATATGCCTTGATTTTGTTCATTCACAAAAGAGACAGACAGACATTGATTAGCTGGAAGACCTCTTCTAAACCATGAGAATAGTTTTAACCTAAACTTCTTGATAATATCCAACTGATATTTCCATATCATTTTCTCAACTGTAAAACACCTGTCCTAAGCTATTATCAGGATCACAAATAATGTACATAAGCTGTATACTACAGTGTGGGACACAATAGGTGATCAGTAATCAATACATAATCAATCATACATACTATGCAACACATAATCATAGTTACTAGTACACATGTACATGTGAGGCTAATAAGTGCTGCCTTGGCTTCCTAGCACAGTGTCCACCACTTGACAGGCTGTCAGTGGTAGATGTTTAAAAATATAAAGCTTTAACTAATTACTCCCTCCCTAAAGGCCAGAACTTGTGATCTTGAGCTCAGACTCCTTCAAATTCATGGTAATCCCTTGTAATAATGCTGGTCTTTGCTGCCTGCCTTATTTAACAATCCTATCAGATAAAGGCTATATTCCCACACTTTGCATGATGAAATGAAGGCTTAGAGAGACCCAATCCTTTCCCTCCCTCTTCCTTTCTAACAGGACTCAATTTGGGGCAGTAGTCATTCTTCCCTCACATGGTCATGTGTCTCAAGAGAATCCACCCCAATCCCAGTTGCAGAGATAATTTTTACTTTGTTAACAATTATTTCAGGAATGGGTATTTGACTAAACTATGGTTAATAGACATAAGAGAAGCCTCTTGGGGAAAAGTTTCTGAAAAAATATTCCTTTCTTTTAAGGCCACAAGAAAAGCATCATTTTCCTTCTTCCTCTGGGCATTTCTACACCTGGATATGAAACATAGAAGCCCTACAGCCATTTTGCTATGAGTTAATGGGTAAACTCATATCGCCTACACAGAGGAATCATCCAGATCAGCCATCCCTGGATGGGCTCTACCTCCTGACTTAAAATCCCTTTCTTATAAGGGAAAGTTAGAAAGTGCCACTAAGACTCATGTTCATCAGATGCCCCAGCTTGTTATTTACAGTGATGCGTACCACTGACATTAATAGGCACATGGGGGTCCCACCAAAGTGAGGGGTGGGAGTTAGAAGAAATCACTGACTCTGACAGTTTCCTTTTATAAACTTATTCACTTAACTTCATCCCCACAACCCAGCTCTTAAATCTAAGACTCAAATGCTCAACTGCCATAATGAACATCCTCCCACAAATGGTTAGATTTTACCAAAGTTGAAAATGATTTATTAAAGAAGCAAACAATAATATCAAAGTCTTGATTTGCAGAGTACGGCCCCCCAAAAATCAGGGTAGGTGTCAAAACCTACAATGTATTGGATCAGTTGTTCAACCTTCCCCAAGATGCATGTCCTCTACTGTAAGATACCTATTATGAAAAACTAGATAGTAGGTACTCAATAATCAATAAATCATCATAGTCAATATTACTCCTGAATCAATCTATAAAAGCACCCAAAGAGAATCTACAAATATTGAAAAATTTGGGCCTCCCTGGTAGCACAGCATGTTGAGCACCGCACTGTGCAGCATCTGCAACACAGCAGCATGAGTTTGATTCCCAGCCAGGGAGGGGACCCACATGGCACAGCAGACCTCTCCTGCCTTGCCCACTCAGCACTGTATTTCTGTATATCTGCCTATTCTGCTCCCTCTCTGTCTCTCTTTCTCTGGTGAATCCTCTCACCTCCCATGACTCTGGCCTGTACCCCAGCTCTTTTATGCATAAATAAATAAATCTTTTAAAATTTTTTTGAAAAATTTGGGTGGATTCATTTTAATCCTATATGCAGAATCAATAACTCATGATTTCATTCACCAAGGATTAATCTTAGTGTTTATCCACCATCAAAATGAAAAACAACCCTTAATAATCTATAATCTTATTTATCTTTCCAGAAATGACAGGAAATTATTAAACCCTCTTGATATTTCCTGAATAGAAGAGCAAAGATGAAAAATGAATGTACAAAGAAAAGCACCCAGCCAGTTAAACAGCTTAGAAATGTTAATAGGATAGCCACTCTGCATATCAAGATAGATTTTATTGACCACTAAGTTATTAGTCACTAAGTGACTTTTAACATTTTTCATTAATGCCCATGTCCCCATTAATTACTATTTCACATTTGCTGAAAGCCATAGCAATAAACCCACTGAGCAAAACAAATACAACCAAACCTGTGGTATGCACACTGCAAGTACAAATCTCTGCTCTCTCTTACTGAGTGCTGAGAATGCATCATTTAGAACCAGAGGTCTCTTCTGGTAAGCACCGGGGAAAGAAAACCAGCATCCATTGCTTCATTTAATTGCAGGGCCCAATATTTCACACAACATCTGCATAGTACTTGGGATGTGCAGACATTCTCACCATCACCACAGACTTCCTGTTACAGACTAAATACTACTATACCAGTAGCTAGAATTTCAAATACTTTGGCAGAGAAGGAGGGGACAGTCCTTTACATTCATAAACATTCATGGGATACATGCTACATGTAAGGCACTGTGTTAGCCATTCATTAAATATGCTCAGCCCTATACTAAATGCAAGCTATAGTATCTACATAATGCACAGAATAGAGTTTTTCAAGGCTACAACACAGGTGTAATATAGGTGGAAAAGACTAGATTTATGAACCTTCTGCTTTCATATGGAGTTTGACTACTTATGAACCAGAAAATTCTTCAAAAATTAGAAATGAAGTTAAATTGAAGTCAAGACGCCCTAACAAATGGTCTTATTAAACTAATATTTTTCATTCCATATACTACCACATGATTTATATTGAGAATGATACATGTTCTCTCCTTAAATATTTTTAACTTATTCTTATCTAAACTTGTAAATATTGGCTTATTAACAAACTGAAATGCCAGTAAATCTAGCATAAAATAGTATTACGACAACTCCCTATCTATAATTCTTTAAATTTTGTGACCTACCATAACAATATAATTACTAGAATATAATAAGAAAAATACTTGGGAGATTTTCAATAATCTGTAAAACTAAGTCCGTACTTCTAAAATGTTAATCCACTAAAATAAGAAATTTTGACACTATAAAACTATAGTAAATGTACAAATCCCTAAATTAGAGAAGTCCTTTAGTTTTTATGGAAACTACCTGCAGTATCCCTTGGACTGAGCTAAGGAGTTTACATATCACATCCTGTACTATCTTCATGAGAATATAGTAATTTCCTAGTTATAAAACTAGTAAACATATCTGCTGTCTTCAAGACCTACTGTTTTCCCTCTTCACTTGTGTATGAATGCAATGAAGGTACCTTCAAATGTTCATGATGTTTCAAAACAGCCGAAACACTGAGTATGAAGGAAGATATACAGAAAGAAATACAGCTAGAAAGATATACAGAAAGGGCAATTTGGAGACATCATATATAAAGATATCCCATATGATTCAGGCAGTACCAGTGGACAAGAGTCCCCATTTAGCACCTTAATTTCTTTTAGAAGGGAATGCTAGGGCCTCCCTGATGGTCTATGGCTTAAGTCTCAGAGCTATCACCTCAACTGCCTGAGTTCAATCCCTGAAGAGGGAGCTGACCCACATATGGTGCAGCAGATCTCACCTGCTGCTGCCCTTAGCAGTGTATTTCAGTAAATCCACCTGTTCTGCTCTCCACTCTGTCTCTGATGAACTCCCACATTTTGGCCTACAACCCAGTTATTCTCTGCAAAAATTTAAAAAATGAGAGAGAACAATAAATAATCAATATTATGCACCTGAAAACAAAACTAACAACCAAGAAAATCATACAAACTTTTATATTTGAGAAACTAAGAAACCACAAATACAGCATTGTGCAATATTTTAAAAACATGTATTGGTTTCCTGTACCAAATAGCTTCTGGTATGCAGATTTATGAATTATCAGAAATGACTGTGGGGTTGGGGGTGACCTGAGTCTTGATTATTTCATCCTCAAATTTTAATCTACTCAATTTTCTCTACTGATCTTTGATTTTATTCATATGAAAAAAAATTTAAATGGCAGCAATATGGCAAGTCTAAATGGAAAAGGATGTCAACAGGCAGTGCATGTATTTGTCTAACCTTTTAATTTCTGGTTAAATTTTTACTGAATAAATGCAAAAAGAAACTGGAGACTATGTTAAAATTGAAAAATACAAATACTGTCAGAAAAGACAACTAAAAAGTAGTAGTGGGTTTATAAATACAAGATCAAAAATTACTTGACAGCCAGTGGAATCTAACATGAGTTTAAAGAAAGTGAGGAAGGAAAGACCTAGAAAGATGGTAACAGACTAGAGATGTTAGTTTCATTGTGCCTAGAAACCCATCAGATCTCAGACATTGAAGGTAGATGGACATTAGAAACTACCTTGTCATCCACTTTTACAAGAAGGAAGCAGTATCCACACAAATCTTGTCAGTCCTACAGATTTTCCTTCTGGAAAGTTGTTCAGATACAGCTAGAAAAAAAAAAATGTTTTTCAAAGGTGCTTTACCCTGAGATAACTGGCTTAATTCTTGAGCCAAACAAACATATAGTGGATGTGTAGTATTAAGTTGCCAGTTCTTGCTGACAGAACAGAATGAACTTAACCTACAGCTTCTCTGAGTTGACTTCGTCTGTTGTAAGATCATGTTCCATGAGCCATTTTCTTTGTTCTTCTTAAGAATTGCAAACCCTTGCAAAATTTCTAAAGTTAATTTCAGAGTGCTAGATATATTCTCCAAGATATCTTTGCTAGGAGAACACAGTCCAAGACAATTTCTCACAATGACTTTTGCAAAAACAGGCAATGAATATTTCCATTTGTAAAGTTCACTTGGAAGATTAATGAGAAAGCAAAGAAAATACTGGGGAAAAATTGTATTTCACACGATTAGCTCTGCCATATATTTCAATGGTATATAAAGTTAAAATAATTACGGAACTATGTTGAAAGTTTATCATTTTATGCACATATAGTAAAACAGCTAATAGCAATGAGAGACAAATAGCTGGGAGATTTCACTAACTAATAATTTGAAAAAGAATAAATTTCTACTTAATACTTTACCAGAAAATTTTTCAGATAAAGATTTAAGCCCTAAAAATGGAAAAAGCAAAAAATTTTAATAAAATGTAGGCAGCAATAAACACATGACATACAGAAATACAAAAGTTCTAGATCATAAACCCAGTTAACGGTAAATTTTAAACTGGGAAAAATAATCATATAACTCAGTCATATTATATTCTTCCACATAAATAGTTCTTATACCGTGAGATGGAAAAGGGGAGTTCCCCAAATAGAACAATAGAATATTAAGTAGAAAACTCAGAAAAGAAGCAATACACTTAAAGTCACTAATAAAATACAGAACTACAAAAATAAATAAAAATCAATGTCATTCTTAACCTACCAGGCTGTCAAGTGAAAAAGAGTAATAATATAATGGTGGTTGTGGTTATGCAATGGTGGTTAATAAGCATTATTTTATGTGATTGGAGATACACATTAATATTACCCTTTTTGGCAAAATATTTCAAAAGACCTCAAAATGTGTCAGCCTTACAATGAACAATATTATTTCTAGGAATTTTTCTTAAAATAATAAGTTCACAAAGGTATATGAAAAAGGATATTATTCCTTATGATATTATATGAAAAAGGATATTTATTCCTTATAACATTATGATAGTGAAAAATTGGGAACAACCTAAATGTTCATTAATGAGGCATGAATACAATAGAATACCATGAACCATTAAAAATGTTGGTGTATAAATGGATGTATTAATGTCTGGGAAACACACCCACAATGTAGTTTTAAATGAGAAAAGAGATTTACTACGTACAGTATTTAAAATGAGATAACAGCATACTTATTTCTAGATAATAGGTGTAAAAATGAAATTTTTTTCTATATTGTTTAGTATTTTCTAAACTTTTTCCAAACAACACTCCTTTAAATAATAGCAACTAAATGAATACACAACAAGCTCTGAAGAAATAATAAAAAATAAAACAGATGTTTGCATTTTGTTAATGTTTAGGCACCTACCCAAAAGATTAATATAGTACTATCATAAAATTTGCAAACATCTTTGTTGCTGTGTGAAAATCTGATTTCAAACATCCTATTTATCTATTTATCCCCTCATCTAATTAACTTCACTGACTTCAATCATTAATTTTATAGTAAGGATGTCCCACATAAAAGGTGACTTTCCCTCAAGTGGATATCCTACTTACCAACCATCCTCAGGAGTAATAAATAATGTTAGTTGGAATGAAATTAAAAGGGGTTAGTCACTAAGAATAATCCTTAAACACACACCACAATTACTCAGTACACACTGAACGCACTTGGGCATTCAGGTAAATCAAGCATATCCTTGTTGATCTTTCTTAAAAGTAGGGCAATCCTAGCTCTGTCAAATGAATAAATGACAAAGCAAAAAATAAGTCCATTGCAATGAAATTGCCTTTTGAATAGTAAAATGATTCAGTATTTGGTTTAAGAATTGGTACAATGGTAGAAAAAGTACTTGACTTCCAAGCTATACCATATACTGTCCATGCGAACTCTAGCAAGTGCATCTATAGGCATCGTTTTTTTACATGAAGGAAAGCAAACTCTAAAAAAAATCGCGTGTTCGTGATATAAATTGTAAAATCCAAAAAAGCATGACTCACTGCAACCATTTTTCAATGGTCTTAGCTTCTCTGCCAGCACTGAAGAGTAAATTGACCGAATGGACACATATAGATGTGCATCATACGGAGGTCGCTGAAATGACCAATCAGAAGCTCCTGAGTGTGTGCCATGGGATGGTGTTATATGAAACAGGGACTGCAGCAAGCCTAGGACTATGTGGTCTATGGAACAGATAAAATGTGAAGTTTCTATGCCCTGTTCCAACAAACTGATGACAATCTCTGTCTATCCAGGAACAGCAGCACCCAGGGTCAAAGCTGAGATAGAATATGGCCCTGAATTAGACTCCCCCAGCATTGTGTAGACTGCTCTGGATTGTATAAGAGCTGACTCACTAAGCTCCCTCCATTTGCTCTCCCACAATTTCCAACAGAAATACCCATAGCAATACATGAAGAGCTAACATATAAAGAGATAACAGCACATGATATTTTTAAAATCAATTAAAATACTTATCAACCTCTGAGGACTTATTCTCAACTTTGGCCAAGGTGATGCCTCCCTTAGAGACTCTGGGCAGAGAGCTGTCCCCAGAGCCTGCTTTAGGGGTTCCCTCCACACAGCAAGCTATAAGCTGCAGGCATCAGAACCTCTGCACAGTGTCTCAGAAAGAATATGGAGCCCAGGAATGCAAACTCTCCAATGGAGCAGGGTCTAGGGGAGTCAGTTTCCCTGGGAAAATTGGGATTTTCTAGGGGAATCAATTTCCCTGGGCCAGTGGGATATCATGCTAGAGAGAGGAAAAAAGAAAAAAAGAAAAAACAAAAACAAAAACAGAGCATACCTTCACAGGAGGAGGAAGAGAAAATTCCGATTCAATCAACAATCACTCCAGAGCCAGTCATGACAGACATCAGAAAAGAAACATCAGAAATTGGCCAAGACTAAGCATATCAATTTGATCACCACGATTGAAGGAAGTTTTTAGGTGCAAAGCAAAGATGAGAAAACCATTGGTAACAGGTAGGCTGTTTTTAAAGCAAGGAGGGGTACACAGGAGAAAAAAAAAGGTACCTGACAAAACACAGAATACCCAAATTTTCAAAAGAAAAGGTACTATAACTGTCGTTTTTACAGTTTATTAATAGAAATATGCTTTTGATTAAAAAAGTTAAGGAAAAAGACATACATTCTATGAATAAGATAATTCCAAATTTTTTTAATTGTAAATCAAAGATGACACAGATAAACATACACATCGACATAAAGAAAAAGGAATGGGATATTAAAAGTTAACAGCAGTTTGTCTCTAGGTAGCAAGATTATGGGCCATTTTTATTTTCTTCTGTAATTATTTTTGTAATTCCCAAATACAAAGTATCACTATGAATTAAGAGAAAGACATTTAATTTTTCCAAAATCCTAAGGCGGATATTAGGCATATGACACTCTCCCGTCTGGCATTTTTTATCTACTTGAACTCACATTTTCCAAAGGGAAAAATGTGTGTGTGTGTGTGTGTATACACATACTATACATAATCTGATTTTAATACTTTAGGAAAACTATCAGAACAAAGTTTTGACACGTATGTACATATATGTAATGTCTAAAGATTTGCATCATTTATTATATAAAATGATAATTTAAGATAATGACACTTCCAAAATCAAGTCATTCCATTTATATATATATATATATATATATAATCACATGTCAAGTATCACATATTACATTCCACTATCTTAGAGCTGAGAGAGAAAACTTTTGAGTAGGAATAGCACACAAAACATGTAGAAAGCTATCTTTAAATTTTCTGAATGAATACTATTCATAGCAAGTTTTAGTTAACAAGTTTTTTTTTTCCAAGAAATTCTATTTTAATGGAAACTCCATGTATAATTTGTAAAGGAAATGCACCAGGGAAATTTTAGATTATGCTAAAAGATTTTCAAATCTATTCCCAATATTGAAGTGCTCATAATCAAAACGAGGTGGGAGAAAGATTTGCAATTAGAAATGGGTGACAAAGAGATGACAGCAGAATATCATCAGACACGGAAATAGATCCATCATCTCACACATGTCTACCTCAAGGAAAATTTTAATACAAAGTTTGTAAGTAAATACAGCATTTTGATGGTGTTCATATGAAAATCTTTTCTTGCGCATAAAAAAAATTTAACAACCAATAAACATCTTTCAGTTCTTGTGTTAAGGTTTTGATCTCTAGCCTTATTTTGTCAACTTCTCTGTTAAAAATGTTTTATAGCTTGCATTTACATTCATCCATAACTGCTTTCTCTGAGAAAACCCAGCCAAATTCTGACAGTCTATCTTTTAGTCATCTGTCAGGTAATGCAACAAATCAGCAGATAAGAAATAATTCAGACAGGACTAAACAGCGCTTATCAACCTAATTCTAAGTTTTCTTTTTCTTTCAGTCCGTCACCTGACAGATAATATTAGCACACAACAGTTCTGTGATAAACCTTCTCCAGCGTCCATTACCAAAGTCATTATTGGCCAACAGGTGCATGAGATATCGGCAAGCTCCAGAGCCTATCTGAGAATTCAATACATAAAACTCACCCTTCTTTTAAACCTCAGAGATGAAGATGGAACAGGGAGGAAAATGCTAATGTTGGTTTGTATAAAGGGGCTTGCCTCAATTAGCATAAAACAGCATTCATTCCTAGTGCATCAAGCTTTTAAGAAAAAAAAACCTACCCATATCTCCTTGCAATTTCCCTATATGGCCAGAAAAACACAAATGAGATTTCACAGTAAGAATCACAAAGCTATTTTTGTCCCAACTGACAAGTGTGCATCTCATCTGACACTACACATCAACATATCTGTCCAAAACCATTAAGGAAAATACAGACACCTGTCAAGACCAACTTCTGCCAGTAAAACAAGACCTTGAGCAATAGCAAGGGTGGTGTCAAGACCTCAAAGTGACACTAATGGACTAGAAGTAAACAGGCATTAAGTCAAGCTGATTTTTTTCAGTCGGTTACAAGCGAGTAAAGAGAGACAGTTCAAGCATGTCTTGGTCCAGTCACTTTCAATTCCTGGCTAAAAAGGGGCTTTATTTTACAAACATGATTCAAGAAAATGAAACCTTGATCTTTCTTAACATTAATATCAAGTGAAAATTCTCATCATTAAAATATTATCATCTTTCCATAAATGTTATCCTTATCATTAAAATCCATGTGGAAAGGCCTGGCAGGAACAACAGAAATAATCAGGATTTGGAAACCCCCACACTGATTACTCTTATATGACTGACATATTGCTAGGGCCAGGTACCTGGGATGTCCCAGTTTCATCAACACATTTTATACTGGATGAGACCACTAAGCAATCAGTTCAGTAAGTAAACTGTGTAAAAGTAAAATAGATAGTCACAAAATATATAATTTTAGCAGCTGATGGTAAAATTAAAGTTTGTTGAGTCAAATTCAGGGAAATTAGAACTCAGAATTACATTATTATTATATGCCAAAATAGACTTGCTGTTTTCTATGGTTTCTTTCTCTGTGTGTTTTTGGGAAGGTAGGAAGGGTTATAAATCAAAAATATCACGTACTGACAATTATTAAAAATGTGCTGCAGAATGGCATAACTCATCCTTGCAAGATTCGTCAATTTTTCACTTATCATAATCTTCAATATTTCCCACTGCCTCATTAGCAAAAGTTTGTCCAGATGGATCACACCTGTTCCTGAATTCTTTTCCTTCCTTCCCACTCTTCCCATGATTGATCAAATCAACTACTTTTTAAAAACAACTTCCCCTGTAATCCCTTACTTCTCCTTAAGCTACAACCAATTGCAACCTTGCATATTTTAATCAATACAACTACCTTAACTCCTGTACTCTGCCTCCAAATCTGTTATGGAGCACTACTACAAAAGTATCACAATACTGCAAAGCACTACTCCTAAAAATGTAATTTGAATTTTAGAAACACACTACCAGTATTTATTTCACTTCCCATTCATTCCCCAGCTACAATTCCAAAGGTTCACCTATACCATTTTCACTTATATAGTATGCTGTCAACTCACCAATTCTATGATATGTTCACATCTCTACACTTACACAAATGCTGCTTTCAGAAATTTACTTGATTTATTATGCTAATTCATTTTCCACATTAGGATAAAAATGGTCAAGTTCTTTTCATCTGGAAAGATACTTGCTTCAATATTATTGGGTGATTATATAGTTAAGGACCATATAGTTAAGAGATTACAAGAAAGAAAAGTATGATTAATCAACAAAAACAAAAAAGCACCTAATAAAATTCAACATCAATTAAAAAAACTCAGTGAAATCAGGATGAATGGCACCTTTCTTAACTTGAAAGTGTATCAAAACTATATAGAAAGCATTATCATATGTATATACAACTTTTAAAGGGGGAAAAAACAAACCTTAGTGTAAATGTTCTATAAAGCATATAAATTTTCACAGTAATTACCATGATGTGTGTATATATATATTTTTAAATGTATACATTAGTTGTGTATGTATATGTTACACCTTAATAATGTTTTTAAAAAGGAAAGAAAATCAAGCTGTATTTATGAAATTGTTGTATAAAACAAGGTCCAAATAGTATTGGTCCAATTCCAACCTACGTCCTTAAAGATGAAGTTTAGATATGAGTGAAAGTTTTGAAAATAGAAAAAACATGAGCAATTTTCAAAGTAATAAAAATTCACTTAAAATCTAGAATTTTCCATCCATGTTCCTATGAATGCATCTAGTTTTTCTTTTTTGATTGCTGAGTAGTATTCCATCGTGTGTATGTACCACAGCTTCCCAATCCACTCATCTGTTTTTGGGCATTTAGGTTGTTTCCAGGTCTTACCTAGTAAATACTGCTGCTATAAACATAGGGGTGCAGGTAGTCTTTTGAATCAGTGTATTTGTGTCTTTTGGGTATATTCCTAGGAGTGGGATTGCTGGATCATATGGAAGTTCCATTCTTAGTAGATTGAGGAACTGCCATACTGCTTTCTATAATGGTTGGACCAGCTTACATTCCCACCAGCATCCTTGCCAACATTTGTTGTTGCTACTTTTTTTGATATGTGCCATTCTCACTGGATGGAACTGGAAGGGATTATGCTCAGTGAAGTAAGTCAGAAGGCAAAAGAAAAATACCAGATGGTTCCTCCCCTAGGAGGAATATAAGAGAACCAAATAAGGATCAAGGAAAGGAATAAGAACAATAATAATAACAATAAGGACACAAAAACCAAAAATTAAAAGATAAAGACAAATTGGGGACACTTGGTGGGGAGGGGCGAGAGGGAGGGTGGAGGGAAGATGGAAGCACGGGGGACTGAGGTGATGGTACACTGGTGACATGGTGATGGGGAATACATGGGGATTACAATTGATGTCAAATATATATAAATTAAAGGGAAAAAAGATTTAAAAAAATTTAAAAATCTAGACTTTTAATAAATTAAGTATATGTTAATTATAAAAATTAAATGTGTAAAGTATTTTTAGTTTATTAATTATTGGAGTAAAAGTATTCAATTCCTTTTTTTTAAAAGGTAAATGAGATTTTTCCATGTAGACAAATCCTAATAGCCAAGTCATAAATATTCTAACCTGGATGACCACATGTAATGATTTCCTAAGACTACTGGATTAAAGACCATTTTGATATTAATCACCTATGCATTACTATTTTGTAGAAAAACCAGTAAGACAATGAATATGAAAACATTTAGAAAGGAATAATACAAAGTACAAGGAGACAATATTCATTGTATTGGAAAGCAAGTATGTTTCCATGTGTTATTACTCAGTTTATCCAACTCAAATTATTATAATTTTCTTTGTCTCAGTATATTTACTTAATATGGCTAAAATGAAAGCAAAAACTTATCACTATAATGTTGAAAGTATATTTCACTAAGTATTCTTAGAACATTACATATTAAATTGTCCCTTAAGCTATCATTTATTGGGTACTTGTCATTAATGATTTTATGAAAAAGAAAAGCATTATGATGATGTCCTTGAAAGGTTAGCCTACAGAACAGACTCAGTTTCTAGTGAATTAAACAACCTGTGAGACAAGAGGCACCATTACATAATTAGATATTAGAAGACTGAATTGTAAAAATTTTCCCAAAGAAAAAGTAAAAGAGTTTCCACATTAGCATTGACAATTCAGTAATTAGCAAAGTCAACATTCACTGAGGGTTCATCTTTCTTAGGTATTATTCTGAGTCCTTCTGATATATTACCTCATTCATTCATCAGATATATACCATGAAATGACCAATTCTGTATCAAGTATTAAAATGAGCCTAAGGAGATCAAATAACTAACCAAAGGTTATATAAGTACTGACAGTAGACCTAGACACATATCCAGTCTGGTGTCAAATCCAATATTTTTAACCATATCTCTGTACTGCCTCAATCTATAATCACATGAATAAACAGCAAAAGACTGTCCATGCACCAATTAATATAGAAAAAAAAACTGAAGGAAACTTCTAAAGGACAGTATGTTCAGTGATTTTGAATTTAGGTTTTATTTTAAATTAAATTTATTTTGATAAATCAAGGTTTTCACTTATTTCTCTGTGTTTTCCAAACCTTATATAATGTGCATATTCAACTTTTGTACTAAAATTAAACATATTGAGAAAATGTTTATATGCATGAACCTAACCCTTGAGTAGTAGCTTAATAGAATTTCAAGAACTTAATAGAATTTCAAGAAGAATAATTTAAAAGCATCTATTCATTTGGGGATCACCCAACAGGTGCTAGGTATTACATGAGGCACCTGTGCAGATGCTATCTTACTATGTGCCTGTTGAGAATAACCCACTTTACCTGTGAAGAAGCCAGGTCCAGAGGATTCTCAGAGAGAGCAGAACTCCATCCCACTGCCACTTCTACCATTCCTCAGCTCCCTCTTTCTTGGATCAAGTTCTTGGAGACAATGTGATGTTTAGGAACCAGAAGCTAAAACTGCTTCAAATTCCTGGCTCTCCTAATCAGACTAAAGGAGGAGCAAAGATGCTCTGTCATCCTTCCTCCAACAGCTTTGTTCTGTGGTCCCCGTTCACACATCTAAATTCAGTAAAGAATGTGGTCCTGCCTCTGGGGCAAGAACAAGGTCTACCTCAGTGGTCAGTATTGACTTCTATAACTCTCTGACTTCAGCACCTGGCTGCCTATCCATTGGCCATGCTGGTATCTATCTCTCTCTCTCTCTCAGCCAATCAAATCTCTTAGATTTGACATCAATACTCGATCCTTCAAGATTCAGCCTTCTATATAGTAACCTCAGAGATTAGACTATTTGTACTGCAAGGCCTATGTCTCTTTGTGTAAAAAGCAATAGAGTTAGGAACAATTAACTCACTAACGATCTTAACTTTGTGCCTGATTCAACTGTGATAGCCACTAAACCTCTTTTTTTTCTCAGGATTTCTATTCCAGGTCCCTCCTAGCCCCACACAGCCAGGATAAGAAAGAGAAGTTGCTGCCAAAAAACTATAAAATCATTTCTGTATGCTGCCAGAAACTACATCAAGGTCAAGCAAAGGAGAAATTAAATGCATTTATGCAAAGGAAATATTTGAGAATGCAGAAGAAAGACATTTCCAAGCAAAATTTTCCTTCAAGTATTCCAATCAATGGCAAGTACACAAAGACATCAAATGGATTCTGCTTCCTCAAAGTTTTGAGGTAAAACGAGAAGTTAAAGATAGCATGGCAATTATGAGACAGTGTTTGACTCAAGAGAAAAACAATCTTCAAAGTTTTTTATTAAACGACTAGAAACACAGTGGGGGATAGGGGAAGGAGTGACAAAGATATAAAAAAATACAGTCTCCCTGGATTTGGTCCAAGTCTTGATATCTATAATTTGTTGTAGTCTCTTATCATATACTTGTGCCTCTTTATGAGGACTTGTCAGTTTTGACATTAATAGAAAATGTGCCTTTCATTTTCACCAAGTTCTCAGAGTTTTTGAAAAATAAGAATATGAGTTACATAAAAATGAACTTCAAATACATCTGCAGTTTAGAACAGCATCTTCCCCCAAAAGCAATACTCAGCGTCTTGTGTTGGAGAGTAATACTAATCCATGGAGAGTAATGAATTCTCCAGGGAATTAATCATTTTAATCAGTTAATGACATTATTGTGACAAGTTTAAAAAGTCACTCAAAAACATTTAAGATATTTTTAGAGGGCAGAGAAACAATTTTCTGAAAAATTTCAGACGCGTCATCTTACCGAAAGGTTTTGGTTTGGTGAGAATGCTAAATAATACATCCACTTTACCTATGTCATTGTGTTTAAGTTCTGAATAACACCACATAATTTAGCTACATATACTATCTAAAATACTATTACATATTTTGAATATCGATGTATACTCAGTTATTCTTAATTTGAAGAAGCTCATTTAAGTAGAGTAAAATAAATTGACTTTTAACTAGTTATACTTAACAGTAACATGCCGTTGTTCTAAATTGATCTGATGATCAATTGATCTAATGACCTCTGACTCCCCCCTTTCTTGAATTTAAGATGAGTAATAGTTCCCATATCTTCTGATTCCCATGTAAAGGCAATGTCCAAAGGCTAATTAATTGGCCTAATAGTTGAATATTGGTTTCTGTTATGTGAATTCATAGAGAATTTGGAATAGCTAATAAATTTACTAAATGCTGCCTGAAATTACTTTGTTCATGAGAAAGCAGAGGTTGCAGTGTCAAGAAGCATGAGACGAAGTCTTGGCTCTGCCGCTGATATCCAGCATGTCTTAGACTGCTCCAGCTTCTCTTGACACTGAATGTTTTCCAGAAACTGCTATTCTGCCTATTTCCCGTGGGTGTTGGGATGAAGCCATGGATGAAATTTGAAAAGGTACTGGTGAATTAGAGACTTAAACACACAAAACCCACTTATTCTCACTTAAGGGACAAGACCCAAAATATAGCAAATATTACTCAGAAAGTAACAACAATGACAACAACTGTGTGTGTGTCTTCGAGTGTGTGTGTGTGAGAGAGAGAGAGTGTGTTAATACCTTGCTAGTCATTGAAAACAGAGGTATAGTCATTTTTAAAAAACTTTTATTGGGCCTCCCTGGTGGCACAGTGGGTTAAGCAATGCACTATGAAGCAAACCGCAGCCACTGCAGCACGAGTTCGATCCCTGCTGCCGGCCAGGGAGGGGACCCACATGGCGAGGCAGACCTCTCCTGCTGTGCCCGCTGCTCCCCTCAGCAGTGTGCTTATGTTGATCTGCCTGTTCTGCTCCTCACTCTGTCTGTGGTGAATCCTCTCACACCCCACACCTCTGGCCTGTACCCCAGTGCTTGTATGCATAAACAAATAAATCTTTACAAAAGTTTTATTGTATTTATTTTTGCACACAAGAACTGGGGTGTAGGCCAGAGGTGCAGAGGGGTGAGTCGATTTACCAGTGACAGAGTAGGGAACAGAACAGGCAGATCTACTGAAATCCACTGCTGAGCAGGCAAGACAGCAGAGGTCTGCTGTGCCATGTGGGTTATCTCCCTGGTCAGGGATTGAACTTGTGCTGCAGTGGCTACTGATAGCTTCATAGTGCTGAGACTGAACCCCTTGCACCACCAGGGAGGCACAATGGTCATTTTTTTAATACCAGTCCAACACAAAAATTCAAAATGTAAACAATGGCATTATAAAGAGCAGTAACAATGCCACTCTGACAAAAGCATATGACTCATGTGTTAATCAAATTAGGTGTGAACATATTTCCAGATATACTTCCTATTTATTTCTCAGTAATAAATTTATTATTTAACAATTTATAAGAATGAGAATTTCTTCCACAAAACTTATTATTTGTCAGCAAGAATACTAAATGCTTAGTTTCTATCATTAAAACAAGTGAAAAGTTAATTCAGTATTTTCATCATTTAGAACTAAAGACCATTTGCCTACTCGTGGTTTGATTGTGCTGTTCTTTTATCTGGTCTCAATCAGAAAACAAACCTGGCAATACAGGATTCCCTGCAGCACAAGATATGTTTTATAGCCCACGGCTGACTTTTTCTTGCTAATACTGGTGAACAACTTTGTCTGAAAGTCTAAGGCAATAAAAATCCCTACCAAAATCTTAATGGTAGTCTTGCATAAAAATAAAAAAGAAATCCTAAAATTCATATAAAAATCTCAAGGAAACTCAAGTGGACAAAATAAATTTAAAAAAGAACAAAGTTGGAGGCCTCATACTTCCTGATTTCCAAACACACCTACAATGCAACAGTAATCAAGACGGTATTGTACTTGCATAAAGACAGACACAGAGACCAATGAAACAGATTAGAATCCAGGAAGAAAAGAGAAACCTTTGTACTGATTTTCAACAAGAGTTGTAAGACTCACAATGGGAGAAAGACAGTCTCTTCAACAAATGGTCTTTGGAAAACTGGCCACATACTAATTTTGAACCCCACCTTCCAATCAAATGCAAAGTTTATTAAAAACAGAATAGAGATCTAAACTTCAAAAATTCCTAGGCGAAAACACAGGAAGAAAATTTTAGGGCATTGGATTTCATGATGATTACTTGGCTATAATACCAAAAGCACATGCGACAAATGAAAATATATAAATTGCACTATATAAAACTGAAAAACGTCTGCACAAAGGAATCAAGAAAGTGAAAAGTCAATTTACAATAATGGGAGAAAAGATTTGCAAATCCTAACTTCTACAAATCATCAACATAAAACTATAACTCAATTAAAACTAGGCAAAGGATTTGAATAGACAATTCTTCAAAGAAAATATACAACTGGTCAAACAAGCTTATGAAAATATGCTCAAGTTCATTAATCATAAGAGAAATGCAAATTAAAACCACAATGACATACCATCTTATACCCACTAGGATAGATACTATTTCAATGAACAGAAAATGACCAGTGTTGGCAAAGATTCAGAAAAACTAGAATCCTAGTGCACTGTTGGTAGGAAGTTAAAATTGTGTAGACACTGTGGAAAGACTATATGGAGGTTCCACACAAAACTAAAAATAAAATTAGTATATAATTCAGCAATCCACTTCAAAGTATTTATCCAACAGCATGCAAGGCAGGATATTGAAAATATATTTGCACACCTCTTCACCGTACAAAAGGAGAAAAACCCAGTGTCCATCAGTGTCACAGATGAACACATAAAGAAAATGTAGGATATACATGCAGTGAAATACTATGCAGCAATATAAAAGGAAATGCTGTCACCTGCTACAACAGGTTCACCTGGAGGACAGCATGCTAAGTGACACAAGTCAGTCACATGAGGGCAAATGCTATGATACCATTCATATAACATATCACATTTCATTAATATCACAGGAAGTATTAAGGTGGCTGCCAAAGACTGGAAGTGGAGAGGCAGCAGAATTAGTTTCTAATGATTATAGAGTTTCAGTTTCGCAAGATGCAAAAGTTCTGGAGAGTAGCTACACAACAACGTTAATATACTGAACATTTCTGCACTGTGCACTTAAATAAAGATGGAAATTTGAATTTTATGTTTTTATTACCACAATAAAAAAGTGGTTAAACAAGAATCCTATTAAAAAATATCTAAAGCAGTCAATACTGAGACTACAAAATAAAAATGCTGCAACACTAGGCTCCCTAAACAGTCACCTACAAAGCCACTTTAAAGTGACATAACACGAGCTAACATTTAGTAAAAAGACATGTCAGACACCACATATTCTCATTTTAGAATCCCAATAAATTTCTCATCTCTTATCTCCATTTTATATAAAACATTGAGGCTTGGAAAGATCACACTCTGATAAGAACTATGTGAGTCCCCAGACTGCTTTAAATGCTGTGTTATCTGCAGCAGGACCTAAAACCATCTCTGATTAAACACCTACCTAGATCAGAGAATGAAACTCACAACAGATGTCATCTTTCCCTAATTAAACAGAAATGAATAGGCAAAAAAAGCAACAACATGGAGGTTTAGAAAACAACTGAATAGAGGAGTCCGATGTTAAATTCCTCCTTTCATTACAGAACCTACAATACACACCCCAGATGAGGACTCCCTCACTCTTCTCTTCCTTTTTGACCTAAATTTATAAACAAATGCTAGAAAACCACCTTTGGGGAAATACATTGGCAACTGAAGCATGCCCATTCACTGACCTTACATAGCAAAATTACAGCAGGCGTGTATTATTCCCATCCTTCAGCGAGAACAACAGTTGATGAGACCAGCTCAATTGCAGTTTTCTCATCTCAAACTAGCTACTCAAAATCTGGGGACTGACTTTGGCTGTTGCTACTAGCTGAGTCACATGGCTTCAGTGACCCAGGCCAAGAAGAATAGGTTAAATCTAAGTAAGAAAAGATGAAAAAAGGAGATCATCTAAAAGTATATATAACATGACAGACAGCAAAGAGATTTAAGAATTTTCACATGGATATAACTAAAAAGCAAACAGCAACTAAAAAATCAAATATGAGCAATCACTGCTATAATAAACATAGTTGGGTGAGGGTCTCTTAAAATAATCTTCCAAGTCTCTTGGTCCACAAAAGATTGTAATTCTGCCATCTTCCTGTTGCCAAGAGAGCAATTTGACAATTAATGTCTCAGTGACATTCACAACACTACATGTCTATTGCAGCTCTACCCTGAAGGGGATGGGGACTGCAAGGATCCAACTGGTTTACTTTAGTATGCACTTGTTCCTACATAGGCAATACTATAAGCTATTAAAGAGGCAGAGAACTTAGCAGAAAGCCGGCTTCAGAGATGCAGCAATGACTTCTGCCTCTGGCATTTGGAAGTAATGGAAAACTGATCTCTTTTCCACAGGTTCCCTCTGCAGCGCAGAGCAGGCCACAGAGCTCCTCAAAATGCTGCAGTACAACAGTTCCCTGCTATCAGAGCAAGGCTCTGTGGAGGCCAAGTGATGCGAGCTGAAGCCTCTGCAGCCGATTTGCTCTGCAGCCACTTGACACAAACACATCCAGATGCTATAAACTTACTGCAGACTTCAGCAACACACAACCACAGGGAAAAGCAAGCCACTATTTTTGAAAGGCTTCTCTCTCAATTATCATTTTAAGGCATTTCTACTTTCAACTGTGAATCAAAACAATGGGATTTCTTGGGACATAAGGAGTAGGACAGCCTGTACTTTTAGGAGCAGTGAGATGGTGTGTTATGCAAGTGGATCTTCTTCAGATTCTGCTGTTCTTTGAGAAGGAACTTACACTAATCATCAAGAATCTATGTCTCATTGTTGGTGATCAAAGTTTTAAAAAAGACAAATGTAAACCAAAGCATCTAACCAATGCTGGGAATCACTGAGACGTAAAAGATCAAATCAAAATGCTTCAATATTCAGCTCCACATGTTTAATTTGTCCCATTTGAGCTGAAACTAGCTGGCATTGCCACAGTGTGCCGGCAGAATCCAGATGTCTCATCACTAGGCTAGGCCTCACAGGAACATGCTCTTGTTCTTACATATGCAATACTATATACTATTAAAGAGACAAACAGAACCATAATGCTTGTGGTAAACTAGTTCTATTTTTTTTAAACTTTTTTTAAAGATTTATTTATGCATATAAGAACTGGGGTACAGGGCAGAGTCACAGGAGGTGGGAGGACTCACCAGAGAGACAGAGTGGGAGCAAAACAGGCAGACTGACTGAAACACACTGCTGAGGGGAGCCAGTGGGTAAGGCAGGAGAGGTCTGCTACGCCATGAGGGTCCCCTCCTTGGCCAGGGGCAGGGATCGAACTCGTGCTGCAGTGACTGCGATTTGCCACATAGTGCATTGCTTAACCCACTGCGCCACCAGGGAGACCCCAGTAAACTAGTTCTAAATGAACTATCTGTATACTGATGGGAAGCCTTTGCCACAGGGAGTAACTGTGTCTGGAAATTGTACACAGAGACAGAGAAAGAGAACAATGTTTTCTTCATTCACAACTATAAAGTCCTGCAAGATGAGATTTCATCTCTCATGAATAAAGATGTATCGTCAATCTACAGAAGAATTTTTGGATTTCAAGGGGGAAATCAGCTCCCAGGTTGCCTACCCATGAGATCCTGCAATCATGAGTCCTGGAACATAAAAACTCCAGGGTCTGAGACCTAGAGACTGATTTGTGTCAATTTGATGATGACAATAAAACCTGTAAGCAGACACTGAACAGACATTATTGTTTCACAAGGTGTATGAACTTCAGGTAAACTAAAGACTCCATGATAGAGCTGCTGGAAACTGTGCTGCACTCTCAGTGTGAAGAGTAGTGAATCAAAAGAAGAAACACTATGCTTCCTTGGCTTCCTGTAGCCTTAGAGCCATATGTTGTCTACGTAACTAAGTCTAATCACCCCAGAGAGGCCAAGCCTAACAACTTCCTGGGCACTTGCACACATTTTCCCTTGACCAGATAGTCACACCCATCCGCTCTCCTTCCCAACTAGACCACAATGGTATGGAGGAAAGGAAGCTTATCTTCCATGTGGTCGTATCCCCACAGCACACAGTAAGTACCAGAGAAAGGCTGTTTTGGACTAATAATAAGTGGACTGAGAGTCTGAGACACTTGACTCCAGGAGTCAACCCTTATAGACCATGAGTAAAAGGGCTGGTAAGAGGGAATTTGTAAAGTAGAAGAGTGTTCTGAGTGATGACAATAAGCTTTGTTTTGGATATATGATCCATTCAGGCTTTTATAACAAGTGTCACAGACTGACTGAATAACAGACACTTATTTTTCACAGTTCTAGAAGCTGAAAGTCCACAGTCAGGGTGACAACACAGCCAGGCACCAGTGACAGTCTTTTTCCAGACTGCCGATTGAAGACTTCGTACTGTATCCTCACATGATAGAGAAGAGTTCTCTTTTATAAAGGCACAAATCCCATCCTAAAGGGCCCTACCCTTGTGACCTAGAACCTCCCAAAGGCCATACTTCCCAGCAACATCATGATAAGGACAAGGTTTTAACATATGATTCCTGAGGGAAGATAAATTTTGAGTCCCTGAGAGAGCAAAGATCTAACTAAAGCAAATTTGGATAAAGATGCCAAAAATCTAAATAAGTTATGCTAGCTATACAAATATAATAGTGCTATTCAAGATTTTTTGTATGAAGTCTTCTCCCAGTGTGATTAAGATCCTTCATTTTAACTCAATTTTTCAAGAAGAATTTGGCACTGCTTTTAGTGAGATTACAGGAGATTCTATATACTTCTAATACAAAGAAATTTGTCATACTAGAAAAACAGAAGCATTATATCATAAACATTAACATGCAAAAACAAGGCTGGACTTCCATTATACCCCAAATGGCACTTCAGTAATAGCTGAAGTCAATTATTATCTAATTTTTTAAATAAAAGCAGACTATGTAAGTAATACTTTTGTCTAAAACTATCTGTTCTGCCAAAAATTTACAAATCATGCCACTAAGCCTAATATTTAACAAAAATAAATTATGCAAGTCACAAAAAATAAACATTATTGATTAAATTAATGGTTCTTGGAAAGGCGCTTTTTTTTTTATAAATTGCATTGCATAATCTGAGAAAACTTGCATCAGCTGAAGCAGATAAAGCTGAGCTAGCATCTTCCCATCTGATAATCCTGGACAAGAACAAGAGCCATATCCTCCCAAGACTGTGTAAGATGAATCACTCTTTAGTCACCTCATTCCAGGTTCTCCCGTGGCCCCAGGCTTCTCCTTTGCACCCAACATTCATGACCCTGAGTCTTGAAACATGGGCTTTTATGAGAAAGGCAGAGTACCCCCAGAGGGCCCATATACTGCGCCAGGTCACTTTGCTGCAGCTCTGTCACCTCAAGTCCCAGCATACCCGATTCAAGGTTACACGTGGACTGGGGCTGGTACTCCCAGAAGGGAATAGTGACACAGGCAGTTTCAAAAGCAAAATTATACGGAAAGGATTATGTCATAATTCCTGATCAATTTAACTGTAAAATCTTACCCTATTTAGAACCTCCCTCACTCAAGTGGCTGGGGTTTCAGAGTTCTAATCATTGACTCACCCACAAAGTCTATACATAATACGGGCTATTTCTTCTGTTTTCAGAGAAATTATAGCAAATATGATTCTTAGCTTCCCTCATTTATAGAAAAAAGTTCTCCTGTCTTTTCCAAGTTAGTCCCACGTTTTAATACTGGGTCAGTGTTTGGAAGGAGTAAAGTTCACCTAGTCCATTCCCCCATGTTTTCAGCAGCCTAACTCTCAACTGTAACATTTTCTTTCCAAGACAACCTTAAGAGTGCCCTCAACTCATTTCTACATATAGTCCTTCTCTTTACCATCTGGAAAGTCTCCTTCTTGCCCTAAATATATGTTGCATTAACATTTAAATACACTTTCCCTCATTAGATACTCAGTGGTTTCCACTCCAACATCTTTCCCTAAAGGACGCCAGTGGTCTCCCAACTGTATAATTCAAAGGACTATAAGTAGTTCTCAATCCAGTAAATTAATTTGACCCTGCTGGCCCCTGCCTTATTCATATATGAGGCTCACCCCATTGCTTAAATCCTCTCTTTCCCAGTTCTAGTGCTTTTCCTCTTACATGTCCCTGTCACTTTTCACAGGTTCTTCTACCTCCTCCAAACTCTTAATTAGGACTTTCCTAGAACTATACCAACAAATACAGCAAAGGAATGCAAAGTAAGCTAAGTACAAAGGGTTAAGAAACCCTTTGATGCTTTGAAAAAGGAAGGATTGGTGGTGCCTCATAATGTTATATAGATTTCTGATTTCTGTAATAGCTGACTTGCTATGTGGTAATTGATCCAGAAGGACTAGAAAGGAATCTGGGCAGCAACACGCTGTCAGTGGAACTGGTGCTTAGTGAACTGAACTGCAGCCTGGAAGACCCACTAAAGCTTCCACTTATCATATTACACCGGAGATATCTTTTTTTCATGGTCATTTGCCCAAATAAGTGCTCGAAGATGATGTAATTCATTGTAAGTTGCGGCATGTTGGAGGCTTACTGAAAACCCCAAGTGGGGTTTTACTGGCTCTAGAATAAAATTTATATTCCTCATGTTGGTCTGTAACGCCTAAATATTAGGTCCCTGTCTACGTTCCAATTCTCCTGGCCTTGTTTGGTGTCCCTCAAACACCCTACCTGTATTCCACCTCTGGAAACAGAAAAACTGGATTTTTTTTTAATTGCTTATGTTCACACAATGAGGTAGAATATATTGTTATTTAAGAATATAGATAGCATGGATAAGTTAGGGGGAAATCATATATAGTGTCAGTTTAATAAAATTTCAAAGTGAGTCAATCTAAAAATGTATTGTTTAGGGATGCACTTATTATTCTTTTGGTAAAAATGAAAGAAAGAGGATGAGAAAGAGCAAGATGTGACATTTTCCAGATGAGAGAGATGAGCACAGGGATAAGATTAGGAAGAAGTCAGAGGGAGTTTCATTTTCTGTTTAAGCTATATAACCTGCATAACTGTACCACACATGTAATAATTGAAAACCAAGTTTGCTCTACCACACCATGGTTGCATACGACCACTGCAAATCCATTTACCATGTGCTGGCTCTACAAAGGTAAATCACTACTCTTTGCTGACAAGCTCTTGATTCTAGTCCCAGATTAACCATCACCTAACAAGTTGTCTGGTATAGGCATTATAGGTCTTAATAAAATCATATCTCCATGAATCATTTTCAAAACTATATCATCCAAGTATCTTAACTCTTTGCCCACAAAACCTACTATGGATTTGTTATTAGATCTGTATTACCTTTAGTAGCCATGGGCAGTCATTATTTTCCTAAGATCCTGAGGCTGATGGGTTAGCTGGTCTTACGTCTTTTATACCACTTTATTTCCAGTTGAGGCATACCAGAGCCAAGTGTGTGAAGGCGAGTTCCACAGCCCCCAACTCTGCTACATCATCTAAACCCAATCATCTAACACACTCTAGGAAGATATAATATCTGCTGCTCTGTCTTCTGCAGGATGATTGGGTGTTTTTGAGCTCTCCAGAACTCTCTAACCTAGTCAAATCTTGGTTCATCTAGTTAGCAGCAAGTTTGACCTGGAGTAAAGGGTTTAACATGCGAATAACCACTGGAACCTTTCTTTTGGGCTCCACTGTGAGGTTTAGATGAACTAAGGCATGAAAGCACCTAGAGTAGTTGCTAGACAGACATAGTGAGGTTTTAGTGATTATTGTTGTTAAAAAGTAGAACTGCTCCAAAAGATCAAAAGCTGGAAAAGTCTCAAGAGGAACATAAAACCAAGTTGTGTGTTAGAAATGAAGAAGACAGAGAATCAGTTCCAGGAAGCAATTAAGAGGAAACCAAAGACCAAAAAAAGAGAGGAAAAAACAGCACAGGTCACACAGCAATCGAGAGTCTACCATGGAAAAGGAAGGGGGAACAGACAGATGAAGAGCCTGGCTTAGTGACAACCTGGAATCTTCCACTGTCATTCATTCACTTTTATTGTGCTCACCCTGTTTCCTCCTGCATCCACTTCTCACAAGTCTCACCTTCCAGACCTGAGAACTCAAATGCATCATTCACCACTCAGCCCTTACTCTCTTCCTGTCACTGGGGATCTAGAATTCCCCTGCATTCAACTGTGGAGGACAAGGACATGTTCACTAAATTGAGAGTCCTATCACCAACACACCTGGGAGTCAGTCTTATCAGAGTCTTATCAAAGTGACACAGACCTGGTTGCTCAAAAAGCCAGTGCCATTCTGACACCGGCTCTATCTTCCTAGCTCCCCAAAGGCACATTGACCATTTACCTCTCTTTTTCTGGGTCAATCAAGCAGAAATCTGCCCCAGCATGGAGTTCTTCAAGGACAATCAGAATCACAAAACTCAGATTGAATCTGAAAGGCTGTGTCCCTACCCGTCCTTATCTCCCTCTATGTCTAGTCTCAAAGCCCAGTAGTAGTTGCTGGGGCAGCTGGTATGAGTGGGAAGCATAGTGTTCTGAATATAGACAGACAGGGATGGAGTCAGACATCTGTGACTTCCCTCCAGTTACTTCACTCTCTTAAGTCGTTTTCTCAGCTGTAGAATAAAAGGAAAAATCCCACTGCAGAGATGTTGGGAAGTTAAGTAAAATAATACAGAAAGGGGTCTTTAATAGAGAGGTAGAAAATTACAGGTTCCAATAAATGTTATTTCTTCTCTTCTGCTGCCTCCTCCTCCCTCCTTCTAGAGGACTATGGCCAGAAATCTAGAAGGTATTCCTAGTCTCATAAATTTAAAGTATTTCCTGGGGTATCATAAGTAGAATCTAAATTGCTAAGCAAACAAGCTTAGACATTTCCTGCTAACTCCTCAAGCTTGTCTATAAAAATATGAGAAAGATGGAATTAAACACAATCTGATTAAACTTACCAACAGATAAAAGTTTACTGAATCTTTGTCCAACAAACTCCACAAGTCTGTTAACTATCTGAAATATTTCAAAAGACAAGCAAAAGCATTCTTTCTACAATTTCTATCCCAGCCTTATTTCTTCTTCTCTGTAACTGCTCCAAAGGCAGAGATAAATTCACTAATCAGGACACTCTTCTTAGAAAAGGAAGAATAAGGATTGCTCTAAAAGATATCATCAAACTTATGGCAATATCTATTGTAGTTCAAGCAGAATAGCACTGGGAAAAACAAATTTAACAGAACAGAGAGCTCAGAAACAAATACTACACAGTTGGTAATGGCCAAAGATGGCCTCTTCAATAAAGATACAACAAAAGTCTTTTTTGTCTAATATTTTAATAAACTTTTTATTGAAGTACCATTGGCTTAAATCTTTGTATTTTTATACTCCTGTGTTTATTGCAGCACTATTTATAACAGCCAATCTATGGAAACAGCCTAAGTGCCCAAAAATAATTCAAATATTTTTTTGAGAAATAATGGACAGCTCTCTTACCATAACATATACACTAATTTAAAAAATGATGGTTATTAAGAACCTAAAGATTAAAACTAAAACCCATATTTTTAGAAGAAAAATCCTTTTAAACCTCTATTGCCTTGAGGCAAGGATTTCTTAAACTAAGCACAGAAAATTCCTAACTAAGGAAAAATAATAGACACATTTTCTAAGATAAAGATGCCATAGCACTCCAGAGAGAGAGAGCAAAAAGACAAGTCAGTAATTGGAAGAAGTTAGAAGTCTGTGTGTCACTCACAAAGAATTGGCATATAGATATACAAACACACACAAAAAAGAAAAATGACAACTGGATCGACAAATGAGAAGTATTTCTAGAAGAAGGGTAAATAGATATTTGAAGGGTAAAAAGATATTTGAGCACACTGGAACCAGAAAAATGCTAATTAAAACCATAGTGAGATTTTTACCTCCTAGCCCTCATATTAGCAAAATTAATGTTGACAAAAGTAATATCAAATGTGATGAAGATGTAAAATGAGCATAACTCCCTATATATGCACATATACGTAAAAATATTGCTATTTGACACTATCTTATAATGATATTTGTTGACCTGGAAAACCTATTTTCCCCAGATATAAGTGTGTGTGTGTATGTGTGCATACATACATATATATAACACTAAAGTATACGTTTTATATAGTATATATTTATATATTATATAATATGTAATTTATATAAATATATAAGTACATATATAATATATAAACATATATTTCTTTGAAAACTATAAAACATTTTGGCATTATTTTTATTAATAAATTTTTTTTAATTTACATATACTTGCCATCAATTATAATCCCCATGTATTCCCCATCACCATCTCACATTTTGGCATTATTTTGTGAATGTAAACAAACATATGTCTGACCTCAATAACTTCCCTTTTAGGTATAAATACCAGAATTTTCTTATACATATTCATGAGATGACAAAAGATTATTCACAGGTCACATTGTTTTAAAAAAATGATCTAAAGACCATCAGCAGTTTATACAAATAAATTGCTATATATTTACAAAGTGGAATACTATAAACTTGTGACAATAAATGATCTGTAACTATGAGCATCGATGTGCTCACTCAGCACATGGTATTAAGCAAAGCTAGCAAGTTGCAACCGAATACATAAATATAATGCAAAGTTATCTTTAGAGCTTAGAAACAAGCAAGTAACACCCTTATAAGTGGTTTTATAAAACAGGGAAATAAAAGAACAAGAAAAAAAATGTAGGGCAGAGATTATCAACTGGAAAATAGAATTTTCCATCAGAAAAATGCTCAAAGGGAACAACTGAAGTTGGTAATACTTCTTAAATTGTGAGTGTGAGCACACATTTCCAATTTATTTCTAGCTTTATAATTTACAAATCCATCATGCTATTTTAAATATCAAAATTTCAATAATTTTGTTTTTTAAAAATATTAAATATTTTTATTATTAAATTATTTATATATATTTGACATCAATTGTGGTCCCTATGGAGTTCTCACCACCATTTCACCAGTGCACCATCACCTCAGTGCCCTGCGCTCTTTCTGCCTTCATCCCAGTTCCCCCCAGTCACCCCTTAAGGTGCCTTTGATTTGTCTTTGTCTTTTGTTCGTGTTGTGTTTTTTTATTGGTATTGTTCTGTTCCTTTAGACCCTTTTTTGTTATTGTTCCTTTATATTCAATAATTTTGAATAGAACTTTAATATCAAATTTGTTTTGTTGCATCATGTGCTATAATCATAGTCTAAAGTAGACAGCTAACTTTGTAGTAGCCAATTTGGAAGGACATGGGCAAAGACGCTGCCATCTAGAGAGCAGCAAAATATTCTAAACATCTCCAAAGCCAGGCTCCAGGCTTAATGAAATGCATAAGGAGATACTATTTTGAAGGACAACATGACATATACTAAAGACTATCTATTTACAAAAAAAATCTAGCTTTTCTATCTGCAAAAGCACTGGTAATCTCAATAAATATCAGGATATTATTTCTCTTCCATAATTACATATTTGACATACATATCTGTTCCAACTATTGACTTGTTTAGATAGTTTTCTTGAAATACTCTCTGTTCTTGGACATTCCACTATGCTTTTATGTGAACTTTTATTTGCATCTTCACCAGATAGAGAACAGTAAAATGTAAATGAAGGAATTGCTACTAACTGATCATATAAAGTATCAATATTCTCACTACAATTCCAAGCAAAAAGATAACACCTGCTTATTTTACTAAAAAATTAAGAAAAAATAAAAAACACATATCTCCCAAGGTTCAAGTACTATAGTTTAATCACAAATTTAGGAAAGCCAGCGAAAATAATTAAGATCATGTGTTACTATAACAAAATCTGTGATACCAATTTTTGTGTTGTTTAACCCCAAGAACACCAAGTCAAAAGAAAGATCTACTTATTTCAAACAATACTCAGTGTAACTAAGTGAAAGGATTCAATAAAAGCATCTTTTGGCCATTTTTGTAATTTTTCATTAGAAGAAAACCATAAAGCTTTCCAAACGATAGTATATTTTAAAGTAGGAATGACTGCCAATCATAATTAGACAAAATTATCTGAGAATAGTTTACATAAGAATGTGAGTAAAATAGTTTGCAATTGTCCAAATTATCAGGAAATTATTATCATTTGAAAATGATCTTTCTTATCTACAAAGTGCTAACACCAACAGAGCTCATACTTTGGAATGCAGGAGTAGAAAAACTGACTGGGTTTTCCAAACTACTGCTATCGCCCAGGAAAGAGGCCCGATCCTAGGTCCTTTTATGTGGTAAATGAGGAATGAAGAAACAAGACAGTGTGAACCTAGAATTAACAGAGGTTATCCTGGGAAGGTCTGTCTTAAAAATGTACTCTGAAACGAGAGATATGTTTAGTTTCAAAGTCATCCCCAACTACCTGTAAGGTATGTCAGAGGCATGAAGAATGGGGTCTTATATTACAAATAAAATCACATCAGTGGTTCAATTATCTCTATTAAAATAAGTACAACACAAATAATTTTCAAAAAATAATAGAGGTACATACGCCCATGGAAACATGGACATACTACCATGCAAGCATACGTAAACAGACATACTGAAAGAAAAGAACACATATGGGCATATGGGCATGACACTAAAGAAACAATGTTCTAAAAGCCAAAAGATAAATAAATCCAGAAACACTTCCAAAAAGCTGATATCTATCACAGCAGATTCCAGAAAGTTTTGTTATTTTAAAACCCATTAAAGGATAATCAAGAAAGGAAAATATTCATGAAAAACATAAAAGAATCCAAGAACGGTAACATGTAATTAAAAGATTCTAAGGTAACACTATCTAGATTGAAAATGATGGATAGTGAAATATGTTACATAATATATCTATGAAATGTAAGGCAGATGAAAGATAACATTTTTAGATAAACAGAAAAATATGAGTTTTGACTATGAGTATTATAAAATTTGCATGTTCAAGTGCTATGCATAAGTGTATGATTCATTTGGAAGTTATACATTATTAACAAGAGTAAGGTTGACTCATGATAATACTCTTAAAATCTAGAGAAAAATATTTCTACAACATTCTGCAAACAGAAAACTTTGATTAATATTTTTTATACCTCATGGACCAACTTACTTAAGTCAGTATTTTTTTTTAATGTGGTGCCTATCACATCAATCACCTGTTCCTTCCCATGTTCAAAATATTTTATAAATACTACTTAATTCTAATTCTGTGTTTCTGTCAAAGTATAACAGCAGAATCCAAAGAAATCTCATTATTAAATTACTACTAAATATTTAAGACAAATTAAATGTATTCCCCACATCATCTGATTATTTTAAAAAGCAATAGGTATTTTAATATTTTCACAAAGATTTTACTTATTTATGTATACAAGACTTGGGGTAGAGGCCAGAGGTGTGGGGTGTGAGAGGAGTCACCAAAGACAGAGTGGGAGGCAGAACAGGCAGAATGACTGAAACACACTGCTGCGGAGAACAGCAGGAAAGGCCTGCTGCGCCACGTGGGCCACCTCCCTGGCCAGGGATCAAACTCATACTGCAGTGGCTACAATGCTCCGTACTGTGGAGCTTAACTCCCTGTGCCACCAGGGAGGCCCCAGCAATAGTTATCTTTAAAAGAATACAAAATTAATAAATTTCAGATTATATCAGAGGGAAAAATGAAGAATTAAATATTTGCGTACTCTAACAAAAAGGCACAACAGCAATGAGAAGGAGGAAGAACTCAAACATGTAGTGAGGTCACAAAGCCTAAGATTAGGGGTACAGTGCTAGGGCTACAGGTAGAGGGCAATGGGAGACACAGTTGGAGGGGAGGCAGGTTCATAAATAGGAAAGATCAGCATTAATAAAGAATAGATCCATTGGAGATCAAAGTTAAGTTCTAAGGGAGACCAGTTTAGGAGTGAGTGATTAAACTTACGGTTCCTCCCCAAGGAGGAATATAAGGGAACCAAATAAGGATCAAGGAAAGGAATAAGAACAATAATAGTAACAACAAGAAAGAAACAAAAACCAAAAATGAAAAGACAAGGACAAACTGGGGACACTTGGCGGGGAGGGAAGAGGGAAAGGGTGGAGGACAGATGGGAGCACAGGAGACTGAGGTGATGATGCACTGGTGTTACAGTGATTGGGAATACATGGGGATTACAATTGATGTCAAATATATGTAAATTAAAAAAAATTTATATTAAAAAAAGAAAATAAATAATTCATTTGAATGTCACTGGATGGATGAATGGATGAAAAGAAAAGTGAATTTCAGGCACTACTAGAGATGCTATTGATTATAGATATCCAATAACATGTCTTAAACTATAATTTATAGGATACTATGTCATATTCCTAGCTATTAATTTCATCTGTTTGTTGCAACTATTTGTGAGTACACAAGTAGATCTACCAAAACTTTAATTAAAATTAAATAAACAATTGTAAGAAAAAAATATTAAAAAAATTAAAAATAACATCTTAAATCTAAGCAAGACACCAGATCACAAAATGTACTGCCAGTCAGGTGTATTAACAATAACTCAATCAAGAAATAGGAAGAAAACCTAAAGGAGCACTTCTCCATAGAAGATAGGGGCCTCTCTGGTGGTACAAGGGGTTAAAAGCACCTCACTATGAAGCATCTGCAGCCACTGTAGCACCAGTTCTATCCCCAGCCAGGGAAGGTGACCCACATGGTACAGCAGACCTCTCCTGCCTTGGTCTCTGCTCCCCTCAGCAATGTATTTTTGTCAATCTGCCTCTTTTGTTCCCTAGTCTGTCTCTGGTGAATCTCCCACCCCCCACACCTCTGGCCTCTACCAAGTTCTTGTATTAATAAACAAATAAATAAATCTTTTTTAAAATATACAGATGATCAAAAGGCACATAAAAAAATGTTCATCATCACTTATCATCAGGAAAATGCAATTCAAAACTATAATGCAAATAAATAAATAAATCTTTTTTAAAAAATACAGATGATCAAAAGGCACATGAAAAAATGTTCATCATCACTTATCATCAGGGAAATGCAATTCAAAACTATAATGCAATATCATCTCACACCTATCTACCATATGATCCAGCAAATCCACTCCTAGGTATCTACCCAAAGAATGCAAAAAAACACTAATTCAAAGGGATAGCTGTACTCCCTATTCATTTCAGCCCTATTTACAATAGCCAGGTTATGGAAACAAACTAAGTACCCAAAGACAGAGGAGTAGATCAGGAAGATGTGAGATACACACACACACACACACACACGAATACTATGCAGCTATAAAAAAGATAATACTTGCCATTTACAGCAACACAGTTGGTACTAGAAGGGATTATACCAAGTGAAGTAAGTCAGAAGGAATACTGGGTGGTTTCATATACATGTGGAATATAGAGAAACAAAACAAAGGTTCAGCTAAAAACAAACCCTAAAAATCTGACTTTAGAATTAAGACCAAATGGGGAGCAGAAGGGGGGAAAAGCAAAGTGGAGTGCAGGCTCAATGGACTATGGGTACCCTGGTGGTGCCTGTGGTATGGTAACAAACATTTGAAGGGTGTGATCCTTTATTTCTAAATCATAGAGTGTTTTAAATATTGTCTCAATTTAAAAAAATTAAACCTTGACAGAACAAAAATAATGTACTGGTTGCTTATAATCTTTTAATACTGCCATCAATTTGAGGACAGATTAAAACACAAAATGTAAAAGATTTTCAACTCAAAATACAGACTAAATAATGAGGAATACTCTGAACCATACTGATTTATTATACATGCACCATGCTCTAACCATATTAAATACCTTCTCTTTAAATATTAAAGTAGTTCGAATAAAGAAAAATGAAACATTTTTGCTCAAGTCTAATAATACTGAATAACATAATCAAATATCCTTGGTGCTATTTCTTATAAATTAATTAACTATGCTAACACTTTAGCACAATGATCAAACGCTCTCTTTTAATGTCTACCCAACTTTCTAGTGGCCACAATGGGTTAAGAATCATGCACATAAGCAGACAGGGACTGTCGGTGTGTGGGTGTGTGCCAGCATCCCCACCTTTGCACACATGCTGGTACAAAATTTAAGACACAGAGAGAGAGACCACTTTTCTTCACTTCTGAAGTGAAAGACTGTCACTTGATGCGCTGTGGTAACGTAAGTCTACGTGTCATAAATGACACTCAAACTTTCTCATTTCAACATACGATACAGTGAATAGGAAAAGTCAATAGAACTACTTCTACTGAAGCTTCTAAGGGCAAACGAACACATGGCTCATGAATTGTGACTCGTGGTATATCTCTCCTGCTCATTGTATATCTCTCTTGCAACATCTCAACACATGGTCCGTGTATTTTCTCAGAGACATATTCATAATCTCACTAGCTAAGAGTCACGTAGGGCTAACCGCATACAGATGCTCTTTTTACACTGATTTCCTGTATCTCTCACCACAGGTGAGATGGGCTCTGCTCTATTTTTGACCTTGTTTTACAGATGAGGGAATTAAGGTTCAGAAAAATTAAATCATTTTCCAAGGTGCACAGCTAATAAGCAGCAAACCAGTGGTCATTAGTCCCAAACCTCAATAGGAGGAATGAGCTATGAATTTTTTTTCATTATTCTTTGGCTTCTTTTTTTTAATTCTCCAAGTTGCACCTACCCCTGTCTGAATGCACTAAGTGAAAGACTCACCAGCTGAATCTATAGTCTCAAATTAAACTTTTGGAGCCTCTTTTTTCTTATCTAAGAAGCCAGGTCAATATACGTCAGCGGTAATAATAATAACCTTCACAGAGTCACTGTGAAGCGGGTGACACGACCACCTTGAGGAATGACCACCAACCAACAGCTCATATCAGCAAGCGTCTGCCATTTGACACCCCAAGTACTGGAACACAGCAAAGAACCTGACTGAGGACATAAGTGTACCTGTCATTCCATGTGTCCCCATAGTGTGTTGCATAATACCAAGACTGTCCCAGAAAAGGAAGTGTTGGGGACCTTCTTATACATATGTAAATGACACCCAAACTTTCTCTTGTTTCAATATTCTATACAGTGAATAGTAAAAGAAAGGCAATAGAACTAGTTAGGGCAAAAGAACACTTGGTCAACTTCAGAAAACATTTTTTTTTACTTTTCATACCATTTGCCCCTCCTAATGAAAGCATTGTCACTGACTTCACGGGGACTTGCGCTTACTGAAACACTGCTTTTCCTCTTTTAAAAAAGTCTAAATAGGATTTAGGACGAAAGCTAACAATTTTCAAATTATCATCTCTTTGGTTTCCTCAACACATTGGCCTATGAACTAGGTGATATTAACCCTTCACCTCTGACCTTAAATAATGCTTCATCTCACAGGAGGGATCTAGTTTTCACTTGATGGAAACTAAGTCAATGAGAGAAAGCTGTGTGTGTGGAGTTCCACTTACTCAACAACAAACAAAAGTCTAAATCTAGTGGAAGAGCCTACTGATTAAATTCTTCTTTTATAACCATACACTAAGAACTTAGTTAAAGAGAAATAAGATCTCCCTAATTGAAAGAATTAAATTGTGATTTAATTATGCCCAAATAAGCAGTAGTGAGAAAGGAGACCATTTAAACCAGACTGAAGAATTTGCTATTCTCTTCTCAAAGGTCTGCATCTTCTTAAGGGCGCAGCCAAGCCAACCTGGTACTTAGCTGATACTGATTAAAAAAAAAAAAAGATTCATTTACTTATGATACAAGAGCTAGAGCACAGGACAGAGTCATGGGAGGGAAGAGGATTCATCAGAGACAGAGTAGGGAGTAAAACAGGCAGATCAACTCATACACTGCTGCTAGGACCAGCAGGTGAGGCAGGAGAGGTCTGCTGTGCCACGTGGGTCCCCTCCCTGGCCGGGGATTGAACTCACGTTGCTGTGCCATGGATGCTTCACAGTGTGGTGCTCAACCCGCTGCGCCACCAAGGAGGCCCCAGATACTGATGTTAAGGCAAACAGAGTCACAATCTAGGAAGCACTATGTTGACAAGAATAAGAAGTGCTTTTAACCCTTTGGGAGCTAAGCAGAGAAACCCCCGAGTAAAAGCATTGATATTCCAGCTAAGTAACTACTTACATTTGCAGAGAGTTCTGTGATCTTCAAGCTTTTTGGAAAGCAAAGGCACAACATTTCTCATTGTGTAATACGAAAGTTTGAAGCAATGAGGCAAATACAGATGAATCTATTACAGCCTTTTTCTAAACCACTGCACTGCATAATTAGAGAAACTCTGATGAAAACAGGTTTTGAATAATAAATTCCAGAAGCATCTCCAAGATGTTTGCTTTTCCCTAGATAATATTTCATAATATTTTGATAATGAAAGTGGCTGGTGGCCAAAATATCGAGACAGGTTATCTATGACAGCAAGCTATAAAAGTTTCTAACACTTTGTAAGAAAATAAATATATGGAAGAGACAAAAAGTAAATCATAGGCATCCTGACTCTGGTACTAATGGCATTCCTGTATTTTTGCTAGAAGTGGTTCCATGAATTGTAATCATGTGACCATAAAGTTTTAAAATGAAAAAGTCCTCTAAGCTCCACAAGCATTGCTATCTATTTCACTCATTTGGCAGTCCCTTCATGCAAATCTATACTGTAACCGACACTTTAAAGAAAAGTTTTGAATTTTGTATTTTTTAAAATGAGAAAATCAATTTTCAAGAAAAGTCCACCCCTTTAGTCTCACTCTCCTTTTTACAATAATCAATATCTTTCTGGAACCTACAAGAAATCCTAAAACTCCTAGAAGTCTTTAAAACTCCGGTTAAAATCACCATCATCAAGCATACAAATAAGACTCCTGCTCTTAAACCTACCTTCTCCTCCTCCGCCTTCTCCCTTTATAGCCACACCTATACCTCCTCATTCCCCTGCATCTACAAGTATTCTTACACTGACAGCTATTCTGTCTTCCAGATCCACTTTCAAGTTCACACTGGTTTTGAAAAGTATCTTCTTCCAGTTCCAAAGCACAACAGCTCAACATTTATCCATAGTTACAAAGTTTTTAAAATACTTCCTGTATGTCTAGGGACAACCTCTTTTGTTTCCTAATTCCCTTATTGTATCCTTACAAAAGGCCTTAACAAATATTTATTGTAAACATTTAAAACACAGGCTTGTTCTGAGGATGAAATGAAATGTATATTTTTATCATCTACAAAGTTGTTTCTGTTTACTTGCATTTTATAGTTATTCCACTAAGCTTCCTCAAGCCACTGGCATCCCCCAGACCACCTGGCGGAGATTGATAAGAATTACTGCTTTGAGGGTTAGAGTAGCACAAGTCCTCATTTGAACCCTACCTCCTACCTCTCTCCACCTTACACACTGGATAGAAATCTGGCACAGTGCCCTCCAACCTGCCAAGTGTTTTCCTGCCAAAGAGCTTGGCACTCACCGCTTCTCTGAGTGGAAGGCTCTTCCCTTAGATCCTTCCAGGGCTGGTTCCCTTTCATTATTCATGACTCAACCTAAATGACACATCCAGAGGAAAGAAAAATTGGATCAACCTGCCTCAAATACCCTCCACTTATACCCCAAACCCTCTTTCATGCCCCCAAACCCTACATTGCTCTTTTGCAAGGGTGAGTTTTTTCTTTAATACAATATTCCTATCTGTGATTAGGTGTTTTGTTTTTTGGTGTTGTTGTTTTGTTTTCATTGTCAGGAGCCTTTATCTTCCAAGGTAAGCTTCATGAGTAACGGGCATTTGTCCATTTGTCCACTTGAATCCCAGCACACAGAATAATAACTTTACACAAGAAGAACTCAACAAATCAATAAAGAAGGAAAAAAATCCCCAAACTATAACTAAATCAATATTGAATAGCTAATTTTAGAGGAATTCTCAGAAATAGTTTTATGAACTCACAGTTCATAAAAGGCAGAATCAGAGGTTCTCATTCTTAGAATTTTTATTAAACAGCCTGAATGCCTAAAATGTATGATTATCCATACAACAAAAACCTACTTCTGCACAAGTGGTACAAATATTTCTAGGACTCCAAGCAGATCCATTTACTTTATTAGTTTTCACTTAAAATACTTCAAGTATGCATTTAGAAATGTGAAAGTAAAATTTCAGGCATATTTATTTTAAAGCCACGGTAAGAAATTATAAGTATATTTCACCAGGCAAAAAGGCAGTCACACAGCAGCCTATTCACACCGTAAGTCAAAGCAAAAACAAGATGATCTTTTGGTGTTTGGGGAAAAAGCAAATTAGAATCTGATTAGATGACATTTAGAAAATGATGAATGCATGTTCATACTAACTACAATTTAATGTTTCATGTAATCACAGACATCTCTCACACTATCAGAAAAAACAAGAAATCATCACAGCATAACAACGGTACTCACAGTTTCCTGTTCTTATTATGGATGACCCAGAGACCTCTTTTTTAAAAAATCATAAAGTGAATCAGATTTAATAAATATTTTTGTTTGTATATAAAGGATAAAACAAGAAAGGAAAACATGAAAGGTTTCAAATGGCATGGGCCCCGTGGGGAGGAAAGAGTTGGATAGACTTAAACATTCCCAGTACATTTAAATCAACATCCTAAAATGCCAAAAGCCAAAACTGTCTTTAAAAATCTAGGAGTGGGACCTCCCTGGTGACACAAGGGGTTGAGTGCCGCACTGTGGAGCTTCCTCAGTCACTGCAGCGCGAGTTCGATCCCCAGCCACAGAGGGGACCCACATGGCTGGCTCAGCAGACCTCTCCTGCCTCGCCCACTGCTCCCCTCAGCAGTGTATTTCAGTCCATCTGTCTGTTCTGCTCCCCACTCTGTCTCTGGTGAATCCTCTCACCCTCCCACACCTCTGGCCTGTACCCCAGATCTTGTAAACATAAATAAAATATTTATTAAAAAATAAGAAAGAAAGAAAATAAAATCTAGGGGCACTCTATTCTGCTGTTCTTCATACTGACATATAAAATGAACAAAACCAGAGAAGTGAAATCTAACAATATTAAATGACCCCACCCTTAAATTTCTTCCCAACATTAATTCAAATGATATATAGTAGACTCTTTTTTCACCTCCATACTCAGAAGGGACTAATAATCCCTCAGAAAAAAGGTCAGAGAAGAGATGATGTAGAGGAGCATGAGACTTGAATAAATAATCACTCTTAAAAAATAACAGATGGCCTTTAACAGTAAGATTTAAAGAAGACAGATAACACTAATCGAAGTTCACAACCCTCCAATAATTGACCGAGAGGAAGAATATGATGTCAAAAATACCTGATATGAATTTCCTAAACCAGTGTCTCTTCCATTAAATCAAATCCATTTCCTTAAAGATTCATCCACAATAAGACATTTAGTGAGTAATGCCCAGAAGTCCAACAAAGATGTTACCAGCACATAGTAGGGCCAACATTCATTCTCTTCTTAGCAACTAGACATGCCTAACAATTCCACCTGGCATCCCACCTGGCACCCACACAGAAAATGTATAAGTGACTGAGTGAGACATAGGTTTTTGCTAAGACATCCTATGACACAGGTTCCAGTCTATCTCAATTCCCCAGACTACTGCTTTTCTTCTGAGATCAGTAAACCCATAAATCAGTTCCCCTTGTGTCTGCCAGGGTAAGTCCCCAGGAAAAGAAGAAATTGCCATTGTTTCCTTGTGTGTGTGTGTGTTTTAAGCGAACGTCAGGTTGTATCTATAATGACAAATTTCAACTTTGTGAATGCAAGAAATTTTGATTTTTTTAATTTTTTTTTTAATGTATGCATACAAGAGCAGGGGTACAGGCCAGAGGCGTGGGAGGTAAGAGGATTCACCATAGACAGAGTGGGGAGCAGAATAGGTGGATTGACCTGAAATACACTGCTGAGGGGAGCAATGGGCGAGGTAGGAGAAGTCTGCTGCGCCATGTGGGTCCCCTCCATGGCTGGGGATCGAACTCGTGCTGCTGTGCCTCAGATGCTTCACAGTGCAACTCTCAACCTGCTGCACCACTAGGGAGGCCCTGAATGCAGGAAGTTTTGAGAGCTTCTTGAAATTAAACTAACATCACAGAGCTACACTGATTGCCTAATTTCGAGAAATGACTATTGACAGACTGCACTGCTTACTCTCTCTCCTGTAGGAAAGAGGGTGCATGGTGTCATTTTCATAAAGTCTAAAAGTTACTGCAGAAGAAAGGAGATCCCCCCCACCATAGCCAGAGACACTAAGTAATACTCAGCAAAAGGGAAGCAAGTAAGCAGCCAAAGAAAATAACAATAAAAAAAAAAAAAACACACACACACAACAAAAACAAAAATAGAATGACAAACTGGGGACACTTATGGGGGGGAGGGAATGGAGGGAAGAAAGAGCACAAGGAACTGAGGAGACAGTGCAGTGGTGAAATGGTGGTGTGAAATCCATGGGGACCACAATTGATGTCAAATATATATGAAGGAAAAAAATAAATAAAATTTAAGTACTCCCTAAAAAAAAAAGTGCTATTACTATAGATAAACTGCTGAACAGTTTTTGTTTGTCTAAGAAAAGCTGGATCGCTACTCTGTTTGCTGTGAAAACTCTTATTACTTAACCATATGTGGAATTTTTATTGGAAAGTAGGAAATTCTGAGTGTTCACATATCATTCTGGTGCCTGCCATTTTGACTGTAATAATCGAGCTTCTCTCCCCTATGTTCCAGAATGAGAACAAACCCCTGGAAATCTCCAAAGGGACAGACTCCTAAGATGCCAGCAGGGATTCACTGAAAAACGCCAATGCAGAGAGCTGCAGTCTTTTTCATCAAATATTTAACAAAGCACTGCTTTGGAAATCAAATGAATAGCATTGGTTACAGTTTTTTGATTTGTATAGATGATCCTAGAATGCCAAATATTAACCATCAGCCTGCAGTGATGAAGTTGGTCTTGTTAGCTTATTTGTTGCTTTGTTATTTTTTCCATATATTTTGGTTCAAACACAAAAACATTTAGCTGTGTAACTTAATGCCAAGGATACTCTCTAGTGACTACTGATATTCTTGTTAAATCTTGCTATACAGAGACTGAACCTGAAACCCTAGCCCCTAATAAGTATACCCTAATGCAGCAAATGCTCCAAGCTCAATGAGACCTTCTGCACTGCAGTAAAATTTGTAACTACAATTGCAAATGCTCTAGTATGCCTAATAGCCAACATGAAATTTAGGTGTTCTAGAGAATTCTCTTTGTTTAAATACTCATCACAGGATTCATTGATGCAACATATATAAGGAATAAATTATGTTAATTTATAATAGTTATATATAATTATGTTAATTTATAATAAATTATGTTTATGAAATAATTATGTTCGTTTTTCACCTGCTTTTCAATAGTTACCTCTATTAAGTTCATGCAGATTTTGATATACAGCTAATTTCACTTTTTGAGTTTCACATAAAAAACTTCCAAATATTTTGAAAATCTGTGTTCTAGCCCTGAGAGACTTCAGTCTCAACTTCATTGTAAACAGTGGCAAATCATACACTTTAAAAGATCACCCATGTGTGCAAATATTGTACAGGCATAAAAAACAAAAAGCTTATTTGGCTTATCTCCTGCCTCCAAAAACATTCAAGCAGACAGTATCTGTTTCATTGCTGGTGTTGTCTAATATCATTTTTAAGAGAGCATTTTAAAATCATATCAGAGAAAAAGATGGACACTGGCAAAACACCTTGGAGTTCTAGATCATAAGTAGGACCTATACTTAAGCTAAATCCCAGTCAACTGGGGTCCACAAAAGATACTCACCCTCATGGTAGGTGGAGCATGAATATCATCCTCACATACTTTTTTTTTAATTTTAAAGTTTTAATATTAGGGAAAACATTAAACCATAGTAAACAATAGTGTACAATTTGCAGATAAGTAGTTCATAATTTAACCCAACCTTGACAGTATCAAAAGGCATAATTTAGAAATCTGTTTTTGCAGTGTTTTCAAGTGAAGCCAACCAAAACCAGAGGTTTGGATCCATTTAAAGAATCTTTAATCTCTATTAATTCAGTAGGAATTTTTGCATGAATTCATTAATACCCAAGATTTTTTCCTGATAAGTTTCATCCTGCAGACTTTGGTTTCAAATGGAGCCATGCTGGGTCTGGCCGAGAACCACTCAGGAGGTTCTTGAGGGGCAAATCCAGGCAAATCCACACATACCAACATATACACATGTGCCCAAATGCATTCACCGCACAGTAGAAAATGAAATCACACCCAGTGTAAGTCTGCCCAGGATTGAAATTTGACCAATCACCACCTGACAACTTTCCACCAATCAGAGCTGCACTGGCTGAATGACTGACTTACATAAAGCAGACCTGAATATGGGCTAACCCCACAAGCACCCTCAGTTGGAGTTAAGTTGGCACATAGCCCAAGTGTTCCCTAAATCTACTTTCTGAGGATGTAGTTCTGGAGGCCTGTGCTGTAACTCCACTAGACTTTTGGTTTCTTGTTCTACACTTCTATAATGCCAGCAATTTCAACCAAGCACCACTGGCTATTCAGCCTTCCCTATCACTGTTCTCATTCAAGCAATAAAAATACAAAATGAGTACTAAGTAGCCTGAAGTCTCTAACATTGTAACTAATTATATAAAAAACATTCCTGCACAGGACCAGATTATTTCTCTGTTTTAAATAGGTAGTAATAGACACTTGGGGTTCTGACAGGAGCTAGGCAGAGTACAATGATTCTGAGGGATTGCCCATAGAGAGTTAATACAGAAAGTGGCAGAAACAAAATTCTAAACAAAGATATGTAAAATCAACTTAAAGAGCTTTGCTTAAACAGATTGCACTTGTAAACATAACAAAACATAGCCTGTTCGTCCAAAAATTAAAAAGGAAGATGGGGGAGTCTTGAGAGTCCTTGATTCCAAATTCACCAAGCACCCTGTGGCTTAACTGTCAGAAAGGCCTCAGCGGGTCAGTGTTTATAAGCCAGAAATCTGGCCACTGGCTGTCACAGCTTCCCACTGTCACCTCCACTCATCATCATCATCGAATAGTCTTCCTGTTCTTTTATTTTTGTTGCTATCTCCCATGTTCCTCTTGGTAAACCCCCATGAGCCCAGTGTTCTTATTTCATAAATAAATTAATAATGTGGCTCTCCAAATCTATAGCTAGGTAACTGCTATAGCAAACTAGCGCTCTGTTAGGCCTCAGTTTTGTGAGCTTTCGGAATTTGAGGCAGACGTCTGAGTCACTGTAGGACACTAATGAAATTACATTTCTGATCCTGCAAGAGGCAGAGACAGACTTCTACCTCCCCCCAACAGCAACCTGGGCAGGCAGGTGACTGACTGACACAACCCTTTTGCTCCTTAGCCACCACTTTCTTCATCTGTTCAAAAAGTGGTTTTATATACAGTGGTTGAAACATATAACAAGTTCTAAATCGCTCAAATGAGAATCAGATCTTTGCCAGGAGCTAACCAAAAAAAAAAAAAGTGTGTTCCATTTCCTTCTTTTCAAAAGAAAAGACCAATTTGCCAATCACTACTAACATGACCATGGTAATTGATATTCCTCCAACAAAAAACACCTTATAGAATGAGATGAAAGAAATAATCAAGAGAATTACTTAAACCTAAAGTAATGCAGACACCAATATGTGCATGTATATAGTCAAAGGACAGTCATAAAATCTGCAGTGTTTGCAGCAGTAATTCGCAAAGGACACCCAAATCCCAGAGCTTGCCCATTCACACCTTGAGCATTTTGGAAACACTTGCTCCAGTTTTGCAAATTGCAACTTCTGAGGAAATGTTATTGATAGGAATTTGCTGTGGCACATTCCTTAGGGGGATGAAAAGAAGGAACCACTGGCTAACTCTGACACTGTCAGAGTTGTAGACACCGTCTGATTAAAGACTACTATGAGCAGTGGCATGCCAATGAATTGATAACATACATGACATGGGTACATTTCTAGAAACAAACATCTTCCAAGATTGAATCCTGGAGAAAAAGCAAATCTGAACACATATCTACCTTCAGAAATATAAAATAAATCACCAAAAATCTCTCACCACTGAAAAACAAGGAAGATCATCCACAAGATTTGCATGTATAGTTCACAGTGCAAATGAACGATTCCTGTTCTATAAATATCAAAATCTCCTATTACAATACCCCACATAGGACTTATTATTTCTTAAATCCCTGTAAAAGGAATAAATAAATAAACTGCAGGGGGCAATAAAACTATGAACAAAATCATATCCAGGAATGTGAATGAGTGGTTGTGGAAATACAAAATGTTTTGACATATACAAACAATAAGATATAAATTATAACGATACAAGGAATCTTAGTTTCTCAGTTTGCCTTTTTTTTTTTTTAACCTTCTGTTAGGAGGGGAAAATCCAAGTGTAAGTCAATCACCTTGAACTTGTAAAATTTCACTTTCCCAGAAAAGGACCACAAGATCAATGACAGGTTGTCAGTTGACATTAGTAAAATGGATACCTCCATTAATAACAGGGAAAAGCACTCAGACACCAAGGGCTCTGCTCTCAAACACTCCTTCCATTAAGAAAAAAAAAAAAAAATCACAGACATTTGTCCAAAACAAGGACTTAGAGACCAGGAAAAATAAACAAAACTCATTACCTTTCCGTATGACAAAATGTGGATAATTTAGTAATAAAAAGCCTCACTGGAAATAATTTACTAGTAGAATTTAAAACAATATTTAAAAATAGAAAGAAAATATAATCTAAGACCATAACAAAAATTCTGAACTATACTGGCACCTTTGAAAAACAGTTGGTCTAAAAACTGACAATGTGCTATTTTCAAATTTTTAACACTCCAGATTAAAATTAATATGATAGACTTGTTAATTTATTATATAATACATAATAATATATATTAAGTTAATATGTAAACTTGTTTTGTAAACTTGTTTAATAAATGGAAAGGCTTCACACCAGTAATAAGGTATTTTTCTTCAATGTTGAGACAATCCAAAGATTCCAATGCTTCTATAGTATGGTTTGTTGAGTATAAATTGCTAAAATGCTTCAGGAATCACCAAAAAAGTATTCTATTAATGTGTTATAGTAGAGACCACTAGTAAGATATAGAATCTGATCTCAAATATTCAATTAGGAGAGAAAAACAAAGCTAACACACACTTAGAAAACTATTAAAGTAATTATGACACCAAATTATGTTCCCAAGTACACTAATAATTTCATAGGATTTTGTTCTCGTTGAGGATGATTTCACAGAGAAGACACTTTCAACCATGTATGCATGTATATTGAAGTCTAGTAGACCTCAGTAGAAACAGGAAGTAGGACCAAATCCTTAGTCATTACTGAATTCTTCAGCTCAAAACTTACATTATTTTCAGAAGAAATTAAATTTTTCAGTAAGAAATTAAGGGTGTTTCACAGACCAATCAAAACTAAGATGAAGCTGTAACTGACTTTCCTGAGCCCTCAGAGCTTCCACCCTGCATAGGGGATACAACCTCCTCAGGGACTCACTCAATAACTTTGTCATCAAATTGCTGCATATCTCAGGATCTTAGATGGCCACACCAGCAACACTTCATTCATAAGTCTTCAAGTGAAAGACTTGTTTTTCCTCAGGAGAAGGTGTTAGTGGCCAGGCAGCTAGATCTACTAAGAGCCACTTATTTGTAGTATTATAAAGTAACAATGAAGCAACAAACCAGCCTCTCAAGGATTCTTCAGAAATGTAAAGCTAAATTGAAAAGACCAGAATCTTATTTGCATATAAAACTGCATTAATCCACAACTCCTGTGATTACTCCCTTTTGGGACTATAATTGAAGGTTAACAACATTATCTTATGACGGCAATGCCATTTAAACCGCTTTTCCAGGCTGCAAGTTTGCTTTGCCTGTTTTTGTTTCTTTAATGCTGTTTTTTTTTATATTGTATTATTTTAATTGAGAAAACAGTGGCTTACAACACTGTAGATGAACAGCAGGGAAAAGACCTGGCATTGAGAAAGTGCATCATCAAGGTTCACACCTCTTGAGATGTATGCTACAACAAAGGCACCATCATTCTCCACTACAGTCCTCTGGATCCCCATCCCTTTTGGCTCCCCTTCCTTTACCCTTCAGGTAACTTCAATTCTACAGTCTGATTTTTAAGGTGTCCATGGGTTCAGATTTCCTGTTCCTTTCTTTTGTTTGTATATTCTACATGAGTGAATTCATCTGGATTTGTCTTTGTCTTCTTAAATAGCTTAGCATAACCCCCTCCATTTCCACCCATGTTGTTGCAAGTGACATGTTTTCACTTTTTTTATAGTTGAGCATCAGAGTGTGTGTGTGTGTGTGTGTGTACCCACCACATCTTCCTAATCTATTCATGTGTCCTTGGGTAATTAGGTATTCCATAACTTGGCTATTGTAAATTAAGCTGTACTGAACACAGAAGTGCCTATTTTTCATCAAATTAAAGTTTTTGCATCCTTCAGGTGACTGCTGTATCTATTTTTTGAATTTTGAGAACTCTACTTGCCCAAGGGGCTAGACCAGTCTACATTCCCACCAACAGTGTTCAAGGTTTCTTTTTCCTCCACATCATCACCAATAGTTTGATTTTCTGGCCTGTCTGATATGGGTCACTCTCACAGGACTAAAGCGGTACCTCACTGTAGTTTTACATTCCCCTATAATAAGTGATAATGAACATTTTCTCATGTGTTTGTTGGCCTTTGTTATATCTTCTATTTTTTCCCATAGCTATATCTTCTTTGGAAAAGTATCTATTTACCAGGCTGCATTTTCACCTTAAATTACATTTATAAATTTATAACAAAGCTGCTTCCCAAGGTCATCCACTCTATAAATCAAGTGTAATTTAGATTGGAATTTTTAAAGGTGATATGTATCCATTTTAAAAAACATTCTAATTTTTTTGCAGACTACAAATAAAAAACTCTTTGCCTAGAGGTAAAATATTATGTTACAGTAGAATTCTACTTTTATTTCCAATACAAACTTGCCTTAGATACTTTAAATGAAGAATATGTAACAATTCACAGAAGCATCATCTAAATTTATGATGTTCATTTTCTACCTGTGACCCAAAAAAATGGTATTGCAGCCTGTCTGCAAACTTATTGGGAAAACTAAAAGATATTTATTGAGTTGTGGTTTATAACCTTCAAGAGCATCAAAATATTGCTCTGCACACACATCCCTCCTATTATGTGTAATTGTTCCATCCATGCTAGCTGACTCAACATTAAATTCATTATTCATTTCATAAGTATGCCAGATTTAACTGTCAGAATAATATGGGCATAAAGTCCAACATTATTTAACCACAAATGCAAAAAGATATAGAAAAATATCGGTTTCGATTAGTGAATACCTACTGAAGGCACTGTCTCCTTCCCAAGCCCCTACCAACTTAGTCCTTTCTTCTAATGCCCCATACCTCCATTAATAAAGTTATTGTTTAGCTGGTTGTAAACACTAAAAACCTTTAACTCATTTATAAATCATTCCTTTCCCTCCCACAACATTTCCCCAATCCGATTCTCCATCTATCCTCTGTCCATCATTGCTCCAAATAGTCTTTCGCAATGGTCTACACTTGAGATCCTGCATCTATCTCATCCACAGAGAAACATCTTAATTGTTTTTCCTATTTCCAGTCTTTCTGCACACATCTTGAATGATCTTTTAAACATACAAATGTGACCCAGCCGCTATCACAGAAATTACGCTAATGGTCCTTTTTAAATACCAGCTGGTCAATGACCAGGTCATGGAGATCATGGCAGACAGTTTAAAAGCAGCCCACCTGTTTCCTAAAGGTTGTTGATGATAAGGACACTGACCTACTTCATTAGCAGACAACTTGATATTTTCATTACATAAAATAGCAACGATTACATGCAGCAGTGATAATAATAGTCACACACTGAGTTAAATGTACATCTAAAACTATTTTAAATATTTATATCCTCACTTAGCAGATATGGGAGTTAAAAGAAAGGGAGTTAAGAGTTAAAACTAGGGAGTTAAAATACAGAAAGATTGCAGGTAGCAAAATCTGAACTTAAGTCTTCTAGACTGAACTCTAGAATTCTGCTTGAAGTTTGTTTGTAACAGGAAATTCCACTTAATTTGTTATTTCTAAATAACTTTTAGCAATAAACATTCAAGCATCAGAGTAATGCCTATACATTACTAAAAGTCTATTTTCAAGACTCAAAACATGAAAAGTCTGAGTGACTACCTCTGTTAGGATTACTATTTTACTGTGACATATCCACTGGAGCAGGTTTATGCCCAGATTTTTTTTTTTTTAAGCAGTACTGTTTTTCAGAAGAAGCTCACTTTGGTCTCTGGATAGTTCTGGCATTCACATAAATGCATCTGAATACTAATATCATGATACTAAGCTTAAAATAAAAAATCAGGCACAGTACAATCCTAATGCAAAATTAAATAGACCCTCAACTCTTTTCCTGACAGCACCATTAATATATAGATCTAACACTGTCAGAAATAAAAATCAAGACGAAAATTAGTCAACACAGTCTATTTGATGCTGTGATGCCTGTTTATTTGCTAAACCTCACCTTCAAACCCATGAACCTAAGATCTAAAAGATAAGTTATCAAAGAAAACTAAAACCACTGATTTAAACCTGTCCCTCATGTTAGCATATTAGAATTCTCCACGTCCAGCAGCACATGGAATTAAGTAGACCCCTGACAATCTAAAGCAAAATTAAAACCTTTGAAGCCAAAATCTGTGGGATTTTCTATTAATTCCTCCAGATATGAAATCCTGGAGGATTTCCAGAATCCTCTATTTGAAATACTCAAGAGCTTCATGCTTGCCTTTTTAAATCCCACAAATCATTATTGAAAATCTGTAAGATGTGCCATAGGTTCAATATTTCCATTAGCCTGTTTTCTGTCTGAATGTTTTTCTCTCATAGAATAAAGAAGACGGTTGTACAGACTATACTGTTTTAAAACCAACCTCTCCAACAGCTAATCCAAGAAAAGTACCTGCCTTTCCCCCCTACAGGACTTTCCACAGTCTAATATTGTTCATTCAGCACTGAAAATACAAAAATGAAAGGCTTGGCCCCCAGTTCTATCTAAAAGTTTTCTCAGAACCTTCCTACGACCTTGTTCCATCATTAACATTGCTAGTCTGAAGGTCAACCTGCAGTCCTACATGAAATCAAATGCTTCTTTAACTGCTTTTTAATTCTATATCTCAAGAGGCAGCTATTACAGAAGTAGAGGCAAGGCTATGATCAAAAGCCTAAGTTCTGAAGTCAGGCAGATCTTGTTCATGTTCTATTGACATGTGTATGTCCTTGGGAAAAATATTTAATGTCTCTAAACCTTATGAAAGGAAAAGAACAAAGGGAAATAATAAAAGAACTTACCTCGTGAGGTTGTCATAGTTAAAAAGCACAAAGAGCTCCTGGTGCCTGGCACACAAATTCTCAATAGACATTACTCGTGGACATTGGAGTAACAGAATCACAATAGCTATTAAGTCAAGCCTTCAAGTTTTTTTCCAAGACAAAACCCCACTAATGACAATATTGAGGTAGAAAATAGTCCAGAATGTGAATCATAAAGGCAATGTTTTTGTATTTGATAACATTGGTGTCTCTTGATCATCTGAAAACTCCCAGAGAGGCACCATTTCAATATATCACTGAAGGACTCTGCACTTCATTTCACATGGAAAAAAGTTATATAAAGCCAAATAAAATAAAAATAGAGACCAGTTATTAAATATCCATGTGCACCAATTAAATTTATAAAATATAAATAAAAGGTAAATCAATACAATACATTGGGTGATTTATAACAGACAGGGGCAGGGAGTGACCTTAATTACACTTCACAGATGAATAAAAATTCACTCATTTCACATATAATGAGATCAAACTATATTTATTCAGCTATTGTCTTGCTTCCAAAAACTGGTTACAAGTATACCAAGAGTCACTGATATATATAGAGGTCAATGAAAACTCATCTTCCAACAAAGGGAAATTAGAAAAAGACGAGGTATTTCCACTTATCCTACCATCTGATTTTTATTAGACTCTGAACAATTCAGGCAAAAAAAAACTCGCATCTGTACTACAAAATTCATCTGTGACATGAATTTTGGAGGAACACAGTTCAGGAGAAAACTCTAATGTTACGGGTTTCCTCCATCACACAAAACTAGGACATTCCATTACTCAGAAATCAAAAAAGATAAATGTATGCACTTGAAGAAACATGGATGGAGTTAGAAGGGATTATACTAAGGGAAATAAGCCAAAAGGAAAAAGATAAATGCCAGATGAAGTCACTTCCACGCAAAGGGTCAGATAGATGACAAAGTTTAAAACCAACCTTTGCAAGTTAACCAGAGATCTACAGCTTTCAAAAGGGGAGAGGGGAGTGCAGTGGGCTATGGTGGATAATGAGTGCTTTAAAGGTACCATGCCACACCTGAGGGGGAAATCATGGACTGTCAAAACATTAGCAAGGATGTAAAAGAATCACACTTTGATAACAATTTAAAAAATTCAAAAGTAGAACATTCTGATTGGTATGTTGGTAGGTTATTTTTTGGACCTGGGAATTAATTAACTTATATGAAAAAAAAAAATCACTTGTGCATCCCCAGACCCAGAAAATAACCTACCATGGGCCTCCCTGGTGGCACAGCGGGTTGAGTACCACACTGTAAAGCATATGCAGCACAGCAGCACGAGTTTGATCTGCGGCCAGGGAGGGGACCCACAGGGCGCAAGAGACCTCTCCTGCCTCCCCAGCTGCTGCCTCAGAAGTGTATTTCCGTTGATCTGCCTGTTCTGCTCCCCACTCTGTTTCTGGTGAATCCTCTCACCACCCGCAATTCTGGCCTGTACTCCAGCTCTTGTATGCATAAATAATCTTAAAAATAATAATAATAATAACCGACCATATCACACCAAATGAGAACGTTCTACTTTCAAATAGAGGGGAAATTTTTATCAATTTTATCGTATTTTCAGATGACCTAAACACAGGGCTTCCTAACTATAATTGTCTGACCTGAATAAAACCAGAACAAGGTCAAGTGAAGGTGAGCAATGAAAATCTTCAAAAACCACCACTGAAATTGGCTGACATCACTTGCTTGGTTACTGTCCCAACATAAGAAGACTTTGCAAAAGCTGATTACATGGTTGGTCTTTCAACCGTCAGTGAAAACCGGAATTCTCCAATAGCAACGGCACTCCAGGATTCTAAAACAGTTCAACAAATATTCAGAACACAAGACTCTGATGTCAGATATTGAATGAGGAGAATGCACAAGCAGTTAGGAAAGGTTCTTTTTATCAAGGGACTTATTTTACTTCAGTTTTCACAGAAGCTTGGTAGTAATCTCGTTGTGAAAAGTTACAATAAAATTTTAAAATGTGATCACCAAAGAAGTCTCAAAAGTGCATGACTTCCCCCAAATTCAAATTGTTGAAAGTGTAATATGTGCATCATTTAAACAGGAAAAAAGATAGACTAGTGAGGATTTAAAATGTACTTATATATTTATATTTTTTCTTAGATTATTAGTCATTTTTATGCAATAAATAAATCCCCATAAATCTGCCACCACCCCATCACCAGTGAACTGTCACCATAGTTCCTTGTGCTTCTCCCTCCCCTATTTTGATGTCTCTCCCTTCCTCTTCCTGGCTGTATGCCTCAGATCTATAGTTTGCCTACAAATTTTGTCTTCTTTTTGGACCCTTTGTTCCATTTCCCTATGTTTCTATGAATGAAACCACCCAGTATTTTTCTTTTTCCTTTTGACTTATATCATTGAGTATAATAAGGATTTAAAGTTTAAATGAAAAGACGGGGGGAAAAATAGCCTGAACAACAGACCACCTCTCAGTATATCCTGCCCCTACCTTATACCGGGTAATCTTGCATTTGATTGGCTATCATTAATATTATCAGAGAAGCTCCAACCCCTCTTGCTTTGAACTTTGTTTTGACATTAATCATCTCTATTCCAGAATAAATGGCATTCATAACTCTCCAAGCCTTAAAGCTGGCATAAAATTATGCTAAACTAATTATCAGTGGGTTATTATTCTAGTGTTCAAGTGAGGGGAAAAAACTCCAAAAGAAAATAAGTCTTCAAACACAACCTTTTTTTTCAAAGATTCAACGGGATGATAAATTAGTAATTTAAAATTTAGAAATTAAACAACTAGAAGAGATGAGTGTAATACTTAAAATGCATTCTAGAAATAGATTAACAGATTCCCCAGGAGCAGGAAAAAAAGGCAAAATCACAATTCAAAAAAAATTTTTAGTCAGTGAACAGAAATTTGTAACAAATAATAATGATAATGATGATAACTTTAAAAGCATTTAATTGTCACAAAAGAGTCTGGGGAAAAAGCTGGCAAGATCCAAGAATGAGCTATAAGAAAAAATATACCCATCCTATAAACAGTAAGAGTTGTTTACTCCAAGAATGCCGACTGTGGCATTATCTACATAACTGAAGTGGGTTCTCAAAAAGCCTGTCATTGATTCTTGGAACTGCTTTCCCATGCCTTCCTCTCGTATCAACTGAACAACTTTCTTTAAAAAAAAAAAAATTTTATTTATTTATGCATGCAAGAGCTGGGGTACAGACCAGAGTCGCGCAGAAGTGAGAGGATTCACCAGAGACAGAGTGGGGATCAGAACAGGCAGATCAACAGAAGTACACTGCTGAGGGGAGCAGTGGGCCAAGCAGGAGAGGTCTGCTGCGCCATGTGGGTCCCTTCCCTTGCCGGGGATCGAATTTGCGCTGCTGTGCTGCAGATGCTTCACAGTGTGGTGCTCAACCCGCTGTGTCACCACGGAGGCCCTGAACAACTTTCTTGAAGACACAAGCCATGCACTAAATTCAGCAGCACTCCTTCCCAATTGCTGGTGTGATCTTTAGATCACTTTCTTATAGCCTATAGATGTCACACACTAAGTTAAAGGGTAGGATTAAAAATGGTGGAATCAATGAAGATTTTAAATCACACTTGAACATTTCCTAAATTTCCAAATTCCACCATCTGATAAACTTTTCCACTCCTTCTAAAAGAAAGTCAACAATGATATTTACGTTATACCAAACAACACCGGAAGGGTCAATCCTATAGCTGTAATACACAGATAACAATGTAAACCAATGTTATAGCAAAAAAATAAAATTTATAAAAATCAGACAGAAACACACATCAAATCTGTTATCCAAACAGATGTTAATTTGAAATCTCCCTTCAGTTAATATTTATTGTCAAAAAAATTATTATCATTATACCCATCTCTTGACAAGTTTTACTCTAAGATTCTTATTAATAATACTCATTTTCTCAAGTTTTATGAGTTTTCAAAAACTGAAACAAGATATTTGTTTACTCTAACACTGTGGCCACTGAAACAGTAAGTCAGCTCAACTTTAACTAATGCTAGATCTGGATGGTCAGAAATCCCTACATTTAAAAACATAGTCAAGACATATAACTTCTTCCTTAAAACTTCTATTTTCAGGCCCTCATCCATGAGTTTCTAATTTGTTTTCTTCGCTGCCTTCACCAGAATGGAGCCTTGGTTTTCTCTCGAGCATTCGGAGAAGCCAGGCTTCAGGATTTGGGTCGCTGGTGTTCACGTGTCAATGAAGGAAACAGACAAAGACCTTGGGGCTAACGGAGCTCACACTGGTACAGATATGGAGGAGACAGATAATAGCAAGGGAACAAACAGATGAACAAGATATTTTCAGAGTCACAACTGCTATACATAAAATAAAGAGTACCGAGCAATGCCACTCCCAGGAGCCAGGAGATGCAAGGAGAACATTCAGAGATTTTCAAAAACCAAGAAACAGCACAGCTGTCCAAAGACAGGAGAGTGGATACGTCAGTGCTTCTGTAATCACAGAAGGGGTTACTAGAAGTCGGCAAAAATGAATGTGCACAGCTATAACAAGATGCTAGTCTTAGAAACAAAATATTAATTCAAAAAGGTTAAATCCAAAAGACTACCTACCGTGTACTTTTTTATTGTTTTAAATTCATATTTTCTGTATCTTTATAGGTAATATTGGGGTATTCCATAAGTTATTACCACCATAGTGCAAATACCACCATGCCCCACCACCATAGACCATTGTGCTTCCTTCCCTCTTTGGTCTTTCCCCTCCCCACACGCCACCTTGGAGCCTCAGTTCTGCAGTCAGCTACTAGGGGTTGGTTTTGCAGCTGGTCTTTATCTGAATGTTAACTTAGTTACTTTATATTTCATATATTAGTGCCATCATCTGGTATTTCTTCTTTTTTTTTTTTAATTTAAAACTTAAAAAGAGCTAAATTGTTGGTTCACTTTAAAGGCGCTGGTTAAGGAGACATGTACATGTGATGCAAGTGAGAAAATACTAAACATAAAATTCAGGATGGGGATATCTGGGAAGGGAGGAGAACAGAGGACACCCCAGGTCTAGTTCTCACACCTGGGGCTAGATTCACAAGCATTTATTTATTACTAGACTTTATAACTTAGGTATGTTACCTATATAACTGAGTATGTCATCAAATCACACGTTCAAAAAGCTAGAAAGGAAATAATAGGAGGGCTATGACAGTCTTATGGATGGGGAAGACCAAAATGTGGCGTGAGGCAAATAAAAACTAAAAATAAGCTTAATTCTCACTGTGAAAAAATGAGGGAAATGACGTCCACTCTCCCTTTTCTTGGAGTATTTACTCCAGATGAGGGTCTTTCATCTGTCTCTGAAATATACGTAAATTATTTTAAAGCTAAATAAGGTTTCTGCGGGCTTTATGATCCAGGAATGTCTTTCTCAAGGAACTGAGCACCATCTTTCGGAACATAAACCTCCATAGCAGAGGGCACCCCACTCATACCCCCCAGTCTCTGTGGGAAGGTCAGTGGGCTCACTTTGGTGAGCTGTACCTGGCTTCAAGTTTCAAAACTTCTCCTGTCATAAAGACAGAAAAACTTGATTTTTCCTTGGCATAAAAGAAACGTACACCTTTGGTCTCCCCCAACCAAGGACCAGGTAGATTTAGGATTAACTATGCTTAATAAAGGATGTCTTCAGATCTGAGATCTGACTCCTGTCTGTCTTGAGAACATGTTTGCAATGGGCTGTGTCTATTTGGCTATACAAATCTGCGAGATTTTTTCTTGTCTTCACGAACTCTCAGCAGATCGTCTGTGATACGAATCACACTGAGGTCTAATTTTTTTCAACAAAAATATTTTCTTTTTCTACTACCCTTGTGAGAGAGTATCTGGATTAGAAGATGATTTGATTTTAATTTTATTTTCCCCACAGTGATTGGAAAGGCACTATGGATATAAGATCTTGAGTTGGAATCCATGGAACAGACCCTAAGAAAAGGAGTTGGGTGCCAGAAGAAATGTTATTGAAGTTTGCAAGGGCACAGACAAAGCAAAACATGGATAAAGGAGTAGGGGAGCCAAAAAAAAAAAAAAAAAAAGGCACTATTGCAGCTGAGGCCCCTGATTCCATAGGGCACTTGAGTGTAAATTCTACCACAGAAGGTTGCTGGGACTTCAAGACTCCATACTGGACATCTGGGGAACTGGGGTCAGCTGGGGACATAAACTTGCAAGCACTAGATGCTGTAGGCAAAGCAGTTACAGCACAGAAAGGAATCCTGTCCAATGAAAGGGCAGCAGGGATCTGCACTGGAAAGCAAAGGCTTTCCAGAGCCGAGGAGGGGTGAGTCTATAGAAAGTCCATGAGCTACATACAACAGGATCCTGAGGCTGGGGGTACTTTAGCCTATGGGAGGCTGCATAGGTCTCATCCTAAATGGATGGAAAGCCCCACTTCCCACCAAGGACCCTGAATGAATGGCTTGATTTGTATTTTACGTAATGATTTCCATCTCTGCACCTTCGAATCAGAACAACAAAAATACAGGGAAATGCAGGTACTTTTGCACTGTCTTATCAAAGAGCTGAGAACCTTAGAAGGAAAATGCTAATTCAAAAAGGCTAATAATACCCCTTAGGATAGGTTACCTATATAATTGTGCTAATTATAGGAGTTACCAAATTTTAGGAGTTACCAAAAACAAACTGTGGGTGTTAAATTTAAGAACATCAAGGATCTACTGAACTTCCTCTTCAAGGATGAGAAAAAGCAGAAGATGTTTGTCTTTTTCTGTCTGGCTTATTTCACTAAACATAATTCCCTCTAGGTGTGGTATCACTCATATGTGACATAAAGAGAAAACAAATAGATAAACTAGTTTAAAAAAAAAAGTTTGGACTAAAAGATCTATTAGTGGTTACCAGAGGGAAAGTGAGGTAAGGGAATCAGGAAAAGGGGGACAATGGTATAGTGAAGGATATGAATTTGGACTTTCTAAGCAATGAATTTAAAATAATAAATATACATGCTGATTTTCAACAGTGCACACCTGGAACTTAATAATGTTTCAATGCAATATTCCTTCAACTAAAATGAGAAGAAGAAACCCAGCAAACAGTCTCAGTCCACCTGGGACTATCCAGATTTCCAGACAGGTAAGAGGAAGGCACCTATTGAAGTCACCTGTCCCACTACTTTCCATCTGCATTGGAGAAAACTAAGAGACAAGGCACCTGGCATTCTCTCTCCCACTCACAGTTTGCAGTGAACCAGGTAGAGAATAAAATAAACTATCAATAGGGAACAATATGGTCCACTCGGACCAGAGCCCCTGCTGCGCACCTTAAGTTTAGAAAGCTGCCATGATCCATGACTGCAGCATAGAAATCTCTTTACCTCTAGAGATTGGTGTGCTCCTGCCAGCTGCGCCACAATCACAAGGCAACAGAAATCCTAGCAAAACAGCTCTGAGTGTATTGTAATTAAGCTCCCTTTTCCTTCAATGCCTCTGTGTCTACCCCAGACTTCTCTTTCTCCTACCATAATATTTTCTTCCCTGGGCTCTATGCCCAGCAATACCATTTAAATAAACCTAAATTAAATGGAGTTCAAGGCCATATTCTTAATTCATCGCTCCAAGTTCCAACCTTGTTTGGCTTTAAGAGAAAATAGGACAAGGAGGCATAAACTCTTACAAAATAATAAGGCATTTCCTCTTCTGTCCATGAATAAGATAGTCCAGCACTTTGGTTTCCTACAAGGAACCCATAAACTGTCCACATGCACAAGGGTGAAGAAATAAAAGAAGACACATATACACCCCTCCCTTAGCGGTGACTGGAGTAACCCTACATGCCAAAATACTGAAGACAGAACCCAGTGAATCAGCCATTGCAACTCAGGGGCTGTGATAGCTCAGAAAGTGTGTCCAATGAAGAGCTTTTAGGATAAGAATATATCCAATTGGTCAGCTATAAGGAGGAATTTTGGAAAATCCCACAAATGCCCTGGAGAATCAGGACAACAGGGATCTTGATAGACTATGGTTAACTTAAAATTACACAACTCCTCCCCAAGACATAAAGGTTAAATACCTGGAGGCCCAAAAACAACCCTATTGCTTTGACAAGGGAACTAGGGGGTATGCTCCATTTATTTGTTGGGGTTTATTTATATATATATTTTACATCATTGTTGATTTTTGATAATGTTTGCTTTATTTTCTCAGGTGTAGTCCCCATAGAATTCCTACCATCAATTCACCCGTGCACCATCACTATAGTCCCTTGTGCTCTTCCTACCCTCGTTCCAATCCCTCTCCTTCTCCCTCCCCTGCAGAATGTCTCTAGTTTATAGTTGCCTGTTCATTTTTTGTGTGCTATGTTGTGGTTTTTTTTATTGTTATCATTCTTCTCCACGTGTATGGTTCCCCCCGTATTCCTCCTGTAAGGAAACCATACCATACTTTTCTTTCTCCTTCTGACTTATTTCACTGAGCATAATTCCTTCTTGCTCCATCCATGTTGATGCAAATGGCATTAGTTTACCTTTTTTTGATTGTTAAATAGACAACTGGATCAAGAAGATGAAGATGCTCCATTTGAATCTACTTGGAGTTTTGAATTAAAAACAAAGCTGGATAAAAAGGCATTTGATAAAATTCAACTTTCAATCATGGTTTTAAAAAAATTACCAAACACAGAATAAAGACAATTTCCTTTACCTGACAAAGAGATTCAATCAAAAACCTACAGCAAACATATTAATGACGCAACATTAGAGCCTTCTCCCCTTAAGTCTGAAATAGATACACCAACACAGTTTTATTCACCATGATACTAGAAATCCTGGAAAATACAGTCAGTTAATAAAAAGAAATAAAATATGTTCATATTCTATTACTCATAAACCCCATTCCTAAGTACATCTGTAAAATGTTTCTCACTGCACAGATACATGTACAGATCGTGCATTGCAAAATTGTTTTGTAAGAAGACATTTTTTAATAAGGAACCAATTTCAGTGTCCATCAATAAGAAAATATATTTAAAAATTGCAATATATTTCTACGAGAGTATAAAACACAGAAATATACTTCTCATTAACCTATGGCTACTAATTAAGAAGAGACAGAGCTCAACCCAGGTATGCATATAGAGAACACTGAGAGGTAAAAACAAGTCCTAGTATTATAAATGATTTTATGTAGAGATATCTGATGGCCCCAAGTGAGCAAACTTACCAATAGTAATTCAGAGTCACCTTAGAGTAATTAACCCACATTCATAGGAACAATTATGGGTTGAACTCAGAAATGCCACACATTTTCACAATCTTTCCAAATCCCTAAAATTACTTATAGACTACACCAAGAAATTCCACCAACTACGTATGCCTAACTTACTAATTCAGTGATACATTTTTTTGTTTGTTTTGGAAATAAGAAAATTCAACAAGATCATCTCCAAAAGCCTCCCTTGTCTTCCAGTGCTATAAAGGAGAAAACTAACCTGTGGATAAATATTGTGCTGAGGTATTTTAGATCCACTCAGAATAGATATCAGTACTGTATAGTTCTTTTTAAGGAAAAATTTAGTTTCACAGAGTCATGTAGAGAAAAAATGAATCACAACCTAATTTGTGATAACTGACTTACTAATAAATTTGCATCTGCTTATTTTTTTTAAAGTTTCTGCTTTCCATAACAATAAAGATAAATTTAAATACCATCATGTAAATAATCAAGCACAAATGATTACAGTACTCAGTTGGTCTAAATTTAAAAAAAAATAATCCATCAAGTTCTCAGTATGGAATATTCATATGTTGCTTTAAACTAAATTTTAAAAATGTGAAAACTGAAAAATATAATCTTATCTAGTGATACATGGTGTTCTCCAATAATGCTTCAGGGTTCCATGAACATTTCAAATTTTCATTGTCCCAGGCAGTCATTAACATTTTTCTATGTTCGTTTTTAAACAAATCTTGTTTAAATACAATGTCTTCTTATCCCTGAATGCCTCTTTCCACACACATTTTGAGCTATTACATCACTTAGCACTACCTACAAGCCAGCAATTTCATTTGTCTATGTCCCCACACTTAAAAAGTGTGGAAGTCTTCCCCTCGGCAGTGTATTTCAGTGGATCCACTCGGTCTGCTCCCCACTCTGTCTCTGGTGACTCCTCTCACTAACCTCTCCAGCACCTCTAGCCTCTACCCCAGGTCTTGTATGCATAAATAAATCAATCTTCAAAAAAAATAAAGTATTGCAGTCTTTGAGAAATTATTTGAAATGAATGCATTTTGCACATTAGTTTAAAATAATGGAAATAAATAGAAATATTTTGAAAATGCAACTGCTATTGACAACAGAGACAAAGAAAGTCATTTGGCATTGAGTCTGCCATGAGTTGACACTAATCCTGATGGGTATATAGAAATCAGGGACCTGCTGGATACGGGAACTCTTCTATCTCCTGCTTTCCTTTCTACAGTGCAAGATCATTATCTCACCTTTGCACATTCAATTTTTTATAATAGCTTGAGATATAATTATCTCCCATAAAATTCACTCATTTAAAAGTACACAATTAAGGAGTTTTTAGTATATCCACAGAGTTATGCCACAATCACCACCATCCATTTCAAAATAAAGCACCCCTGCACTGTTGCTGACAGACCCCAATCTCCCCATCACCCTTAGCTCCTGGCAGTCACTAATACACACTCAGTATCTAGAGGTGTGCCTATTTCATATAAGTGCAGTCATATAACATGTGGTCCTTTGTGTCCAGTTTCTTTCACTCAGTATACTATCTTCAAGGCTTATCTACATTGTAACCCATATCAGGACTTTCTTTTACAACCAAGTAATACCATGTGTGACACACCACATTCTGTTATCCATACACTAGTTGGTAGATATTTGGATGTTCCTCTTGTGTCCCTACTATAAACAATGTTGCTATTAACACTTGTGTGGACATTGTTTTCATTTCTCTTGTGTATATATACCTAGGAGTGAAACTGCTAGGTCATAACGTCAAGTTTAACCAAGAAATCCAGTTCATCACCTTCACCATTTTGCATCAAGGACAGTATAGTGTTCCAACTTCCTCACATTTTTGCCAACACTTGCCTTTTTATTATCGTCATCCTGTCAGGAGTATCTCATTATGCCTTTGCTTTGCAGCTCCTTAATAACTAAGAATGTTAAGTGTCTTCTCACATGTTCATTGGCTTTGCACATTCAACTTTCACACACCTTTAGAATAAGATTAAACTCAAAGCAGAGGAACTACAGAGTTTAACACATTGACTACTGCCAATGTGCTAATGTGTTCTCTTTTTATTATGACTAAATTTACTTATTTTCTTATACCATTGTTCATTTGTGTACCATATTTCATTTCTCCTCTCAGGTATAGTCCCCGTAGTTCTCCCACCACCATATTTATTGACTTCGTAATGAGTAAAATTTAAAAATCTGAAGTTATAAAGACTAAATTGTTTTTATATTGGAGTTTCATTAAAAATTTCATCTTATCCTAAAAAAAAAAAAAAAAAAAACCCAACACTAAAAACCACTTAGCCTCTTCAAAACTTTCATTTGTTTTTTCCACATAAAATAGAAATAGACAAGACTAGATTGGACTGGAAAAATGATGATGATGATGATGATGATGATGTCTCAAGTCTCTTACCTCCCAGGCTATCACTGCTTCAAGCAAAACCAGATGAACAAAAACAACAATGATATTAATGAAAACCCCTTTAGGATACACGTTTTTAATATGCCCAGCACAAGTGATAAAACTACAACGTGAAGCAGATAAATGACCTGACTTTCCACAGAGATAGGGTGATGGTTATTCTCGAAGGGCACAGCACACTTCAAGTTTCTAAGGTGCTGTCAATGTCCTATTTCAGGTAGTGATACAGTACTCACTTCTTATTATCACTTCTTAAATTTTTAACTGTACATGTTTTGTAGACTTTAGATTTCACAATAAAAAAGTTTAAAAGTACATTTTTGCTCATGTAAACTTATTGGTAACTAAGTGGAAATTTTTGCCTTACAAAATTACTTAAAATCCACCCAAAGCTGACGATTAAAAGGAGAGGATTATCTTCCTTCCATCTTCTATACTTATTGAAATAGAGAAAAAATTGCACATCTTTATTTATTGTATACTGATAAACAGTATTGCCTTCAAAGATAACCCATTCTTCTTAGTGACTCTCTTTTGATAAACATCATTTGCTGCTGAAATAAAGAAAATCACATTGGTAGCAAGATCATAAAATCTTTGACATCCTTATCAACTCTAAACTAAGCACAACCCCAGATTCATAACTATTCTTCCTCCTCACCAAGAAATGATTAGCAACAGAAAGCAGAAAAGACATCTCACAATAGCTACTAAAAACCTTACTATTTACACTGCTTAGCACTCCAGTTCTTGCTCTCCAATAGATTTTAGAGCCAGGGAACTCTAAAGAGGTCCACCCAGCACAACAAATACATGTAACAAATATAAGAGAAAATGGCAGGAAGGAGTAAAGCTCACCACTCTCCCTAACTCAAACTCTGCCCCTAGCCAAAAAGAAAAAAAAAATCCTCATTAAGGAAAGTGAAATTAATCATTACAATGAAGGATACACACATACTCCCCACCCCCCAACACACACACACACAATGTTATATGGTGATTTGTGAAGCAAAGTAAAATCTTGTCAAACCCCTAGCATTGACCATGAACATCAAGGTCGAGACCTAAAATATTTCATTCAGGGTCCTTTCAAATCATTAATCTATAATACAATCTTTGATGTACTAAGAACCATTTCACACTGCAGTGTATTTGAACAGGCAAACCTTCTGCCTTCCCCCAATATTTCTCCCACACACAGCCTGCTCTAGAAAGATCCAATGCACTGAGCACACATCCCAAATAGTCATCACTGTACAAGATGCCAAGCTTGCCCGGGACCTGCTGGAGGAAGTTAGTGTGCTCTTTACAAGCTCACTGGGAGTAGGACAACCCATATGAGCAGGAGTTGGGAGAGATAAGACAAAAGGAAAAGAAGGGAAATGTTTGATCTGATCTTTTATCATCAGGAGCTCTCAGAAAGCCTCTTTGTCCAGCAGATAAACTAAAACTCAGTTCAGATAAGGAAATATGCAACAGGATTTTTCAGAGTAAGAATGACTCAAGGTTATTCAGCCCCTTGTATAATTTTGCTCTGCACTAGCTATCTGTCCATGAACCTCTGATTTACAGCAATATCACATTTCACATTACTATCTCTACAGGGAGATTACATTCTAGCCATGTATTGCTTCCACTTTATTATCACATCAAGTAGCATTAATAAAATTCATTTGCAAAACAAGCAGTTTGGGGGCAGGGTAGAAAGGCAGTTTGTCAAGGACAGTAAGTGATGGTGATAACTCAATTATCTACATGGCTCCATCACAAGAACCAGTGAGGAGTACAGAGGCGTGAACTGAGCAGGGCCTCTGCTCCCCAAAACTCAGGCCAGGGCAGCTCCTGAAGCTTGCTGAGGCTCCTGTGACCAAGTGAAGATGTGGTCACACCTGCTGTCCTCAGTTCGAAGGACCACATTCAGCAAGGAAAAGATCCTCTAGGGTACCCACATGGATAAAATGTTAGACAATAAAAGCTGTATAAAAAATGAATATCACAATTAAGGACCCTCAAAAAGCGACGAATCAAAACTTAATGTAAAACACTGGGAGTCAAAACATTTGGGGGAGGCCAGAGAGTATGACTTTAGAATTTGTAATAAGAACAATGAGAAGCTCTTTCCTGTGACATTCTACCAGAGGAAATTTTTGTATTTGCCTCATGGTATTATATCACAGAGATAACAGAAAAGTGATGCTAAACCACCCTTGGTTGCTGTTGCTAAGATTTCTTGAAGATACCTGAAAATAAACCAAATGTAGCTTAGTAACCTTACATAAGGCATTGAAAGCATGAATCATCTACCATCTACTAAATATGCTGCAAATAACTTACTTGTTAACTAGAAGGGATCTCCAAATGTTATGTTTTCTGAGCGCTACAGCCACTCTCCAGTTTCTCGCATGGTTCTACTCCATTATTCCCATTTCTCCTGCTGCAGTGAGACATAGTATATAGCATGGTGAAGAGGACAGAATTTGGAGCTAAATTCTCTGGGTATGTGATCATAGTCCTACTAACTAGTTTTCTGATTCAATTTCACCAACTACATAGTAACCACCACGAGTACTCTGAAGAAAAAGATGCAATATTTCCTGGAACATTCTACAACTGTTTATTATTATACCATTATTATACCATACCATTATTATATACATACCATTATTATATAGAGAGTAAAATTTTTGACAGTTCTCTTGACTATTTTCCTTGAAATTAACTTATTAAATTCTATTTTACCTTACTCATCTTCACACATAACCAAAAGGAACATCAGATAACTAGTTGAAAATTAGTCTGTTGTTGCTCTTTCCAAGCAAGGCGTCAATAGCAGAGCAGAACTAGCTCAAAGAGAGTCTGCCAAGGGAGAACAGGAGAAGGGGAGCAGAGTGACCTCCTGAGCCAGGATTGTCACAGGCCTCCCCTTGACAGTGTCTCAAAAGTAACCCAATGTCCTTTGTGAATCACAAGTGCTGACATATTATCATATCATTCATAGGAACATGGATGGAGCTGGAAGGGATTATGCCCAGCAAAATAAGTCAGAAGGCAAAAGAAAAATACTGGATGGTTTCCCCCACTAGGAGGAATGTAAGGGAACCAAAGGGTCAAAGAAAAGAATAACAACAACAATAATAATAACACAACAAAAACAAAAAGACAAGGACAAATTGGGGACACTTGGTGGGGAATGGGGAGGGAGAGGGTTGAGGGCAGATACGAGCACAAGGGACTGAGGTGATGGTTCACTGCTGAAATGGTGATGGGGAATACATGGGGATTACAACTGATGTCAAATACATAAAAATAAAGGAAAAAAAGAAAAAACACATGGTCATTTGTTTTCAAAAAAAAAAAAGTGCTGAAATAGGTCAGTAGATGAAGCATGCAGAAGTCATCTCAGTGAGTTCAAATAGAAGAAAACACATCTACAGTTGCAAGCAGAAATGTGGGAAAATAATAGGGCACAAAGGTAAGAGTATTACTGCCTTTCCCAAGGGCTGCACATCTCTAGCCTAATAGTGATTTCAACCTCCCTCAAACAGCTGGGGGAATGTCCATTTGCCATTCAAGAGGCAATCCACCTCTGTATACACAGTAGTAAAAGGTTCAAGTACAGAGCCTCCCTGGTGGTGAAGCAGGTTGAGCCCAGCACTTCCATACATCTACAACTACATCTACAACGTAGCAACGCGAGTTGGATCTCCAGCCAGGAAGAAAACCCACATGGCGCAGGAGACCTCTCCTACCTCACCACTGCTACCCTCAGCAGTGTATTTCAGTCGATCTGCTTGTTCTGCTCCCTATTCTGTCTCTGGTGAATCCTCTCACCTCCCACAACTCTGGCCTGTACCCCAGCACTTGTATGCATAAATAATTTAAATGAAAAAAAAAGGTTCAAGTACACATTGCTCTACACCTTTACAGCTTTTACACAAAATACAATAAAGGCTCTCTGAGTGGGTGAGATATATTATATTAGTGTTCAGTTTAATTCCATTCTGAACATTCTGAATATACTAGGTAAGTTTAAGCCTTTAAATTTACTGAGAATTTTTTGTTGTTGTCCAAAATATGGTCAACCTTGATAAACATCCATGGGTACTTAAAAAATACTAGTTGAGTACAATTGGACCCCTGTCCTATAAATGTTAATTGATAATGCTACTGAAATCTTCTATCTTGTTGATTTTGTCTATTTTTTCTACTCAATTTTGATATGAACAATTGAAAATATTCAGCTATTACTGTGCATTTATCAATTTCAATTCCATCAGTTTTTCCTTAGTATATTCTGACATTTTATAACTATATGAAAGTATATTCAAATTATATCTTTTGATGAACTGAAGCTTTTATGTAATGTCAATCTTTATCTCATATTTCTTTATCTGGAATAAACTTTGATATTATGATAGCAACTCAAGTTTTCTTTTGATGAGTGTTTAAGCAGATTTTTTCAAACTATCTTTAAAGTGGGTTTCCTCTAAAAAGAATATAATTTGTTCTTGATTTTTTAATTCAAACAAGCTCTGCCCTCTAAGAATATTTACTTTAAATATAATAATCGATATACTCTGTATGTACAATATGTACCTATAGCTCACTGATTACTTGTTCCAGTTATGCCATTTTCCCACTCTTCTGTTTTCTATTGAGAATTCCTATGATTCTATATTATGTTTAAAATTTGATTATTAACTATGTCTTTTCATTTTATTTGATACTACTCCAGAGTATACACTGTATACATTAACATTACTATGTTATCATCCAAATCACATTCCACTTCTCACAAGGTACAGTATAATTCCATTGCAAACTCCTGACATTCATGGTGTTGCTGTCACATATTTCACTTCTACATATGCTATAAAACAATACAGTTATTTTACTCTAGACAGTCAATTATTGCTTGAGAAGATCAAAAATTAGAGAGCAATGTCAGTTTTTATTTGCCCACATTTTTACCATTTCTAGCACTCTTCATTCTTCTGTGTAGGTCCAAATTTCCATCTGTGATCATTTTCCATCTGTCTGATGAAATTCATTTAAATTTCTTTATATTCCTGGTCTGTTGGTAATGAGTTTTTCTCAGTTTTTGTTTGTTTGAAAATATATTTTATTTTTATTTTTGAAAGATATTTGCCTAGGGAAAATATCTAGGTTGACAGTTGTTTTTTTTGTTTTTTTTTTTTCTTTCACCATGTTAAAGATGTTATTCTACGGTTTCTGGTTTAGATAATTTATAGAAGACTGATATCATTATCACCACAATTCTTCTTTAATAGTTCTATTTTCTCTGTATTCCCCCAAGATTTTCTTTTTATCTTTAGTTCTCAACAGCTTGATTTTTGTACTTACCTGGGTGTGTGTGCACATCTCCTACTTGGGAGTTCTCTAAACTTCTTGGATCTATGGTCTTTTCCCATTAATTTTAGAAAGTTCTTACCCACAATTTTTAAGCATATTTCTTCTGCATCTTTTTATTTTTCTCTTTTCCTTCTGAGTCTCACTGCGTGTTACAGTATTTGCCACATATACCTAGATGTGTTCGCTTTTATTTTTCCACTTTTTTCACTTTTCCTATTCTAGGTTAACTTTTATTCTCTAACTTCAAGATCATTGTTGATAATCCACCTGCATTAGTTATCCATTGCTATATAACAAATTAACCCCAAAATAAGTTGTTTAAAGCACAGTTCCTGTGGCTTAGGAATTTAAAAATACCCTAGCTGACAGTTATGTCTGAAGTGCTCTCATGAGGTTACAGCTAATATCACTCAGGCAGGGCAGGAATCTTTGGAGGACTGGCTAGAACTAGAGGATCTGCTTCCAAATGGCTCTTTTACAGTGTTGGTTGTTGGTAAAAGACCAACTACTCTCGCACAGCAGGTTCTCTGGAAGGGAGAGCTGAGCGGCATACCTCCATGACTGCCACATGTTGTCAGCCAACATTTGTTTTGTACATTAGAGAAAGTGACATTTGGAACATGGCTATTTTCATTAATAAGTAATAAATGGTGTCTTCGTGCCCATGCAAGAAGGGATATTTTTTTTTCACTGAACAAAGCATGCACCAAAGGAAAAATGAAATTCCTCTCATTAGATGTTTATTTTGCCTTTCACAAAGAGCTTTAATTTGAAAATTGTGTCTGAACTGATTTGCTTAATAATTTTCTAAGTGAAAACAAGGAACTTAGTATAGACACTGTTGTTAATATTCATATTATTCCTTAGTTTATCTGTTTTAGCCTATAATTAAATTTTAATCACTCCAAAATGAGGGCATTCCCATAATAGAATTCCATAAAGGGTTACAACTGTTATAATTTTCAATGTTAACAGAATGAAGCAGTAAACCACAGCACCTGGAAGGTTTGGTGTTTTAATTTTTCTAACAGTTTTATTAGATGTTTCTTTGTTTAGTATTTTCCCTTCTGTGACAGAGTCACAGAAGCAGACCAGATATGGCTCAGAATATCAGAATCTCTAATAGAATCAGAACTGCCAAAGAATGCTCCAAAATTCACTCACAACCAACCAAATCGCTGGACCTGTAGAAGTCATCTGTTTTTTTTTTAATTTATTTATATATAATTTTTTTAATTTACATATATTTGACATCAATTGTAATCCCCATGTAGTCCCCATCACCATCTCACCAGTGCACCATCACCTCAGTCCCCCGTGCTCCCATCTGCCCTCCACCCTTCCCCTCTTCCCTCCACCCCAAGTGTCCCCAATTTGTCCTTGTCTTCTCATTTTTGGTTTTTGTTTCTTTATTGTTGTTATTATTATTATTGTTCTTATTCCTTTCCTTGATCTTTATTTGGTTCCCTTATATTCCTCCTAGGGGAGGAACCATCTGGTATTTTCTTTTG
>JAGFMF010011673.1:630083-647866 GCA_019455555.1 Galemys pyrenaicus
ATTTAGGTTGTTTCCAGGTCTTACCTATTGTAAAGAATGCTGCTATAAACATAGGGGTGCAGGTATTCTTTTGAATCAGTGTATTTGTGTCCTTTGGGTGAATTACATTCCTCTTGACTGGATCATTCCCACCAATCTCTCTGACCTTCAGTAGCAATTTTCTACAAATTTGATCTGCTAAGGCTATCTTCCATGCATAGGTAGCATTAAAGACACTGATAAAGATGTCAATCTCGAAAGAACTGAGGCACACTTCCCTTTTAAGTGATCCCATACCCAACAACCAGTATTTGAGGAAACAATCATTGAATTAATTTTGTCACCACATTAATAAACTATCATCCAATATACTTTCTTCTCTAACTCACTCTTTTTTCCCAAGGATACAAGTAGACACTTTGCCAAGTACACCATGTCTGAATCTGTCCATCCCATTGTAATCTATTTACAAACCCACCAAGGTCACCATCATGCTGGTTTGAGTGAACTCAAGATGGATTCTGCGGATTATGCCTTTCTCAGAGAACAAATATTTGATTATCAGTCTAGAATTTCATCTGAAGCTAAAATCAAAATACCAAGGTTTCTCGGATTCTGGTCTCTGTCTTCTCCTTTCTCTACAGCTCCTCAATGACTAATGAGACTGTTCCAACAACCTCCACTACAAATTCTGGGGAAAATCCTATGAAGCAATTTGGCCCAGGAAAACGACTTGTTCAACGTTTACTTTATCCTTGGTTTTTCTGGACTTCAGCTCTCTCACATATATATTTTTACAGCCTTCTCCTTATCCAAGAAAACAAGAGCTGAGTATACGCTCAATCTTCAGTCACTCTTAAGATGAATGGTAGAATGATAATTTTTTTGTAAAATTCCAGGATGAACTAAGCTGGTACCCAAAAGACATTTGCTTTCTTCCTTTTCCTATTTCATCAGAAGTTGAAGTCATCCTTTTTCATTTTTCACCTTGACCTAAATATAACCCAAAAAATATGATGCTGTTATATGCATTCTGAAAATTGCATAAGTCTTACTTCTCAGCCTCTGTTGCACTCTTCCTACTCTGAACCATGCCTCCTCTACCCCATCTACATGGATTACAATAGTCTTATTGGCGTGCGGGTGGAAACCCAGTCAGGGAAACCCATTTTATATTAGGGTTGACCCCTGTAACGAGAGAGAGGGAGAAAGAGAGAAAGAGAGAGAGAGAGACTCTCAAATCTTCACTTGTAGACTCTAACAGGAGGAAGTTCCTCCTATTTCTTCACCTGCAGAGCTGCCATCTTGTCTAGGAAGCTCATCTTCTTGGACATGGCCCACAGCCTCAGGAGGGGTGTGCACAGCGTGAGGGAAACAGGTGCCATACAGATCTCTGATCGCCTGGCAATCTGCAGGGTCACAGACGTACCATACAGATTGTTCTCACAGACACTCAGAACTACATTTGGAAAACTCTTAACTCTCAGTAGTCACTATATATTTAGAGTGTCACATCAGAAAAATGACAAGAATACAACACTGTACAAAGCTCCATGAAGCACACTTAGCTTCACAACACAACTAAGTTAGGTTCTGCCATTATTCACATCTTACCCATGAAGAAACTGAGGCATGAAGAGTTTAAGAGACATATCTACAAACACAAAAGTGGGAAGAGCTGGATCCAAATCAAGTTCAGACCTCAACCCCCACTCTATGTTTGTAGTCATCATGGGCTGAGCACTTCCAATATTCCAAGTGGAAATACTTTGCATTCATTGTCTCTTTTCAGACTCATAACAACTCAGCTTCTGTTTCTGACACAAATTTAAATTATGCTAAATAGTCCACAGTTGGAACTCAAGGTGCATTTCTCAACCACTTTAACTCCTAAGGTACTTTTGATGGACTGTTTAACAGGAGTTAACATTTATCTGGGTCTTGCTATAGTCAAACAATGTGACACAAGTCATACACAAATTATCTCATTAATCTTCCAAATGCTCCTGTGATGTAAAGACTATTATTGCACCATTTTATAAATGAGGAGACTTAGGATCACAGAAGCCCACAGAAGTGAACATAAAGTAAACTGGCCAGACAGGAGTCAAAATCAAGTGGTCTGAATGCAGACTCCATAATAATAAACTTAACACTATCTCTGCTTTAAGAGCAAGCACTTTGGATATCTGGCCTAAAGCATTTGTTTGTATTCTAGAGAAAAGTGGCTGCTCTGTCCTCTACTGAAAAATAATAGGATAATGATTTACTCACTTGGTAATATATGTGTTCTGAACAAAGCTACAAATAAAAGTGGTCAGATAAGGTCCAGTGAGGAGAGGTTCCAATAAACTTTAGAGATCCACAGGACACAGGGCTTTATTACAGGTAGGTTTCCTGCTGCACTAAGGTGATCAAAGGCCAGACCTTCTATTTTATTACAATCCATTTTCCATGTTCTGATTTCAACCAAGAAAACATGAGTGGCAGAACAGCACCATGGCTTTCCTTCCACCATTAACAGGGGCAGATCCCCCAAACTAAATGACCATCCATAGAAGGACCCGCTATAGCGTGGATGGCCCAGCTAACACTGTAGGTCTGTCTCTGGAATGCAGTCTACCGGAGAAGCCCCATCATTCAGTGCCTTCTCTGGTACATCCATCCTGCACCGTTCCCAACGCTGCCATCCCAGGAGGCGACATAATCTCATCTTCTTATATAATCAACAGTAGAGTGGAGTATGGCCCATTCGGTGACCTAGTTTGATCATGACTGTCCCTTTAAAGAGTCACATTCTATAGTGTTGGAAATTAGAAGTTCAATCTAAGAATGTGGAGGTCTACAATTCAACCCACATCTCTTTGCATCCAGTGAGAAAAATTTCATTCTAAATATATATTAGAAGCTTCTTTTTCCACATAAATTAGATCCAAAATTTTAATAAATTTAGATGCCTTTAAATATTAGACCACAACTACTTGGATAATGTTGCCAATAAGTAGAAAGGAAAAATCCTTAAAATTATATAATCCCTTTGATGCAATAATCCCACCCATAATAACTTACTCTGAACATTTATATAAAAGGAAGTTTCTATCATGCTTTCTATTAGCAAACTATAGAAACATCCTAAATGTCTGACACTTAACAAATTGATTAAGTTATGTTATGCCACAGCCATTAAAAATCACACATAAAAGTGATATTTCTGACTCAGGGAAAAAATTCACAATATATAAGTAGGCAAAAAAAAAAAAAAGGTGTTATAAAACAGTATGTTCCAAAAATGTGAATTTTTAAAATATAGCTTATTCATATATAGGCTTAAGGATACATGCTAAACTTATCTCAAGGGAAACTAGGGACCCTTTATAGCTTTTATTGGCATTTTTAAAAAAGCCTAATATAGGAAACAAAAAATTTTTCAATCCTTTCTCCTTCAATTGACCATGTCCTCTTCATCTGCACACTTCAGTGACTGAGCTTCAGTTTCCTCAACTATGAAGTGAAAATAGTGAGTCATTCTTAATTAAGTTACACAGAGACAGTATTTTTTAAACTGGTAAAATCCACATGTTATAATATTTATCACTGTAACCATTTCTAAGAGTACAGTTCGGTTGTGTTAAGTACATTCAAGTTGTTAGGCAACCATCTCCAGAACTTTCTCATCTTATAAAACTGAAACTCTGCCCATTAAACAACTCCACATTTTCTCCTCCACCATCCCTTGGCAATCATCACTCTACTTTCTGTTCCTGTTTATCTGACCACAGAGTAAGTCTTTTTAACAAGCTAAGAGTCTGCCCCTGGAAGCAGTGAGCACGAGTAATATTACTTTTGCTTTCCCAGGGCCAACCACAGCATCCAGTATGTAGTTGAGACATTACTGGATGATGAAAAAAGCAGTTGCTTTACTGCATCTAGCAAATGTCTGTGACTTCTTTGTAATTACAGTTATTGCATAAGATATAGAAAAGTACCTGCTGTTAAGTTGGCAAAAACTATCATTCTCCATAGCGGTAGTTTCCCCCAGTCATAGTTTCCCGTGCACCTGGAAAATCTAATTCTCAACAAATTGCTCAAAAAAAAATTTAATCAACTCTCACTTAAAATGTATCTATAAGGCTAACAAACTAAAAAGACCTCTACAGAAGAAATGCAAATGACCAACAAGCACATGAAAAAATGTTCAACACCACTAGTTATCAGGAAAATGTAAATCAAAACCACAATGAGATACCACCTCACTCCAGTAAGAATGGCCCACATTAAAAAAAAAAAAAAAAAAAAAAGGAAATAAATGCTGGGGAGGATGTGGCAAGGAATGCTTTTACACTACTGGTGGGAATATAAACTGGTCCAGCCTCTATGAAAAGCTGTGCAGGGGTTCCTCAGAACACTAAAAATGGATCTACCATATGTTCTAGCCACTCCAGTCTCAGGAATCTACCCAAAGAACAAAAAATAACACTAATTTGAATGGAAACCTGCACTCCTTTGCTTACTGCAGCACTATTTACAATAGCCAAGATATGGAAACAACCTAAAGACCCCAAAATAGATGAATAGATCAAAAGTCACAGTATATTTATGCAATGGACTATTACTCAGTGATCAAAAAAAGAAACTCATGTCATTGCAGCAATGTGGATGGAGAGGGAAGGGGTTATGCTAGTCAAAATAAGTAGGAAGGAAAAAAAATACAGGATGCTCTCACTTAAATGTGGAATATAGAGAAACCAAACAAAAGGTAAAAAAAAAAAAAAAGTCAAAACTAGCAAGATGGCTACAGAGCTGAGGCATATGGCAAAGGAGAGGAGCAAAAAGATAGGAGAGGGATGAACACAAGGGAATATGGTGATGGTTCTCAAGTGTTATGGTGGTGGGAGAACTATGGGAACTATAATGAACTTAAGAAAAATTTAATTAATTAAAAAAGAAGAAAATATGCCTGAATGTGTATATATTTCTCTAACTTCTTTTGAAATTGAAGGGCATTTGAAAGTAGTGTGTCTAAGTTACAAGACCACAAAAGTTGAAAACTGACTGAAACAATAACCAGCAAATCACAGACTGTCTTTCCAAAAACAACCAAAATCCAAGCTTGAAGCCCGCCATATCCTCCTAGTAGGAATCCAAAAAAAAAAAAAAAAAAAAGCCAAACTAACAAAAAAAAAACCTAGCCAATTTAGGTGGAGAATAAAAGAGAAAATAAAATAGCCCATCCACCCAATCAATTCATCCTCCCCATGCTACCATATTTATCTTCCTGATAATACAACCTGATGCTCCTCAATTTACTAACTCTATTGCCTGGGGATATACTGCACTTTTAGTGCAGTAGAAGAGGCCTTTTTAGATCTGAGGCTGGCCTACCGCTCCACCATCTCCCAACCTCTCCAAGCAGTACCTCACATTCTACTATGCTGATCTTCTCAGTATTCCCTAAATTTTTCTAATTCTCTCTCTCCACATTAAATGTTGCCAGTTAAAGTTGCTATTCCCTCTTTTTATCATCTTCTTTATTTAAGAAGCTTCTATTGCCCTTTAAGACATAGCCTCCCAGGATATATAGTCTTCCTTACCCACACACATTGAGGTTTTCTCTATGGTACTAGGATCCTTTGCTCACTAGCTAATGCCGGCCTTCTCCACTGGGCATGAGAGGAGTCTTGGCCAGCTGTTCCTCTTGAAGTTCTGGTCAGTTTTTGACATGGAACACATCCCTAATTAACAAAAGACAGGCAAAAGTTTCCCACCCATATTTCTCCTCTCTGAGTGACAACAGCCCACACGAGGCGGACAGGTTATGGCACAAGCCACTTAGCCTGGCTCCTCTTCTCCTGCAGAACAAGGTCAGTGATCCCTTCCATGTCTCATACCTACTTTCCTTTCTTTAGAGACATTTGTGAGACTCAACAAAGGATAGCCGAATCACTAAAAAAAACTAAAGTTCTTAAACTGACAATATTCATATATTCAAATTCTGATGTAATTTCAGACTTTAAGTTCGAATAAAATCATTTCTTGACTCTATTGCATTTTCTCCCTAATTTTATCTTATCTCTTGTCTTATGGGTCCACACATTTTTCATTTTTTAGCCATAAATAAGAAAACATAAGAAATGTGTTATTCCAAATAAGGAATGAAATGATCCCCTAAGAACAAATACAGCAAGTTATTAACATTAATATCTTCCTATCTGGAGTAAACCTGATTTAAAAAAAAAAAAAAAAAACTTGGTGCAAGTCTCAAAATTTACTGTTAGCTTTTAAAAAGTAACATTTCATACCTATAAAAGCACTAAGGTTCAACTACAGGTTTGTTCTCACCCAAAGGCACAGATACCATCACACCTCTTTCTACCATCAAAGCTGAGCTGTTTGGGACTTTATCACATTTTCTGCATGAAAATGAACCTTTGTCTTTAGTGGTAATTACCAGGAAACCAGCTTCATTCCCAAGAAAGAACACTTTCTTCCTCAAGCAAAAATTTTATCACACTTATTAAAAAAATAAAAAGCTTAAACACTTTTCACTCCTTCTTCACCTTGAGTATTCCTGTATGTTGCAGACCAGCTAAGCTGGGCATTCTTAAGGGTTCCCAAGACTTGGTCTTGTGCTGTGGGGGCCGCTCCCTGCCATCCCCTGTGGTCTGTCAAAGTATCCTGCTCCCTGCAGAATGGAAAGTGCCAGGGAGGAAGAAGATCCTCCCCAAGAACCAAAAGTTGCCAACTGGCCCAGGATCAGCTGCCATCTTTGCAGCAGCAAGCAGTGCTGCCCACCATAAAATGAAGTTCTCCTTACTGTTACCTGGCTCTCTTTCCTCCCTCTCCAAGTCCGGAAGCCCTCCCCAAGTCCTATCGCATAGGGATAACTTCCTTAGCACTCATTTCAGTTTCTTGAGCAATCTTCATGACAAAATTGCCGACAGTACAGTAGACTCGGTCATTACTTTCCACTGATGATGCACCTTTAGCTATGTAATTCAAGTACTCCTCCCAGAAGCCTAGAAGGTTTTCTCTTTCATAGAATAAAAAGGGACCAAGATTCAGAGAGGTTGATAATTGCCCAAAGTCACCCAGCTAGGTAGAAGGGTTGGCATATAAAGTCAATTCTGCCTCTTGTGGGTTTTACCTTTAGGCAAGACAACCCACTGTTCCTATTATTTTTCTAAGTTAACATTTCTCAAAGAAGTGGTGTTCTGGCCACGCTGGGTTTTCTCCCCTTAAACTGTAAGTTCTAAAAGGATTTCCCAGAATAATGTAGAAAGAAGGGTAAAAACTTTTCAGCCTAAATATTTACAAACTTCTCATAAAGCCAAAGTACCAAACTCAAATAGTTTGTCCTGTTACATTCTACAATATGAACTCCCATGATTCAGCATCACTTGTTAAATGTGAAGACATCATGAAGTGTCTAGAATTTTAAAAGATATTTTTGTATCTCACATTTAGGAGTTTTTGACAAATAAGAAAATATAAACAAAATAAAGAACAGAGGCCATGCCTCCTAATACAAGCCAGACCAGGTCCCTAACTCTTTGACCTTTCCTTCTCTCCACACCCCATGCAAAGGTCTAACCAAAAGAACCACTTCTCTACAACATGATGTGGATTTATATTACTGGGATTATTATTTGTCCTTGGATAGATCTGCATTTTTAAAATATTCTCTGTATGATGATAAAAGTCTCTTCTTCCTGTATAAAGAAATTCCCAGTTGACTGTTTTAGTTGAGCAAATAGCTGAGAAAGAGGCAAGGTGTGTGCATATCTGAGACAAAGACACAGAATGGGGACATGTCAAGGTGACCTGATCCACCTCAGTCTAGAGCCCTCACTGCATTTCTCAATTCCCTCACATCACGAAGCAATGGAGAATTAACCAGCACATTAATGCTATAGTTTTAAGAAGTATTTATTCTCATGCAATCTTAAAGACTGAAACTGAAATTTATCTCTCTTCTACTCAAAACATGTTAGCCCATAGTTTTTCCATTCTCTCTATTCCTTTGTATGAAAAGTTCTGGTTCTCACTTGCCTTTCTTGCAAGTGGGCTACCTGGATTCTCTGCTGTTTCCTGTCGTCTCCATTCTGTAGAGGCAGAGAAGAAATTTCTCCCTAATGCTCTGGGTTCTTCTTGGACTGTCTAAGCAATCAAATTAACAAACAGATGAACAGGAGAAAAGCCAAAGTTAACTATACACCTACAGGGAATCTACAAGGATACTGATACTAAAGTAGACAGGGGAAATGAGGATACACTCTGACCTAAGAAACAGGATGGGGCCTGGGGCTCCTGAGACCATGAGCAGAGGCTGACACCTGACGAAGACCAGACGTTTGTCCTGCCATATAGATAGATTTCTCTGATAGAAAAGTTATTTATGGTCAAAATCCTAATTTTGGGTACTTCTTCCAGGTAGTTAAGGGGGAGATATAAGCTTCTCATAAGCTTTCAGGGCCTTAATTGACCTTGGCACAAAACAATCCGCCTGCCAAAGAGGTGAATTAAGCAATCAAATTAACAACAGGGAAGGTCTGTTCTGGACACTTGGGGGAGGCCTATCTTTCAATACCATTCCTCAAACATTAATTAAGTGCCCACTCAAGCCCAGGAAGAGTGTGAGGTTCTCTGAGAGGCACTGGAATAACGTGGCTCCTGACGTCTGAGGGTGGAGCCTATCTGTAAATGACAGTGGAAAACAGCCCCATAATGGGAGGCTGGTAATGTTCTACCATTGGGAGGAGAGAGCAGAATCTATTTCCAAGCTATAAAAACAGAACCTCAGAAACTATCAGTTCCTAAAAAGCAGGGATTCATTCTTGATTCCTGCAGCATATTGAGTGGAGGACGCAGAAAAAGAGAAGTACTTATAGGAAGAGCATACTGCTGGGTTATGTGAACACAGCCACTGGTAAGATTCTCTGAAGCTTGTTTAATAAATATTTATTAATGCTGAGACTCAGTGAGGTAGGGCATTTCAGGATAAAAAAAGCAAACAACTGAGATACAAGATTAAGGATAAATCAGCTAAACACAAGAATGACAGCAAATTACACAATGAAGCATAAACTAAACATAAGCCAAAAACTCAGTTGTTATTTGAAAAGTCAGCTATGTGTCATGAAAGAATTCCAGTCTCCATTCCTAAGAGGCTTACATTCTCAAAGGGACATAAATCAAATAAATGCAGAGCCCAGAAATGGAAAACTGTAATTATTACTATATGTAGACTGGAAAGGGGAACCTCGGTATCAGAGGGGGTTAAAAATTGTCATTTCATCCTAGAAATCAGCCTGGAAGGGGTAAGCCATGAGTTAATCTTTCTTAATGTTGTAGTTTAGGAAGAAGAGGTGGGTTGGAGTTCTCCTCCCTGCCTAAGGCAAAGACTGAGCAAAATAAATTAATGGAAAATTTAAACAAAATAAAAAGGCAATTGTTAAAGGGTAGAGACGTGAAGAGAGTGGGTAAAGAACTGAATGAGAGGGTGCCTTTACTCCCTGCATACAAGTATCTCATTGACTCCTCCTGACCATCACGTGAGGCCACCTACCTGCTCCCTGCCACTGACTGAGTCACTGGACGGGCATCTGTCTGAGGGTGGGGCCCAGAGATGTAACAAGAGGCACCAAACAAACTACTTCCATGGAGGTTATTTATAAAGCAAATTACACCTTATATCCCCACACTATGGCTCACTCATAAGCCTGCACTGGGGATTTCAGGAGGCAGAATCAGGAAGTAGACCAGGTAGGTTGGGGTAACCTCAAATTCATACACTTCTTGTTACCTGGAACAATGTGTGACAGGACAGGCAAAAAGAGCTACCACTAAAGTGAATCCCACCCAAGGACAGCAGTGTCTTCCACTTGATATTTCCCATTTCTATTCCCATTTTCTATTTTGAAGCACTTCATACCCAGGACTCTTACCTTCCCTCAAGACCTACCTGACAGGTCACGTCCTAGAAGCCATGACCCCTGCCCGTGACACCCTACCTCAGTGCATGGTATTGTAGAAGCTCAGGCAAAGGAGGAATGAAGTAAATCATTTCCTCTCAACAGTAAATATAACAAACTCTCCTCTATCCTCTGCAACTTTTGAGAAAAAGAAAGGACAACAAAATATAGCTGCTGGAATAGGCAATCCTGTAACTAATTTAACAATGATAGCAGCTGTGAAGATTGTCTAACCTATGTTTCCTCTCCTGTAGCAGCCCAACACAGTAATGGTAGAAATTTCACCAACAAACATTCATCCACTGAGTCTCAACACTCCACTCACCAAGTACCCTCAGCCAGCAGGCAAAAACTCCCAAGAAGCACATCACATAGAGAGGGTAGAACAGCAGGCCCTAAGCAGAGGCAGCAAGTTTCAGATCCAGGATCATGTTGGACCATGATAAAATCATTTCATTCTAGTCTAGATACAGGGAGACTACGAAGGCTACCTGAGGAGATTGTGGTAAAGATTAAATAACAAATGGAAGTGCCCTGCCACAGAGCAGATGGCACTGAAGTGTTACTGATTCTGAAGGGTCTTTGGTTCTGCCAACTAATCCCACACAAATTTTGAAACAGCCAATAACTGGTTTCAAGCAAGGAATGTTTATTGTTTGTAACCCTATAAGGGAGGGGGCTGACAGGTGGGGTCCTGGTTTTATGGGCTTAATCATCAGGGCAGAGTATCAGGGAAGCAACAACACAAAACACACACACACACAAAGTACATCCCAGTTGATTAGGTTTTCAAAAAAACAGGATGATTACAAACAAGGACCAGTTTCATCCACTAACATCAGTTTCATCCACTATAAACAAAGCCATTACTTTTATTCCAGAATACAATAAATACAACGCAATAGTCACTGATGAAGAATCCACATTTTAGTGCAAATTAATCAAACAGAAAATTGGATTCCTCAACATGAGATTCTTGAAACCCTGTTTTAACAGGCTTCTGGGGGATTCTGAAGCTACAATTTGAGAATTACTAGCAAGGAAAGAAGCATAGAATATTTAGTTCTATGGTTCTAGATTTTGGTGGAAAACTAAACAGAATATGGCATTCTCCAATATTTCCAAATTGAAGGCACATCAGGGGGATTAGCTTCCTCAGCTTTAGCAAAGAGCATGTAGGTGTCTCTGCCTTGTGATCAAACCCTAGAATCTGCCGTACTGTGTGTTTTTTCCCTCTGGGAGCTCAGAGTCAAGTCACATACCCAACTCACTGAGCACCGTGATGATGACATTTAAAGCAAAAAGCCCTCCCCAAGTTATCTCTGCTGGAAAATATCAGTAGTCAGACTGGCAATCATCTGACTTTATTTCCTTGGAGGCCCCAGCACAAGAATTTTAAATTTCCAAAATCAACTGAGTTACACCCTTGCTGCAGGGCACTGCAAGGAAGCGAGGCTGCAGACTGCCATACCGCACAGCCCAGCGTGTTGGAGGGGTTAGAGACTCAAAGCACAGAAAATTAGTCCTGCTTTTAGATTTTCCAAAACATACACTGAGCGTCACAGATAAAAATCAATACAAAATATCTTCCTTTTCAAGGCAATTTTCTCTCCTAGTAAGTCCATGATTCAATTAACTGCACATTCTTTGCCAACTGGAAAAACAAACCATATTTGTCTATTTAAAAATATATAGATTAGAAGGGCTCATGGCACTCCCATACACATTTCTTTGCAATTGCCTGTGAACCCATAATTATTCCACAATAAAAGTATGTGTTTACATTTTCTTACTTACTTTGTTATGATTAAGTTTCTTTTCTGGTTATTGTTGCCCATCCACACACAAAGGCAAGAAGTCACAAGCCATGCCATCAGAATTAAACCCACTTGCTCATGTCCCTATAAAACAAAAGCAGCACCAGGCATAAACTTGTGAGGCAGCTCTTCTCTACACCCCTAGCCAATCTCATGAGCCAGTACCCCCAAACACAGGAGCAAAACTAGCTTAGAGATGCTGCAAGAACAAAAAGTAGAGCTTATCAAGAGAAAAATTACAGACGAAACAAGATGGTAGGCATCTTATGACCTGCTTCCCAGATTTCCCAGCATGCATATCACCCGAGATCTTGAGGAGAGACAGCCTCTCCCACTCCTGAATGCCAGAGGAGGGACTGTCATCTCAACACATTCCTGGCCTCCAATTTCTCTGATCAGTCTGGGAGAATCACTGCCCTGCTCAGCTCAGCTCTGCCCACCTCCCCTTTAGAAGAAGCTCTGTGCACTGTGAGACTTTGGTGCTGATCCAGGACCTCTGCCCAGAGTCAGGGGTCTGCTTGGGCTCAGTTTGGGCAAGCAGTCTCTTTCTAGGAACTCAACTAGCTGGCCTCTGAGGCTAGCTGACTTAGCACGACATTCTACAGCCAAGCCTCTACGAAGCAGGTAACATTCCAGCCTCCCATAGGCCACAGCCATTGCTTTTCTTTTCAGTTTGTGCAGAACCTGCCTGGAAAGAGGCCTACTCTACACGAAGCCCCTTGGATACCTCCACAATCTATGGCCTTGGGTGCAGATTCCCACCACTCCCCTAGAGGTGCTGTTGGGTAAGTCAAAATCAGGCCTTCTTTTGGGTTCCGGGTATGGGTGAAGGTGGGGTGGAGGGTACTTCCCACAAATCCAACAAGCATCTCCCTAGACATCTAGACATGGGTTCCTACAATTCAACACAATTCTGACACTATCTACTCACAGGTTAAGGGGTCAGTGCACTAAGACTGCCAACCCCTCCCAGCGTCAGATGCAGCTCCAAGCTAGCTGGACTGTGACCACCCTTTATAAATCACAAGCTGCTGTGAGCCTGCCTCAAGTTCTATTAACTGGTTAGAGAGTCTCATAGAAATAGATCTTTGGCTTATTACAAAAGGGCATAACTCAGAAACAGTCAGATGGAAGGGATGGAAAAGATAGGGAGGTGTCACGCCCTCTCCAGGTGTGCCACTCTCTGGCACCTCTACCTGTTCATTAATCTGCAAATTCTCTAATATCTTCCTTTGAAGTTTTTATGGAGACCTCATTACATAGTCATGAGGAATTAAGTCACTGGCCACTGGTGATTGGTTCAACTCCTGGGCCAAAGGTCAGAGAACAGGACTGAAAGTTCCAAACCTCCAACACATGGTTGTTTCCACATGCAACCAGCCTCCAGCCTTAGATGCCTTTCAAAAGTCACCCCAATAACATAAGAGACAATCTTTCTCACTATCATCACCTAGGAAATTCCAAGGGTGTCAGGAATTCTGTGCCAGAAATAGGCATGAAGATAAAAAAAAATGTATTATTATAAATCACAGAACTGATGCTTATCTGAGGAGCCCTCATATAAGGTCCTCATTATCTGGAAAACTGGGGAAGTACTGTCCAGAAGAATAGTCTAGTGCTGAGTTCCCTGTTATGAAAAATTTAAATATATATGAACCAGCTTCCACGGAAGTTTATAGCAGTATCAAGTTTAGCCCTAATTACACCCATAGGGAGAATTAAAAAAATGTGAGGTCAAGACTGGAATTATTTTTTATAAGGAGGTACAGTAAATGACAAAGGAGTAGAGGTTTTCCATGATGCCTCTGCAAAAATAAAGGAAGATTAGGGAAATTTCAGTCCTGAGAGCATCCAGGGGCCTGTGCCGAAGAAGGGGGAAACCAGGGCCTCCCTTGTGGCACAAGGGGTTAATGCTCAGCACTATGAAGCTATCTGCAACCACTGCGGCATGAGTTCGATCCCGATCCTGGCCAGGGAGGTGACACACACACGGCACAGCAGACCTCTCCTGTCTCGCCCGCTGCTCCCCTCAGCAGTGTATTTCAGTAGATCTGCCTGTTTTGCTCCCCGCTCTGTCTCTGGTGAATCCTCTCACAGCCCACACCTCTGGCCTACACCCAGGTCTTGTGTGCATAAATAAAATAAATATTCAAAAAAGAAAAAGTAGGAAACCAGAGCTGAGGGGAAAGAGCAGCCAAAGCCTGTGGCACAAGAAGTGTTTCCGGGCAGAACCAAGACTCAAGATGCTGTGTTGGGAAGGAAACCCCCAGAATACCTCCCTTCTCTCTTCCTTCTCTGCATCTAGAACCTGAAACACCAAGTCTGACACACTCAGGGGAAAGACCTAGAGATGAAAGTCACCAGCTCTGACCCATAATCGAGAGTGTTCAGAACTCATTACCTGCAAAGGGTAAGGTATGTTTATAAGCATCACAGTAAAACACTGCAGGGAAGGGATATCCTATGTTTTCTAATAGGAAAGGAATGATAAATGGGATTCACAGCTCAGCATCTAAATTAAGAATTACAAAACATATTGTCATGGACATTTCAACAATTATAGGATGTGCTTGCCTGCTTTATTTTAGTAAAACATGTTTTAGTCTTCCAAGCCTATTTTTCTTACATGGTCTTAGATTGCTTAATCCAAATTAAACTGCCTTTGTTTGGGGAAGGGATATTGTATAGACACCATCCTGAGCAATCCAGTTCCTCAAGCACAAGTTCATATTTCCAGTTCAGACCCCGCTCCTTCCTAATCACCTCCCAACAGCTCTATTAACACTCTAGCAGATGATGAAAATCTACATGCATCCAAAGCCAACCTCCCAATCTTCACTCCTGACAGCCCTGTTCCACAATCTTACTTTACAGCAATGTCATCCACCTGCCAAGACCTCCAAGTGATTTTTGACCCCTCCTTTCCTCACACAGCCCTCATGTGACCCACCAGGAAATCCTACATGTAAGTTCACAGCATATCCTAGGATCTGCCACTCTGTGCCTCTCCACCTGCTACCACCCCGGATAAGCCACACAGATCTTGTCTGAGGCACATCAGGAACTACCACAGGGTCCCCTGCTCCCCTTTATCCAGCCACTGTCTATCTCAACACAGCAGGCTGCAAAGGGACAGCCTCTGCCCAAAGCGCTGCAATGACACCCTGGACACTATGAGCAAGAAGTCAAGTCCTTTCAACAGCCCTCAAGGTCCTGCTCCAGCTTCCCCGGGGCCCCCGATCTCCTCTGTCCTGTACTTCAGCTCTGAACGCCCCATGCACATTCACACCTGGGATCGTCACACTGCTTCCTTTACCTGGAGGTCACTGTAGGAATTCCCTTGCCCCTTTCAAGTCTGCTCTGATGTCACCATCTGAAGAAGTCCCATCCTGATAACCATCTTTAAAAATCATCCCATCCTTTGGTTTATAATGTTCTACTTCTCATTGTTCAGCATAGTACCTTCCATCAGGCCAGCAATTCACTTCATCTATTTAATTTTGATTATGCCTCCCCCACCAGGATCCATGTACCATGAAGACTGAGTATTGAACAATGTCACTCAGTCACCTGTAATCATGGTTGGAGCATAGTAGGTGCTCGATAAACACTGGAGCCTTCCTCACACACATGAAGAAAGCAGCAGGACTAACATAGTGTGCTGCTCCAGTGCACCCAGCCACGCTTGCCAGAACTGACTCTTATGTCAGAAGAAGAGATGACTCACCAGCAGAGAGCAGCAACTCTTGTTTGAGATCTTACATGCAAGGCCCCAGACGGCCCTTCTGCACCAAAATTTCTCCTCTTCCATAGAGTCTGAAATTCTCAGCATTAGCATCAGACCTTTGATAAGGGCCTCTAGGGAGAAGAGAATGTGGTGAGATCTTCACAGCCATTATCCTCTGGCACAAATCAGTGTTTGAAAATCTACCCCACAATCATCAACATCTAAAGGGCCTGTGCCAGACAAGCACTGTGCTAAATTCAGACTACATTAAAAGAAGACACTCTTCCTATCTCCATGCATGATGGGGTTATAAGGAGGGAAGTGTGGACACAGACAATTGTAGCACTACCTGATCAAACCTAAAATAAAGGTGTACACAGAGTGCCCTAAAGAATCAGAGAGGAGAGAGGCTGCCAAGCTACCAGATTACCAGACACAGAAGGTCTAAATAGATACTTTCCCAGAAATGACATACAGATGACCAACAGGCACATAAAAAAAAATGTTCATCAGAGAAATGCAAATCTAAACCACAGTGAGAAACCACCTTACAACTATGATAATGATCCATATTAAAAGAACTAGACACAAGTGTGGGTGAGACTATAAGGGGAAAACAGAACACTCACACACTGTTGTGGGAATGTAGACTAGTCCAGACCCTGCGGAAAACAGTGTGGCGGTTTCTCCTAACATTAAGAATAGAACTACATAGGACCCAGCAATCCTCTCCTCAGTGTCTACCCGAAGAACACAAAAACACTCATTTGAAGGAATACATGCACTCCTATGTTCACTGCAGCACCATTTACAACAGCCCAGTTATGGGGACAACCTATGTGCCCAAAGACAGATAAGGGGGTAAAAAAGATGTGAATACATGGAATCTACTCAACTATTAAGAAAATGAAAAAGGATAATCTTAACAGTTGCATCACAAAGATGGAACTGGGGGGGATAATGCTAAGTGAAAAGAGTCAAAAGGCAAAAGACAAACAACGGATGATTTCACTCATGTGGAATATAAAGAAACAAAGCAAAGGAACAGACAAAACCAAAGCAAAACAAATCCTAGAAATCTGACCGTAGAACTGAGGGAGATAGAGGCAACAGGAAGAGAGTGCGGAAGGAACCCCAGTGGACTATGGTGGAGTATTATTCATGCTTTAGTGGTGGGTGTGGTGTGGTAACATACACTTGAAGAGGTGTGAACCTATGAGCTTTAATCATTACACAGTGTTTTAAACTATTTTCATAATAAGTTTTTTAAAAAAGAATTTGTCAAGAAGAACAGAAAATAGTATCTGCAAAGCCACTAAGTTGTAAAAGACAGGGTACATTTAAACAACAACACTGATAACCTGACTGGGTTGAAAGGGACACAGGAGATGAGCCTTCAGGGAGAAAATGCTGAGTAGGACAGCCTCTGTCTTACAAGTGGAGGATGGCACCAGGAAGATAGCCCTTAGGGTAGACAGGAAAAGATGTTGGAGAAAAGCAACCACATGACCAGGGCCCTTAATAAAAAGGCTGTCATAAGATTCCCAGTGAGAAACCAAGCAGGCAAGAGCAATGAGGTGTCAAGGTGTTTATGAGATAGATTTGATTAGCCAATCACCTAGGAATCCTATACGGAAAATGATGGAATATATAGGTTTGTTGGAAAGGAGAACATGACCTAGAACATGATGAAAACTCCTGGGAAGCTGGAAGAGTGGCCACAGGGAAGTTTCTGAGCAACAAATGTAATGTAAGAGGGACAGGGCCACATCCTCACAAGTGACAAGCAGGCATCTTCAGGGGCTGAGAGACTGTTGTTATTCCCTCCAGATCCTAAGATGAGCAAAAACGATGGGAGATGGACTAGAGAGAGGACAGTGGTTTCCTAGTCCAGGTGAGATGTGATTAGGGGCTGCACTAACATGTCTGCAGTAAAGATGAGTTATGACCAGAGATAGAGAACCCCATAAGGAATTTCAGGCTCAGGATGATACAGATTAAGAAAAGATCTGTGAAAAAGTAGGCAAAACCCTACATGACATACACATCAATGACATCTTTGGAGATACAACACCTAAAGCAAAGATAGTGAAGGAGAGGATAAATATCTGGGACTACATCAAACTTAAAAGCTTCTGTACAGCAAAAGATACGCTAACCAAAACGAAGCAACAACCCACCAACTGGGATAAAATCTTTGCACACAACATTACTGACAAGGGACTTATCACACAGATCCACAAAGAACTAACCAGACTAAACAGAAACAAAGAGAACAACCCAGTCAAA
>JAGFMF010011673.1:648462-666377 GCA_019455555.1 Galemys pyrenaicus
AATATAAGGGAACCAAATAAAGATCAAGGAAAGGAATAAGAACAATAATAATAACAACAAGAAAGAAACAAAAACCAAAAATGAAAAGACAAAGACAAATTGGGGACATTTGGTGGGGAGGGAAGAGGGGAAGGGTGGAGGGCAGACGGGAGCACAGCGGACTGAGGTGATGGTGCACTGGTGAGATGGGGAATACATGGGGATTACAATCGATGTCAAAGATATGTAAATTTAAAAATGTATATTAATTTAAAAAAATGTTGAAAAAAAAAAAAAGAAAAGATCTGGGTGGCCACCGAGGAACAAACATACCAAAGACAGCCAGGGCCTTCCTGGTGGCGCAAGGGGTTGAGCACTACACTGTGGAGCTTCTGTAGCCACTGCAGCGCATGTTCGATCCCCAGCCAGGGAAGGAATCCACATGGCACAGTGGACCCCTCCTGCCTCACCCACTTATCCCCTCAGCAGTGTATTTCAGTTGATCTGCCTGTTCTGCTCCCTGCTGTCAGCGCCTCTGGCCTGTACCCCAGCTCTTGGATGCATAAATAAGTAAAATCCTTAAAAAAGAGAGCGTGCCAGTCAGCCTGCTTGTTAAAAAAAAAAAAAAATTGAGTTGGAATATTGATGTGTGTTCACAGAATCAACAGGCAACATAAAAATGGGCTTAGAAAATGGAAGTTGGTGGCCAGTACAAGGCCGTGGCCACAGCCCAGGCAGGAGCAGTAAGAACGAGCCAACACTAACACTAGGGTTAGCTCTATCCCATCCCCTGGCACTTCAAATTACCTCCTTCTTCCTGCCTTGTTCCCTTTGGGCAGTCTCCTCACAGTCCCCATGTCTGTACTGTTATCTATCTTGCTAGCTAAATCCCATCTATTTCCAAGAACTTAAAAATGTCCCAAAACTTTGTCCAAGCAACAAGTCTAAGTGCAAGCCTTTGCCCACCACCAAGGCCCACAGCCATCTCTCTGGCCTATAGATGACATACTATGCGAACTCATCTGATACCACCTCAGTTCATAACTTAACTCCTCCTTTATGAATGCACATACTTTAAATAAGAATTAAATAATAAGTGCAGTATTTATATCTTTCTATCTTCTACCTTAGCTTATAATAATAAAGATGAAGGGCTAACTGACTTAAAAGACCAAAAGGGGGAAAAAAAACAGAAATCAAGTAAAATACAGTTTTAAAATGTCCTTTTTGTACAATTCTTTAAGGTCTTTCTGGGTTGTGGGGCATAACACCTCCACTCACAATGATATTGCCTGCTTTTACTTTTGTGAAAATGAAAGTTTGAGTATTTATAAGCCTGTCTGGAGGCCCATTTGCCACTTACCTGATGCTGCCTTGTGCTAGTCATCAGCCTCTTCTGTGCATTTGTACATTAAACAAGACAGAAAACAGCTTATGAGCGGGATTTTTCATTCTTCCTCGGTGTGGGGGTATGTGTGTGTGTGGTGGGAGGAGGGGTTCTTTTCACCTCTGTAGAACTTAGTAAGTCCTCCATAAAAATATTTAGTTGACTGGTTAACTGAAAGAATACAAAATTAGAAAAAATGTAGATGAAGTTTACTACAGAAAAATTCCAACACTCTTCTAAGAAAATAGCTTCCATCAGTAGTGATGAGAACACATTTTTGCAATATACCCCCCCAAAAAATGATTTTGTTTGAGCAGTGTTGTTTTCTCCCTAACTAAAGTAGTGGTTGGAATCTCACAGGTAATTTCCCTGGAAGCAACAAAGGGATAAATCTAAGAGAATAAAAAGGCCAGAGCCAAGTGTCTGCACTTGTTTACACACTGAGATGGGACCTGTAAGTGATCCTGGCTCTCCAGTAAACTTGAAAGGAGCACTGTCCCTCCGACAGACAACAGGACTATTCGAAGAGGCCAGACACTGAACCGGGAGCTTCTGGAATCTGAAAGGAGACATTGTCCAGCAGCTCTAAGTTAGCAGCCCCTATGAGGAAGTGAGACAGCAAACATGTGAGCCACAAAACAATTTACCTTTGAACAGATCAAGCAGGACAGAAAAAAATCAGACTGTGCTAAAGGGAGCCTTTGGGGTCGGACAGATGGGATGAAAGGGGCAAGGTGATGTCAATGCAGGAAGACCAGGGCAGGAAGTGTTTGGAATAATCTTTAGTACTCAGGAGCCGGGGACCAGAATAAATTCCAGGAACCTCAAGGAGCATATAACATAGTTAAGAATCCGTGGCTAACCTGCAAACTACAAGAATTCCAGGCATAAGACCTGGCTTCTGCTCACTTAAATTCTAAATCCAGAGCAGCTTCTTGACGGCCCAAACACCTGTAAGAGAGGCTCAAGGAATAACGTAAGGCAAGGGAAAGATGTGTATGCTCTTTAACCTCATCTCTTCCTCTGCTTTTTTATGTTCTGTTTTCTGATTTTATACCATCATCTCACCCCTTGATTTTTAGTAAGTGTTTCTTGAAAAGATGTAACTTTGTCCCAGTGCAGATCCAAGAAAATGGTAGTGGATCCATTTCTAAGCTAAGTGAACTTCCTTAACCCTAGGGACTGGGGTCTAGTGAGAACAGTGTTGAGACAGACTGAACTACAGTGACCAGGCACAGACTGAGGCCAGTCATCCTGGTTCGTATCCAAGTTCTGCTTTCATAGCTTCTCAACCCAGGAAAAGTGACAAAATTACCAGACTCGGTGTCCATTTTTGTAAAATGGATGTGTGCTTGTTGTATTTTCGAGAAAATTAAACAAATGTTTAGGATAGTGACTAGCACTGAATACTCACCTCTTTTTCCTCCCCCTTTCTTCTGTCTTTTCTCCCACCCCCCCCCAAAATAAATTTATTCAAAATGCAATGTGTTGCAGAGCAAAAGAAATTCCTACATTTTACCACAGTTTATGTGGTACTAGACAAATCCCTAGCACAGAATAGGATTTTTAATTTATAATTTGTCCTTATTAATGTATCTCCTGTCCTTGGATTCACCTTGGAACTGATAGCACAGAGTTAAACTACAAATGTGCCCCCCCCAAAAACTCCTGTACCACAAAGAACAGTAGGAATGGTGTGTTAGCTTGTCAAAAGAACACAGAATGGAAGACTTTGCTTCTCCCTCCACAGGTCTCTAATCCAACTGAAGATTACTAACATCATTGGTAATGGATATACATGAAATAGTAATATATTCGGTTTAATAAAATAAATTACCAGGAGGAATATAATAAAGTCTTTCACTTAAGCCCATATCCTCCTGCAGGAAAAAATTAAAGTAATTTTGATGATATTTTCCTTTTGTCTTATCCTTTCTGATTTCTTGTACTAAAGGGTAGTCACGAGGATCCTTCAGAAACAGAAATAGATATTAAATAGAAATCTTTGTAAATATGCCAGAGATACAGAGGCCAGACTTACAAACATAATTCTTTCTTATTTAGCCTGATTTAATCAATGGAATAAGTTCCACAGTCACCCAATAAAAGAAAATCAGTACTGTCATCTGGGGTTGACTTCCTTATTAAAAATTAACACACAAAAATGAAGACCCAAACTGGAGAGGGTCTCCTAGATTTCTTAAGCTGAATAGCTCAATCTTGTCCCTTTTTAACTCAAGGCTTTAACTCTATGTACCATTTTACAGAATTTAGTGCTGATGGAAAAGGTCAGTCTGGCAGTTCTAAAGAATTCCATTCTCTATTTATCTATCTACCTAAGGGACATAGTTTGGATCCTTTACTGCACTGGAATAGTTGAGTCATACTAGTTGGAATATAAGTCATCTAGAAGTTGAGAAAGAAAATATATATTCAAGCGAAAATCAATCCAATATTAAGAAGGTCATTAGTCAACCCCAATTTTAGCAAGGCATTGAACAAACAGGCTAACTAAAATAGACTAAACTCACAAGTACAACTGAACAGCTTTTACTTGGGATTCTACTGCCATAGCCGACTGCAGGACAAGCCATCAACTCCAACCCCTTTAGGGGAGGTTTCTAATTCAATACAATTTTGGAAAAAGGCTTTCTGTAACACACCCCTACAAATTTAAAGAGAGTGTAAGATGTTGCCCTCTAGTGGCTAGGTCACAGAAGACAAGTTCCAGACATCATGTGAGCTCAGTTTGTAGGTTTCTGGAACTTTCTTAGGCAAGTGGTAAAATAAGTAGCCTGAATTTTATAGATAAGTATCTTCAATTTTTTTTTCCTCAAAGAAAGTTACAGGTTGTAGAATGACTACCAAAAAAGTCATCACTCTTCCCAGATACCATTATTGGGTTAGGAAAATAAGACACCAACTTATATTCCCTTGCCAAAAAGCAAAGCTCTTGAGGAAAGTCAGAACTGGAAAAACGTGGTTCTGAGAACTGTAAGTTTCAGGTCTTGTTATGTTCCCCATGGTGGTGTAAGGAAACCATTCTAGGACCTATCAACTAGAAGGGCAAATTTATATTAAAAACAAAACAGAAGTTATAGTTACAAATTATAAAGCAAGCAGTATCTCCAGTATGATGAGAAGAGATGCCACATGTTCATAAATTTTATGGCACAAGTAACGTTCCCTTCCAGATGTTCTCCCGTGAAGAATAAAGCTCCTGAAGAAATTTCACGTGATTTAGTCCCAAACAAAACAAGTTCAGAAGAGATTTCCCAGACTGGCAATTGGACAGCAAAGGGTACTCGTTCTTCAGTGGAAAGTATTTGAAAAAGGGCAGTGCTTAATGTCATAAACTAAAAGGCAAGTCTCCTCTGTTAAAGGTAGAGACTGTCAAATCTGGTTTTTATTCCTCCTTCCCATAAATCCAGGTCTGTGAAAGTCTATAAAAACAAAATAATTTTCAAGATCCCGGGGAACATGACCTTCACCGTTTCTTGTGATGATTTAAAAGTCCAATCCTTCTCAATAATTTATTGGAAGACTCAGACCTCAGCGTGAAAAAGAAAAACTTTTCTCATTGAACAATTCAAGTGAAACCTAGTTTTCTCAGGGCTCAGGTCATCCCTCCTGCCTGCAAACACCCAGACTTCAAGGTCAACAAAAGTCTACTGCCCTGTGTCTCCAGCTGACATCCTTAGCTCTTGGGACTGTCTCCTCCAGCTGGAGTTGTTGCCTGAGCTAAGGTGTGCCATTCAGTGAGTAGCTGATTACATGCCTATTACATGCCACTTCATTTCTGACGGATCTCCTCTATACAAATTTTTTCCCTAGCTGGGCAAAAGCTGGTTGTTAACAGCTCACTCCCAAAGGCAAGTTCAATGCCTAGATAGAACACTAAAGGTTAGCTCCTTGATCGCTGGTTACCAGACTAGGAGGATGTTCTGGAACTTGCCTCATGGGCATTTCCTCTTAGTAAAAATGGATTACAGCAGTCCTGCTGTTATCGAAAATCATGATAAGGCACTCTTCACCACTGCATATTCTGGCCATTGTTTTCAGGCGTGACCCCAGGAAAATGTCCCAACTTTCCTTTACTGGATAGAATATGTCCTCTATTGGAAGGTCATCCCACAACTTCAAGGTTATCACATTGGAAGAGTGTTGTACCGCCCCAAGAAACTGTCGTGTGTATCGTGGTACTAAAGTAGTTACAGCATATGGTGCCCAACTCCAGGTTAAGTAAGTCTAAGTTTCTTAGCTGAAGCTGAGGTCTCCCTGAGCAAGCCAAAGTGAATAAACTTTGTCTTAAGACACCCTTGATATGCCCTCTGCCCTTCATGTCTCTGAAACTTTAAGAAAGCTTACGGAAAAAATACTGAGTGAGAAAAAACTGATGACATGCATGTTATCATCTTCAATATTTTAATTGCCCAGAGGCATATGATCCAATAGCTGACTCCTCATTATGATGACAACATGCCCTGTTGAATCACCTTTGAGGTGTTCTGTTTCTTCTCTCAACCCCGGTCCCGTAGTTGAGTCTCTCTTCCTCACCCTTCTTAGAAAATGCCTTCAGCAGAAAGGAAGCACAGTGGACTGTGGTGGTAGACCAGGGATATGGTGGTGGGCGCAGTACGGTAGTGATACTTGATGGGGGTATCCAAATTTTATGTCAATTAAATTTTTTTTAAATTTAAGGAATGAATGCATGCCCCCCAAAAATATTACATTGGAAACAAAAAGAAAAAGAAAATGCCCTCAGCCAGGGAGCCCCTAGTCTATTCCATACTGCTTTCTCTAACCTAAATAAAGATGGACCATTGCTTTGTTTGTCTTCTCTACTGAAACCTAAGAAAACTGTCCATCCAGTCTACAAATCCACAAGACAAAAGTCATAGAGTGAAGCAGGCCTATGGGAATCCAACTCACAGCCTGCAGCTCTCCACCTGTCCTTTCTCTAGAATTTGACTGGAAAATTAACCAAGGGAGAAACATCAAATTATTTCCAGCATTTTAATTTGCAATGAGAACCTGAAGAGGGTTCTCAGCTTTTCTGAACCTCAGAAGTCCCAAGATGACACTTACCTCATCGGCTGTCTGAGGTTTACATGACATAAGCCCTATAATGTGCTTTCTCAAGGCACCTGGAAGGACACCATACATAGCTCAGGTTATGTGCTCCCACTGTGTAAAAATACAATGACACTGGACACTGAATAAATAAGAACACTGAGTAAGTCACAGTGTCAATCAATATTTACCTTCTCCATCTGTATGTTTGTGTTCCCCAAAGTTTATATGTGAAATCCTAATCCCCAAGGTTAGTAATCAGCTTGGGATGTAGGGCCTTCAGGAGGTGATGTGGGCATGAGGGCAGACACCTCAACAATGGGATTGGTGCCCTTGTGAAAAAGATGAGAGGGCTCCCCCTGTGACGACACAGCCATAGTTGCCTATGAAGCAGGCTCCCACCAGCTCTGACATCACCCCAAGAGTTGCTTCCTGTGGAAACACAGCAATGTTTCTGCATGAGCCACATCTCCTGGACTGACAACACTCTCCCTGTCCACTGAGCTGGACCCGTGCCAGTTTGGATCCTCTACAGAAGTTCCCTGGGGCTGTTGCCCCTTTGGCTGTCTCTCTGAGCTGCTCTTCATCTCTTCCTGGTCAACTGCCCAGCCAGCTCCAGGTCATGAACAAATAATCTCTCATTTTATATTCTTAAGTTTTTCTAAAAGTCTGTTTCTTTGAAGCACTCCCCCTTCCTGTCCCCTTCCCCACAACAGCCCACTCTGTATCCTAAGACACACCATCATTATGGACTCCTAACATCCAATCCAGAACCACTACACATCCCTCAAGGAGTCGCCCGTCTACATTCTTGGCTCCTGCCTCTTCACTCTACTCCAATGTTCTTCTAGAGAGGTGATATCCAATATGGCAGCTGCTAGTCTCTTGTAGCTATTTAAATTCAAAAGAATTTGAACTGAAAATTCAGTTCCTTAGAGGCTCTAGCCAACATTTAAGGACTTCATAGCCACATGCAACTAGTGGCTACAGTGTGGGATACTGCAGCTCTAGAACATGACCATCATTAGACACTCTATGAACAGTGCAGGCACAGAGCAGGGACAGATACCCCAATATTGCTGCTTCTGCCACAGAGTAAGACAACATCCACAGGTTCCACGATTAGGACATGGATGTTGTATGGAGGTGGGAGGGGTTATTATTTTATCTACCACCCCAACTTAGAAACTCATCTCTGTAGACTACCAGATTAAAAATAATCTTCTGAAGTACTGGGGATTAATTAAAATTCCATTATACACAGGCACACCCACTACAGTCTTATATTTGAATTATGCACTTTAACATCAGGTAGGATGCACTGGGAACAGGAAAATGAATTATTTTTCTAAACTGTGGACTATTTAGCTTTTCCTGTTTCCTAAGATATATTCAGTTATCCTTTTCTAAAACTAGTGTGGATTTCACTGTGGGATTTAGATGGTAAAATGTGAAGTCATATATAAACCTGACATAATACATTTCAATTTAGCTCATTCTTAGTAGCTTCTTTCTTTAAAATCATCTTTTTTGGGGTTACATACCAATTCACTAGCTCTTCGTGACAAATTTGAACTGGTAGACAGAACAAAACAATTACTATATTCAAAGGGGATGAAAAAAGTATAGGGAAATAGCTGTAATTTTTGTACCACCATCTTATTTGGAAATGCATCTAAGAATCTGATGATTAAAAAGCTAGGAAGAAAAGGTTCTGATTATTCTCAAATACACCTACAAAGATGTTAGCTTTCTTCATTCATCTAAGAAAAGCTAATCTGAGATCCATTATGGAAGAAAGTTTGTTCCTCCACTGGGAATAGATTTAGTGGAAGGGAAATGAAATGGACGGAGTGAGCAGAGATCTCCCAAGAAATCTACAATACTTAAAAGATAAGACACAGCAGGTGAAGAGAGCAAAAAGCTAGAGGTGCCTTCCTATGATTTGGGGCTGTTTTTAATCCAGGGTGAAAGGTTCCATTTCATGGGATCCATACAGTTTTGGTTGCTATTTAGGAACCAAAAAAAAAAAAAAAAAAAGGTATTTCCTGCTTTCATGGAAACAGTCAAGAAAGTGGTACTTTGACATAAAAAATATAAACAATTGAAATTTGATAAAATGTAATCTCCCATAATAGTCCTGTTAACCGCTTTCAAAAGCAAGATGTGATGAACTCTATCTTTGATCTTTACAAGTCAGCTGAATCTATTCATGTCCAGATGCTAAGGGAAAACTACCTACCACAGAAATGATGCTGGGAAGAATGATGCTGATGAGTAGAAAATTACTTAGCCTCTCAAATATTTTCTACGGCAATATAAAACCAATGCAAGTTAATTTGTGAGTCCCTGATTTAATCTTTTGCCAAGTAATGGAATCCCAAAACATGAAAGCATAATAAATCACAGATTAGCAAGCTTTAAAAGTCAAATACAACACCAATGCCCTTGGTGTGGGTTTAGTTTTTATCCTTTGTAGGAGTCTGACAGGTGGTAAGAAGCATTTACTCTAATGCATCTAATAGACATCCAATGCACATTTACATGTTTGTTGATGAACCTATGAATAGGCTCCACACATAGATGAAAAGCACTGGAAGGAACGGTTAGGACAAGTACTTGCTTCCCATATCTCCTGACCAGGCATTGAGACTTATGAGTAGTTTCACAAATAGCATTATTGGGGTCAGGAGGACATCACTAACCATCTGCTTTTGTCCAAATACTAAAGGCCACCAATCTGTGGATGCCTATGTCGGGCATGACTTTGTAGGTAGCTAATCGCAAGCAATTTGGGATTAAAAGAAGGTTCAGTGATTAGCATGTCTTCCAGCTCTATGTATTGATTTCCTGGATTTTCATCGCCATCATTCCATTTCCAAATTTGAATCTGTGACAGGCATGGTTCTTTGCTGATGCCTGCAGATGTTACGCAGGTAGCACTTACAAGGACTTGAGTCAGCATTCACAAAGAAATGTTTTTTTTAAAGTGATCTAGAATGTTGTTCTCTATTCTAAATAATGAGGAGAATTTCTGAGATGAAACTACATAAAACTCAATGGATACTTCAAATTGTCATCATGACTCATTTTAAAAAAGCATCCAGGCCTACTGTAGTAGGAGTGTGGGAAGAGAAACCGGACATAGCCACCCAGGTACAGAAAGGAACCTGGGTGTCAACATCTCCAATTGGAGAATATGGTGAGATGTAGTAAATTTCACCTCTGTGTGCTTGGTTTCTGAGAAAATGCATGAATACCATTATCTGCTTGTTGATATCGCTGGAGTTGAAAAGGAAAAATGTGTCCTGGCACATCTGATATTAGGAATAAATCTACATCCACAAGTGGGACTTGAAGTTTAATCATTACTCATTACACTTCTCACATTTTGCATCTCCATTTTAACAAAAACATTTACATTTTCATCCTGACTTTGATAGTCTATAAAATCAGCTGATTCATCATTCAACCAGGTTAGAGAAAAAGGAGTGAGAGGTAGGAAAGAGGAAGAGGAGGAGGAGGAGGAAGAAGTAGAGAAGGAAGAAGAGGAGAAAGCAAGGGGAGAAGGAGGAGGAGGAAGTAGAGGAAAAGGAAGCGGAAATAGCAGCAAAGGGAAGCCAATAGAGTAGTGTCCCTTAAACCTGAGACTGAACCTAGAAACAGAACAGTATGAAACAGACTTGCAGCTACAAATATACTCAGTAAAAATCAGTATCAATGAATAAAGATGGTTAGTACATTATTCTCTTGCCCCAGATGCTGGTTCAGATACTACTAGGAAGCAACAGCAAATAGTCATGGAAGAAGAGAAAATCAGCAATTCAAAATTTCCCTAAAGCAGTTCCTCCTACAGAAAATCACTGTTCCTATCTTTCACAAGTGCAAGTTGAGAATAGCTTTTTCATGGCCACTGGCCATGAAAATACATCATGCAATGTAAAAAGAGAAAAAATTCATGTCATAATGAGCTATAACACTAGAAACTGAGAGTCATAGGTATATATACATACAAATATAATCAGTTCATACTCCTCTGTTCTTAGGAAAAACCCATTATTACCAATTCTACCTAATTAAATGTGTAATTTTTGCTGTTTTCAGCCTAACTAGTTTCACTGTAGCTGGAAATGAAGGCCCTATATCTTTCCACAAGCAAATGGATAACATGTCCCTGACCTCATCTCTCAAAGCCCCAACACTCTCAGTACTCCAAAGTGAAGTAATGCAGCCCCACCAAGTGCTCTATGCTATACCTCACTCTCCTCATAACCCTGGACAAGGTAGCACAAGGACTAAAATCCCCCTAAGCAAGCCTGGTCTGGATTATAACATATACAAGCTGCCTTTTTTTTTTCTTCTTTTTTTTTAAAGATTTATTTATTTATGCATACAAGCACTGGGGTACAGGCCAGAGGTGTGGGGGTGGGGGGGAGGTGAGAGGATTCACCACAGAGAGCAGGGAGCAGAACAGGCAGATCAACTGAAGTACACTGCTGAGGAGCACGGGCACAGCAGGAGAGGTCTGCCGCACCATGTGGGTCCCCTCCCTGGAGGAGAGGTCTGCCACGCCATGTGGGTCCCCTCCCGGGCCGGCAGCAGGGATCGAACTCTTGCTGCAGTGGCTGCGGTTTGCTTCATAGTGTGTTGCTTAACCCACTGCACCACCAGGGAGGCCCAGCAAGCTGCTTCTTAAAGTTAGCACCCTCCTTCCTTTTCCACAAAGATGCCTTAGCAAGACAAAAGGAATAGATGGAGGTAGAGGCAAGGATAAATCCAGAACATACGAGTTAAAAAAATGGGTTGGTAAGATGTGGAGTATTATGGACAACTATGTGTCCCCCAAAATTCTTATATTGAGGTCCTGACCCATATACCTCAGAATGTCACCATATTTAGAGACAGAATCTTTAAAGAGGTGATTAAGGTAAACTGAGGACATTAGGATCAACCCTAATCCAATCAGACTGGGTGGGTCCTTATACAAGGAGAAAACTAGCATGTAGACACAGAGAAGACAGACATGTGAACAGGCAGTGAGAAGGCGCCACCTAGCAAGACCCAAGGTGGTGGGGGCTGGAGGGAAGATGAACCTCCAGAAGACACCTTGATCTTGGACCTCCAGCATCCAGAACTGTGGAAAACTAAATGTTATTTTGGTGACTCTAAGATATTTTGCTATAGCAGCCTTAGCAAACCAATTCAGGAAGGAGCAGAGCATACCTTAGATGTAAACGGCAGGAGTTGCCTCACCACCCTTTGATCCCTTTGAACATAGCTGCTGTCCAGCTCCCTCCTCCCCCTCCCCCCTCTACACACACATACACACATACACACTGACTCAAGTAACGGAGCTTTTCACTCCAAATGCTCTTGGTGTTTGATACTAGGAAAGCAATCTGATTACACACACACACACACACTATTCCAAATATACAGCTGCCATATGCTATTTTCAGTCTATTGCTCTTTTCCATTGCTACCCTTTTCCCCCCTCATCTCTCAAATAGCAGAGAAAACATATTTATTAAGTGAAAAAAAATATCTTATGGGGTAGATTTGACTTTAAGCAAAAGAGAAGAGTTCTGGGGAGGTTAAAGTAACTTCTCCAGTAGTAAAATAAAGAACTGAACCCAGATATTCAACTCCAAAGCCCTTATCTTTCCCACCTAGCCACAGTTTCTTCCCTGGAGCTGAGATGCCAAATGAGTTATAAAATAGCTCTAGTAGGTGGAAATAGCCACATAGACACTACTTTATTATCCCAAGAGATCAATTTAAAATTGGAATTAGTTCAGTGGTAGGAGCGCTGTGGTGACCACACCTGAGGGAAGAAAGCCTGTATTCTCAAGAAATTAATGAGGCTGTAAAATACTGGCACCTTATTTAAAATGATATAAAACTGAGGCTACCAGAAGGGATGTGTGGGGAGTGGGACCAATGGCGGGAGAGGGCCTAATGGGCCACCATGGAGGATTATGGGCACCTTAATGGCCGAAGCGGTGTGATCAGAAACATCTGTGGAGGCATGACCCGCCATATTATACAGTGCTGTGAACCAATGTTACCTCAGTAAAAGATGGTAGTTTTAAAATGAAAATAACGTTGGTATTAATTAGATGCTATCTACTATGTAAGCCTACGGAGAAACTAAAATTTCAGAAAGCATGCTGAAAATGAACACAGATGACAGAAACACCCTAAACAGTTTTGACTGAAATAATTCAAAAAAAAATTTTAAAATACAGAATAAGATTCTGCATTTTATACAGAAAAGGGTCATGTGAGTCTCCATTTTCCAATCATTATTCAGCATCTGAAGGTCACAACTCAGGTGACAAGGTTATGCAGGCTCTCAGAAGCCAGCCCTGCCCACCCAGATGGTTCTTTTGATGCTTCCTGCCTGGGTGCAGCAGGTGAAATCAGCAGTTAGCTTCACCTGATAATAAGTCCCAAATCAGTTCTTAATTTAATTATCTTTCCCGAGACTTGAAAAGGAATGAGCACATTTAGGAAATGCCTGACTAAAAGCAAAGCACTATTCCCTAAGTAGTAAAACTGGGAACAGAGAAGGCACTGAAAACTGCAAGACCAGCTCCTAGACCACAACTGGGTTACAGAAGAAAGCAGAACATCAAGGAGCAGAGTGAGGGCCATAAAGGAACCCCACTATTCCATTTGCCTCCCAAAAATGCTTTTCTGCCCGTGAATAAAAGTAACAACCACCTTAATGTTCATGAATTCCTCATGGACCTAGGCACCTCACGGCCTATAAGAATTATGCCCACGGTTAAATATGCTGGGCTTTCTTTTAAGTGCCATTCAATTTCCACAATACCCTTGGCTCTTAGGTCCTTAGTAGTCACAGCTTTCTGCTTATACAGCCTGATTGTTTTCTTACTGCTTTATAAAATTAGAGGAAACATTAGAAGCTGGAAAAGCAGAAGCAGCATGAACAAAAGCAGAGAAGTCAGCTTTAAGTGGATGAATTTGATTTGGGACTAACCAAGAGGAAGTGAAACCAGGCAGTGGGATGGAGTTCTGGCCACAGGGAGCTGGTGGCTGCTGCGAATGAGATCTCCAAAGGCAAGAATGTGTGGGCAGATGAAGGAGGCTTTCACCTCTGGGCAGTGAGGGAACAATGAGAAGCCAAAGGCAACCAGGGCAGGGAGTGAAATGAGCAGTTTAGGGGTGCAGTGGGGAGGCATTCTGTGATTTGTCATTCTTCCCTCTTTGGGATTTGGCTTTAAGTCTTTGATGATTTCATGAAGAGCAAGACTAAAACTGCCGAGAGAGTCAATTGCTGAGCCTAAGAGCAGCATGGGATGGGTACTCAGCACATTCTGGATCTTCTGACTCCAAGGACTTATCATCTGGCCTTTTCAATCACCATTGCTTGAACATAAATTCATCAGGGAACAGCTAAGTGGTTGTCAGGAATTTTATCACTAACTTCAATTGTACCTAAGTGACACAGAGAATTCGGCTGCCTTTTCCCCCTTTTCCTCGACCCCTGAATAAATTAAGTTTGAAAAATGTGAATGGCTGATAGTTACCAGTGTAGTGGCAGGAAGGCACAGGGCAGGGTCTCCATGATTCCAGCAGATGGGTCAAGGAGGAGTCCTGGAGCCCTCGGTGGCTTTTTCAGGGTTTTATGGCTCTTTATATCAAAGGCGACCAGGTACACGGCAGGCAGAGGGGCCCAGGGGCGGCAGGCCTCCTGGCCCTCAGCACATCTTCACTCTCTGGACGCTCTAGCCTCCCATGTCTCTGCCACTACTGCTGCCTCTTCTGCCTTTCTCTCTTCTCTCTCCTTCCTGGCATCATTGTGACGCCACCCTTATATGGCCCATGTCTCATCCCAGGTGCACCCACTTGCACATGCCCACACCCTACTGAGGTATCTGCCATCAGGCATACGTGCAGGTGTCCATGGTTGACACCAATGGGGGGAGGGCGGAAAAGCCTGATCATGTTTCCATTTACCCTACACCAGCAACTCCTGAACAGGGACTCACGGCAAAAACATGTGTTTGATGAGGGGTCTGGCTATCATTCCAGATGATCTAAAGTCATACCATTATAACATTTCACAAAAAAGAAAATCTGTAAGTAGTTACAAAGGGCAAGTCATTTGGCAAGTTGTTAAGACATCCAGTCTTTGTTTCATAAACGAGTAAATATTACTTGTTTTCTGATTTCAGTAGTGTCTATTAAGAACAGTAAGGTAATGCAAGAATTAACATCACCTGACAGTTTAGATGTAAATGAAAATGATGTTAATTCATATGTACGCTGTGTCACTTGTAAGCTTCCCTATAAAATTCCTCAAATAAGGGACTATAACAATAGCAGGGTTCCTTTTAAACAGAGAAGAAGTTCAAAAAGACGCTAACAAACACTTGGCCCCCACACATCAGCTTAATCAAGGACCTGGTGGTACTCTTTAGGCTACTAAGAACCTGAAAATATAATGGGGCTAAGGAGGGGCAGCTATGAGGCAAGTCTCCTTGTCATAACACATATGTAATCATTTTTTCCAAATCAAAGGAACATAACACCAAGGTTTTAATTCCACGAGCTAACAGGGCAGTGCCTGAAAGCAGGACCGACAAATTAATACAGGGTGCATTGGCAATTTCGATTTTAATATTTCATTTCCCACACCACCGGAAATATTTAGCATCTTAAGTCATTGATGGCACCTACAGAAGACTCACTTTATAGCAGTATAGAGTAGTAGATAGAATGTAAGCTCTGACGCAGGTTTTTAGTCCAGACTCCAAATGATGTCCCATGTGGTTTAAAACTACCTTGTGCGTCTGTTATAACAGTAATGTATAGACCACACAATCCCATGAAGAAAATATGAGGTAACACACAAACACTACATATAATGGGACCTGAGCACTACTATGGGCTCAATAATGTTAATAACTATGGTAACTAATGAATACTTATCAGCACCTGAACTGAGCCAACCCAGATTCCAGCTGGTGACTCCACACACGTGTGTGTGACCAAGACTGAAAGTTTCATCTCCAAAGAAGTCTTTGCACCATTTCATTCTCACCATTAGAAATTCGCAGAGACCAGGGAAGGGGATGGGAAAAGGATTAAAACAGGGGAGGGAATGTGTTCTTACACAAGGGACTATGGTGATGGTGCCGGGTGAAACAGTGGTGGGAATTCTGTGGGGACTATACCTAAAGGGAGAAAGCATGCACTGTACAGAAAGGAAAAAAGATGTAAAGTATATATAAAATAAAAATAAAATACAATAAAAATTAGCTATATTTGCTTCATCTAAGAAAAAAAATTCAGTGATCATGAAAGATTAGTTTTTCCCCTCCTAAAGTTTCTGATACAACTCCTACCTTCCAAAAATGATTTTCCAAGTATTGTCTGGTGGAGTTTTTAAGTGAAAGAAGAGTCCAGTAAAGGCAGCACTTTTCCAACCTGGCCTACTCTCCCCATCTCCCCATCTCCCCAGCACATTCTGACTCTCTTGCTCAAATTAGGGGCCCACCCAAAGTATTTTCAATACCTGTACCAACTACACATCCATGAACGTTTGTCGAATAGTCAATCAGTTATGTAGTGCAGAGTGAAAGCCAAATCCCTAACACTCTTTCATCTTCTTCTTTGAAAATTCTCTACTGTAGGTTGTTCCAGTGTGCAGGGGTGGTGAAGGTGAAAAGGTCACAAAGTGAACATACTGCATCTTTCTGGGGCACCAGCCATACTAACTGGGGAGCCAATTTTAATATTTTTATATTAAAATGCTCTGATACATGCTGGAAAACTCTAAAACTCCCACTGATTGTTCAGATTAAATGCAAACCTCTAAATGTATTGTCTGCTTATATAGCAACTTTTCCTCCAGGAAGCCCCCAACCACCACCTCTGGCATTCACTTCCCCCTTGCTGGTTGATACACTGACAAAATCACTTCAATAAGCCCTGACTTCCCAGTACTACCTGGTCCCTCATCCCTGACCTCATGTCTCCTCATCCTTGCTCCTTTGCCTGCAGCATCCCTTTATCTGTCTCTCCCTCTCTGCCCATCTCAGACAGTAGGAAACCCAGCTGACTGGGAAGAAGTAGAATTTCCCTAACTTCTACCTGATCTCAAAACTGCATGATTATTCTGGCATCAATTATACACCCTTAATGTTCTTCGGTGGCCAGCATTCTCTCTGGCTAGGGTGGTGGGAGAATAAGGCAAATGCTTGGAGAGATGAGGGAAGGGAAGAGCACAATGGACTATGGTGGAGGATCATGGGTGCTCTGGTGATGGGAAAGCTATGGTGACCTCACCTGATGGGAAAATCCTATACTGTCAAAACAAAGGATGTAAAAACAATGGTACTTAAATTAGAAGGAAAAGGCAAATGCTTATTAACATCATGCCACACTATGTAGAGCATTTCTATTTCAAATATAAGTTTTTAATGAAAAACTTCCTAAAAAATCAAATTGCTAGGGAAGACCAATATTAAAAGTAAAAGATAATAAAGTAAAACACACTCCTTGAGAAATGGTCTAATAAAAATAAGCTGAAGTAATCATTTTGAAAATAAAACATCACTGAAAATGTTCAAACTCTTGCCTGACACTATTTGGAAGGGAAAAAATGGACTTTGCCAAAATATCAAAGGAAATCATTCACTTCCGGTTAAGTATTTCACTTAGGTTTTAACAAATTATGAAAGGCAACAACATTGACTGATAAATGCATCATCAAGGGTTTTCTTGGGAAATATTTCTCTCTTCAGTTAATGTTATATGAACATTCTTGATGTTTTTGGACTGCTTTTAGCCATCTTGACAGACAATAATTAAGTCCAGTACAAAAGTTTATTCGGTGCCAATCATACAAACTATAAATGTCCAATTTGCTGTGCTATTTTGAAATGTATTACTTAGTCTTGATAAAAAGAATTTTTAAAATTATTAATTCCTTTAGAAAGTAAATTTATGTTTCAATACACATTTTAAATTACCCTTTTAAAATCAAAACCTTTAAATTCTGTTGTTAAGCATGCAGGCTTCCCTTTATTCTTCCCATTTTTTCTTAGAAATCACACAATAGAATCAGATTGTCAGTAAATAATGCATGAGTGAGAAATCCCACAATTTATTATAGGGTGTTTTCTAGGGCCTAGAATACTTTCACAAACCCTTCTTTTGAGCAAGCTTTGAAGAACAGACTTTTACTACATTTCTTAAAAATTAGCAGCTCAAGATCATAATGTCCTAAAAAGCCACTTTCCCTCACTAACATTAAACTTTTCTTACTTTAATAAACTGTTTTCAAGATAGAATTGTAACAGGGTCGTCCCAGGAAAAGGGAAAGTTCCAAAATCCTGGTTCTGCCCTAAGTGGGTGGAGCTGAGGAGGAAAAGGAGATTTCTGCAGAGAAGAGAGAAGGAAGGAAGGAAGATGGAGAGCAGCAAGGAGACCTGGAGGAGGC
>JAGFMF010011673.1:670956-713797 GCA_019455555.1 Galemys pyrenaicus
GCCAACAGGCACATGAGAAAATGCTCAGCATCCCTCATAATCAGGGAAATGCAAATCAAGACCACAATGAGGTACCACCTCACACCAGTAAGAATGGCATACATCAAAAAAAAACAATAACAACAAATGCTGGCAAGGCTGTGGAGAAAAAGGAACCCTAGTACACTGCTGGTGGGAATGCAAGCTAATCCAACCATTATGGAAGACCACATAGAGGTTCCTCAGTCTACTAGAAATAGAGCTACCATATGATCTGGCAATCCTGCTCCTAGGAATCTACCCAAAGGACACAAAAATACTGACCAAAAAGAGCATCTATACTCCTATGTTTATTGCAGCACTATTTGTAATTGGTAAGACCTGGAAACAACCCAAACGCCGAAAAGTAGATGACTGGATCAAGAAAGATGTGGTACATATACACAATGGAATACTATTCAGCAATCAAAAATGAGAAACTGGGGACATTTATAGAAACATGGATGGAACTAGACGGAATTATACTAGTGAAACAAGTCAGAAGGCAAGAGAAATATATCGGATGGCTTCACTATTAGGAGGAATTTGAAAGAACAACAACAACAAAAAAAAAAAGAATAAGCTCAAGGAAATGGGCAGTTATAACCAAAAGCAAACAAAAAACTCAACAAGACCAAAAAACCAAGATAAACCAAAGGGACCATGGGGGCGGGGGGAAGGAGGGGATGGCAAAGACAGAGATAGAGCAGAAAGAGCACAAGGGACTGAGGTGATGGTGCATGGGTGGAATGGTGGTGGGTACTCCCTGGGGAATACAAATGATGTCAAATATAATTAATTAAATTTTTAAAAAACCGCAAATACAAAAAAAAAAGTGAAAATACAGACAAGGATATTTAAAAAAAAAAAAAAACACACACACAGTGAAAAAGAACAAAAGATGTTTGGCTAGAATCCCAAACAGAAGAAAGAGAGACAATGAGACAGAAGCAATATCTGAAGAAATACCAACCAAGAATTTTCCAAACTAGATCAAAATATTAGGACACAAATTCAAGATACTTTACACATCCCAAGCAGAATGGACAGAATAAAAACATCATTCTTTTACAATAAGAAAACAACAACACTTAGAGCTGACCTTTCAAATAGAACAGAAGCCAAAAATGCTGGAAGTAAAACCACCAACAACTGTCAATTCTACACTCAAACAAGAAGAAATACAGAGTTTTCCCAACAAAAACTGAGAGAATTTGTTGTTAGTAGACATAATAAAAGAAAGTCTAAGGGAATTCATCAGACAGCAGAAAAATGATCCCACGTGTAAGTCTGGTAATGCAGGGAGGCATGGAACATACAAGGCGACATAACACACAGCTGAGTCTAAATAAATACAGGTTTCTACCACTAGCTGAAAGCAGTTAAGTACTGACGTTCCTAGGAAACCTTTCATAAGCCAAAATGGTATAAAGTGAAGAAAGAATTACCATTAAATTATATTTAAAAAATTTTAGCTTTCCTGGGCTCAAAAATTCATATCATAATTCATATCAAAAATTCATATCAGATTCATATCAAAGAACACATAAAATCGAAAAAAATCACTGACAGATAAATTCTGTAAAAAGTTGTCCCCGGGAAGATACTTGGTGGTTTGGCTTTCACCACTGGGTGCCTGCCTGTTTAAGGACTGCTGCAAAACAAACAGCATTATTTTCAAGTTTTAATTTTTGTTCTAAAATAAAAAATCCCCAGATTTCTTTCAGTTAACAAAAAAAGGTACTAACATAAGTCTTTTGTAAAGGCAAAAAATGGTGTAACTTGAACTATTTAAAATTTGGTGATAAATGTCTAAGTGCTAAAAAAAATGTTTTGTGGAGTTTAAGGACACGTTATAATCTTTAATAAAAGCACCTAAAAGAGTACTAGAAGAATATAAACTTCACAAGCTAAGAGAGACTTGTTAAAAAATATTTGATTCATCTAAAAGAAGGCAAAAGATGAAAAGAGAGAGGCACAAAGAAGTAACAGAACAAAAAGTACAGTTGATTTAAACCCACATATTTTTAAGTTGCATGTTCACAGGATAAAACCCCAATACCAAGCAGAGTTCAGCTGCTAAAAACAACCGAACACAATAAACATCTGAAAACAACAAAACATCTTAGCAAATCCCAGCAAACATCCCACTGGATGGAATTTCCTAAGCTCTTCTTAAAATTAAGTAAAGATCAAAGATCAGTTATCAGGTTATCAAGTCTTCATATACTGAAGCCCTGATCAGTGCAATGAAGGAAGAAAAGGAAATGAAAACTAGAAAGCAGAAGATAAAGTGGTCATTATGCCCAGATGACATGACTGGATTCAAAGAAAATCCAAAAACATATACAGATAAGCTATTAGAGATACAGATCAGTGACAGATAAACTATTAGAATTGGTAAGTGAACTTAGCAACGTTTCCAGATACTGAATCAAAATATGTAAAGTCAATCATATTTTTAAATTCAAGGAAATAATTTGTAAATGATACTATTCACACTATCCACAAACACCAAGTATCCATAAATAGATCTGATTCCGCCAAATGCACAAAACTTCTGATAGAAAACTAAGTGTAATTACCAAGGGAAATTTAAGAATGCCTAAATATAAATAGAAGGATTACTCATGTCCATAGATTGGAAGACTCGCTATTGTGAAGATGTCAACTCTTCACATCTACAGATTCAGGGATATCCCGTTAAAAATTCCAGCAACTCTTTTCTGGAAATTTATAAGCTAATCTCAAATTTTAAACTGAAGTGAAAGGGCCCAAGAATAGCAAAGACATTTTTTTAAGGATTAGAACAAAGTTAGAGAACCATATAACAAGACAATAGAAAATGAAATTTACATGTTAGATATTGGAAAAAATAACTATAGCATGAAAAGTCAAGCAGACCAATGAAATAGGAGAGTCCAGAAACAGATACCTATACTTGCAGTCACCTGATTCATGCTGAAGGTACCACTGCATTTGAATAAAAGGTGGACTTTTGATAAAAAAAAGATTTGTTTTTATTTATTTATGCATACAAAAACTGGGGTGTCAGCCAGAGGTGCAGAGGGTGAGAGGATTCACCAGAGTCGGAGTGGGGAGCTGAACAGGCTGATCTACTGAAATACACTGCTGAGGGGAGCAGCAGGCAAGACAGGAGAGGTCTGCCTCACCATGTGGGTCCCCTCTCTGGCTGGGGATGGAACTCGTGCTGCAGTGGCTGGTGGTTGCTTGATAGTGCTGAGACTTTAACACCTGCACCACCAGGGAGGCCCACTCTTTTTAATAACTAGTGCTGAATCAATTAGACATCTGTAGGAGAGGGGGATTGATCTCTACCTAAAACTATAAACTAAACAATCAATTCCAGATGGATCACAGAACTAAATGTCAAAGTGAATAAAAGCACTAGGAGATAATATGGGAGAATAGTTTCATAGCCTTTGGGAAGTAAAGATTTCTTAAGCAGGATACATAAAACACAAACCACGAGTGAAAAAAAATGATAACCTGAAATACACTTAAATGAAAAAAACACTGTTCAGCTACAACAAAAGGACAATAAAAGAGTATAAAAGCAACAGTATTGGAGAAGATAGTTGTAAAAGACATACCTGACAAAAGCTTTATATGCAGAATATATATATAAAGTTGTCAACAATTCTTTTAAATCTTTATTTTTTCAAAAAACTAAAAACTTGAATAAAACTCCACACAAGTATACCTAAATGACCACTACAGATACAAAATGGTGTTCAACATAAGTCATGAAGAAATGCAAATTAATATCACACTATAAGACTGGTTTTTTTAGAAACTAACATTTACCAGTACAACTGGAGGAAGTATTAATTGTTACAATCACTTTGGAAAACTGTTAAGAAAGCTAAGCAGATTAATATTCCAATCAGCAATTCCACTAACTGGTGCATATCCAACAAAAATGCACACGTGAGTGTCCTTCAGGCATTCGTTCAATATTTGATATTTGAGAATACCAGCACTATTCATAAGACCATCTCTATTCATCGAAGTAAAAAATAAAGACAACCAATGTCCATCAATAGGATAACGCTATAAACTGAAGTCTAAAACAATGACAACAGGCCACCACTCAACACAGCATCAGTGCATCTCAGATACAATGTCAAGTAAAAGAAACCAGACACAAAAGAAAATTTATTGTACTATTCCATTTGCATGAGGCTCAAAAGCAGGCAGAATTAATCCACTTTGCTAGAAGTCAGAATGGTAGCTACTTCTGGAGAGACAGGTAACCACTGGGAGGGGGTAAGATTGAGGTTTCCAGGTGTTCCCAACACCTGCACACACAGTTGTCATTATACAGATGTATTCTCGCTGCAAAAAGCATCAAGCTGTCCACTTAAGGTTTACATACTATACATATAGTATGAAAGGTTTACATATACATATAGTATGTACACTTCAATTGTAAAGGCTTTTTAAAATTTACTTGAGATTTAACAAGGAAAAAAAAAAACTGTGTAAAGCAAACTAATCAGTCTTAGGAACAATTACCTGTGAACAAGAACTATCTCGTTACGTCCGTGGAGTCAAGTAGAATGTCTTGCTTATAACAGATATTTAGAAATGTTGAGAAAATAAGAACAACAATAATAGCAATATATATAAGTACACACAATTTTTTGGTATGGATACAAGGAGATTTCAGCCAGCATTTCATAAGCCTCATTAATTTCCCCTTGAATTAAATGAAAATATGTAGACTGAATGATTATAAAGTAGATCTCAGCTGTGACAGATCTAGAAGGAACTCTTACGTTGGTCATAGGGTTCTAGCCTCAACACTTTTCCACTTAGGGGACTTATTAGTGACACCATGGAAATGATTTTAACATACAAATGAAAATGGAAGCTTCAGAATAAGCCCACAAGTATGGACACACACACAGGAGGTGATGAACTTGTTGAATGCAGGATTATGTTTACGTAGAAAATAACAGCCCCATTTAGTACATTCACAGTAACACCATTCAGTGAAAACATCAGCCTAATAAATGGTGAATCCAATATTTACAACACTCATGAAGAACAAGAGCAACTGCAAAGCCAATTGTGTAAATTAAAATGAATGCCCCCAAACATATTAATCCAACACCCATATAAAACACAGCCTTAGAGTCCTATACTTTACAGTAATTTTTCTTCCCTCTACCCCACTCATGTGAAAAGCCACTATGCTCTCCATATTTCAATTTATGACATAGAAGAATGTTATCAAAAACACTTTGGCAATAATTTTCCACTGCCCATAAAAATAGGCTGAATTTATGTAACCTAAAAAATAGACTACATTTACCCACAATATTGGGCTCCTTCTTGTAAGTCGTACCACTGAATTATGCAGAGATCTTGACTGCCGATGCTCCAAACAGGCCATTACTCATTTTCTCTCTTGTGCAAAGATTTGCAAGTCCTTTTCTTTGATTTATTTACCAGACTCTTGGTCGGCTTTTAGTTTGCTGCCTTATTCACAGCAGAGGACACCAGCATCATCGTTAATATTAATATTTTAAAGTCCATTTTTATATCCTTGGTGATTAGAGTTATCTAGATGCATACACTGTGTTACCAAAATTTTGTGCTTCCTTCTGCCCACGTTTAGAGGGAAATGCATAAATGATCTCTCTGCTCCATCCTTCCCCACCACTCACGTCATTGGACTACAGGAAATTAGTGAGATTTATGGAATCTTTGATCCCATTCTCTACTGCCATTTAGTTCCTCGCTTTAGGCCTTTTCAGAGGAATATTTTTGTTTATTATAACTTATGCCATGTTTCTTACTCTGTCAATCATATCAAATCCTCAAAATTTTGTTCTGCAAAAAATATCCTTAGCAGGACCTAAACTAGAAAATATTCTACTAATAGTAGATATTATAGCTTCTTATCACTCAATCATGAAAAGTTTAGGTAGCTGTCTCCCCTCCTTCCAATTTGTACTAGAGAGTGTTACCATCTTCCCCAACTCTCCTTCTCTAAACCTGCTTCCATGACATTATAAGCAGCTGAGAAGGCAGCAGAGTTCCAGAGGTTGCCAGGAAGAAAACTATATATTCTAACCCCACTTTTACTCTCATTTGATTCCCAAATCCTCTTTTGCATTGCACAAGCACGATTCCATTTTCTCAGAAATAAGAGAGAACTGGGTATGAATGGTTTAGTAAGTTTAAGTCTAAAATCTAATTTTGCCACATGGAACAATACAATCTTGACCTTCAACCTATGAACATATCTCCCTATCCAACAACTGTTGGTGGCACTAGGCATAACAGAGGAAAACCAAACACTGAACCTAGCTAGCACAGTGCTGGATGAAAAAAGCTCTCAAAACTTTATAGAGTGAATAACTTATTGACACATGACACAGCCATACACACACACACATTATGTATCTATAAATTCATTAAGGTCAGATATTCTGTATTTGACAAAGGCAGATTACATGTTTTTATCTTAATGTATATGTATGTCCTTCACGTATTTGATGCACGGTAAGCATGTGGTTTGGCTAGTTTTGAACAGATCCTAGAATAATCATCATCTCTAAGGCAGTTTCCTTTTAAGAAAGTGTTTTGGGCTGGGGCTCCCTAGTGGCACAAGGGGTTAAGGCGCAACACTATGCACTATCCACAGCCACTGCAGCACGAGTTTGATTCCCAGCTAGGAAGGTGACACACATGGCACGGCAGACCTCTCCTGTCTCGCCCACTGCTCCCCTCAGCAGTGTATTTCAGTCCTTCCACCTGTTCTGCTCCCCACTCTGTTTCTGATGAATGTTCTCACCCTCCACACCTCTGGCCTGCACCCCAGCTCTTGTATGCATAAAAGAATAAATCTTGAAAAAAAAAATAAAAGTGTTTTGGGCAGTGATTCAGGCCACCAAAGAAATTAAGATACATTTCTTGTTAATTTCAGTTGCTTCTTGAAAGCTTTTACTTTAAAATCACTGGTGTTAAAGATGAAATAGACTTGGATTTACACACTTAAATGTTATATACATTTACTGCTTAGATTTTAAACAGATTTGCAAGTTATACACTGTTATGCTATAATATAGTGTCAATTACATTAAAATGTGAGGGAAACATCTCAGAAAATGTGAATTACTCAATTTTCTGAAAAATTACTAAAATCTGTTTAGCCAGCTAAAATATTTATCATAATGGGAGAGCCAAGAGCAGTTGTTATCATATTTCAACCTGTTCCCCTGATCTGGGTTGTCAGAAAGCTGTTCTAATATATTCCTAGGGTAGCCATTTGCTAATAATCATCTGTAAATACCTACATAAATCCCCAAAACTTTTTTAGTCCATAGCTATAGAAAAAAAAGCCCATTAGCAATATGAACTTCTCCTACTCATCCTAATGAGATAGGCTTGCTTCAAACCCCCTAGATTATTTAATCACCAAAATCACACAACATCCAAATAAAATACGCCCAGCTTAGGACCAGTGAAGCTCTAACTTTAATTGCTTTCCAAAAGGTCCATAGCAGAAAACGAAATTATGCAAAGCTAGACTAAAATCAAATTAAAATAGAGAGAGCTCTTAAATCAGCTAAAGCAATAAGTAATTAAGTATTGCCAAAAGAAAGATGCATCCATTTATTTGTGTGCCCGATTACAACAGCGGGGGTTAGGGAGTGCGGATGAGGAGCAGGGCTGTCTCTACCTATACCTGGGTCCTTTTTCCTATTATCCCTCCTCACCCATGACTTAGGTAGAGTCTCTCCCAGGAGAGGAAAAGAAAACAATAAGTAACTTTCTTAATTTGTCACTCCCTCAAACTACCAACTCTATCCCTCTTCCTCACCATCAACATATGTGTGAAGAGGTTGTTCAGTCCTCTACCTCTGCATCCTGATGCCTCTCTTGTCCCACCTCCACTCTGACAACTACTTCAGCTTTCTCTTGGGGACAGTGGCTGTGGTTTTCAGTCATCTTCTTCTCAACCTTTGCTACAGAGTGTTCTAGTGTGCCTTATCTGAGATCATCTCTTCCGTTTTCGTGGCTGTGCTATCACTACAATAGCATCCAAATCTGCCTCTGTTCACATTGCCAGCTTCACATACTCACTTTATTGGTTTCCTGGGGCTGTCATAACAAAGTAACAAAGTGGCTCAAAGACAGAAATGCATTGTCTCACAGCTCTGGAGGCCAGAAGTTGGAGACCAAGGTATCAGCAGGGGTGGTTCCTTCTGAGGGCTGTGAGGGGGAACCAGTTTCAAGCCTTACAAGTTCAAGTTTCCAGCCTTATGTGTGTCACTCCAATTCTACCTCCACCTAGTATTGCCCCACGTCTCCCCATCATCTTCTGTCTGTGTGTATGAGTCCTAATTCTCCTCAGCACATCCATCAAACCCGATCAGGACCCATCCTACTGACTTTATTTCACCTTGGTTATTTCTATAAGATCCTATCTCCAAATAAGGTCACATTCTGAGGTACTAAGGACCAGGACTCCATTACACCACTTGGTATAACATACCCCCAAATCAGCATGTCCAAAGCTAATAGCTCTGTCTCCTGCTAAAACTTCCACTTGAGCCACATTTCTTTGAGTCTCCTAGGCTCAGTTTTGGTTTGTTGTTTGTTTTTTTATCTAATCAGTCGTGGATCTTATAAAGCCTTCCTCTGCAGCACCTCTTAAACCTCTCTCCTCCTTTTCATTCCCACAACTACCACCCAAATTATCTTGCACCAACTCCAGAGTCACCGCTCCTAATGGGCTTTTCAGCTCCAATCTCTCCATATCCCAATTTATCTTATAAAGTGCTGCCACATTAATCTTCCTAATGGTCAGCTCTGACCCACTTCCCTTCCTCGAAAGGGGAATAAGAAAAAAAAAAGAATTTCAAAGGCCCTTCTTACCTTGTGAATTAAGTATCAGTTCGCGGTCCTGGCGGTCTCCATGCTCCCCACCGTCCCAGGATTACCACAGCCCACGTTCTTTCTCAAACATGACCCCACGTAGTCCCAGCTTTTGAGAGTCTTTCCAAGAAAAGGCATGGGTCTCTCAGCATTTCACTGCAAGGTTTCTAATGAAGGAACCGGTTGTGGGCAGGGAGGGCGGTGGACCTAACAGAGAGAGGGACACCTTGGGGCAGCAACAGGGAAGCTGTCACCAGCCCTTGACCTGATACACTGGGGGGAGGTAACAGTAACCCCGGCGCTCAGCAAGAACAGGAGCCTCTTGGACACTAAGCAGGGAAGAGATGAGTGGAAACTGCAGCTGGGGATGAGAAAAAGGGAAAGCACACAGTCTCCACTCCATTCCCCGTTTTACCTGGGAGCCTGCCTGCCTATTCTCCTCATCTCACTCCATCAAAATCCTACTCATTTTTAAGATCATTTTTAAAGATGAAAATACAAATCTTAAAAATAAAAAATCAATACATATCTTCGGGACTGTACTGAATTCATCATTAACGAAAGAACTGGCATGATGCTGTAGCAGGTTCAAACGTGAATCTAAAGAATATACAAAGAGATAAGTCCATCAGGAAAGTCATGCAAAATTGCTTAATAAATGCAAAACTGCTCATTATCTGCATTCTATCTGATGAAATTCACCATTTATTTATTTATTTCAATGTTTGCTCTCTTTTCTAGGTATAGTCCCCATAGAATTTTTACCACCAAAAGTACCATGTACTTTTTTTTTTTTTCTACTTTTTCTTATCACCATAGTCCCTTGTCCTCTTTCCATCGCTGCCTTGAACCCAATCCCTCCCTACTCTCTACAGGATGTCTCTGATTTGTAGTTGTCTGTTTATTTTTGTTTTGTTTTGTGGGTTTCTTGTTGCTGTTGATGTTATTTTTTTTTCCTTGATCTCCTATATTCTTCCTAGAAGTGAGACCACCCGGTACTTTTCTTTTTCCTTCTGACTTATTTCACTGGCCAGTCACCTTTTCAATGATCAAAAATGAAACACTTAAGAATCATTACTATCAGTTTTCCACAATGTAAAGAGTTATAAAACAGCTCAAAGACAAATAAGAGACAGAGATACCCAGTGGGTTATGGGGTATATGTGAGAAAAGCAGGCAGGGACCCTACAATTCTTTTTTGTTGGCCATATTCCATCTTTCTTTGTAGCAGCAGCAGGACTTTACTGTTCAATAATGAAACCCCATTTTCAAGAGATGGCCCCTTCATTGTCACAAAGAGGACAGCAGCAGAACTGCAGGCATTAAGCTCCTTTGACAGCCATCAATCAACAACAATTCATGCCCGATTTTCATTTGTCAGTGAGTGAGTCAAGAAGAAATGTTCTCCAGACGTTTCACTGAACCTACAAGTGAGAACTTGTAAGCCGATCATAATTCCCAATCGTGAGCATTGTCCTTCAACACAAATTATGACAGACATGCCCAAGACCAAAGGGAATGGAGGGAATATTCTTAAAAAAAAGAGAGAGAGAAAGAGATGTAAAAGGGCTGGATCAAGAATTGAATCCAGCAGGTGTGTATGTATCTGTGTATGTGTGTGTCTGCATGTGTGTTTCTGCTAAATTTTCAAGTACCCCAAGTCATTCTTCAGCATGTTATTCTCCTCTGAAAGGAAGGTAAAAAAAATGTGTTCTGCCCTTAAGGCTCGTAACTGTGGAAGTGTCCCTGTAACTATGGAAGTGAAAATAATTGTCTGTTTGCAAAAAAGCACTTTGGAATGTATTTTCACCCTTTAAATTATTCCACAGAATTCCAACTATTCCAAAAATAAAATGAACAGAATTTTCAGAAACTCTACAAGTGAAATTGAGGGGCATTTTCAGAGTTCTATGGAGCATTTCATTAAAGCTTTAATTCCTCCCTTACATGTCACTCTACATTCTGGGTGCTTTCTTTCACATTATTTTGATATGATGCATAAAATCGAATCCAGTTTCACAGCCATTTATTCCACTGTAGAAGTGGGTCTCTGTACCCCCTACCATGGCCACACTCATCACCTCTCCATCTTTTGTCCCCTTCAAATTTACTAAGAGCATTATCCTCAGGGGTACAAGAGCTTATTACTGTTGTTAAGCTGATGTGTAGATAGTTCCACTGTGCTGATACCTCAGCATTATAGGACTGTCTTCTACCTCCAACGCATCTGCTACATACCTGCTGTGATGCTCTGAACAAACTAAGTACCCAATATTTGCAGCTTGAAATGAATGACTTGGTAAACTTTGCATATAATGGTTCTACTCTGTAGTTACTATCTAAAATATTAGATTACTATCTGATATTTAAAATTTCACAGAATCAATTCAATTCAATGTCATGAACACTTAACAAAGGCTGTTAGGTGGTAACAAAAATACAAAAAAAAAAAACAAACAAACACTAAAAACAAAAAAAAAACCAAAGTACTGGAAGTAATCAGAGACCAACATTTCACTGTTACCCATAAACTAATTTAACATAATTTCACTCAAAGTGGCAATCTGGTAAAAGGTAATATAATATTAATTTTCATTTCTGTGAGTATATATGGCCAAAATTTCCTCATGAAAATGTCTTTGAATGTGAAATAAATACAAACTCTGGTGAACTTTAAAAGAAGTTAAATCATAATTCCTTTTATTTTGGTAACTAGAGACCTGCTGTGGAAAACATAGTTATATAGTTATCTTATAAACTCAGTGTGACATTCAGTATTTATTTTAACAATACCCCAATTTACTCAACACCAAATTTAAAATTTTTCCTTTAATTCTTTTTTTGTCTCTCAAAATATATCTTTTACTTTATATCTCTAACCCTGTATAAAATACAAGTGAAATTTGTGAGTTCATGTGAACATTATGAGTAAAAATCTAAATTCAGAGGGAAATAAAACAATTTAAAATTTTCTTAGAAGTGGAACAGACATGTAAAAAGGTTTTTAAATCACTAACTTTTTAAAAGAAAAAAAAAGGCCTGTCTTAAAAAAAATAGTAAGTTTAAAAATAAACTGGCCCTATCAAATTGTTTCTCCTGCTCTGGTGATGGGGATGTGTGAGCCTGCATCCCTCACTAGCCAATCACATACGAGCCCTATCCCTCCCACCGCCACCTCACACCTACCAAGACTAAGAACTATGGGTTCAGGCAAACAAGTGTGTGCTCACAGCACCCACAGGGTACCTCCTGCTTCAACTCTTCTCAGACCCAGCAAGGCCTCATCACCCTTTAAACTGCTACAGCACTTCCCACCACTCTACTCACTTGCTCTTGCATCTGTCTTGGCTCCCCAGCTAGATTTAAGCTTTCCTTTAAGTAAACTGGCAAAAACTGATCATCAGCTGGTGACAGGTGCTTGGGCATAGCCATCCAGTAGAGAGCTCACCAGACACACATATCTGTGGTTCTGATTCTTTCTGGCCCTTATTCTGGAGACAAAGTTCTACTTGGTTAGTGATTGTGGAGGCACCTACGTGCAGGTCCCCTGAATATTCCAAGTTAGTAGCAGAAAAGGCTTTAGGTTTCCATTTCATTACAGAAGCATCACTATAGAACTTCTACGGAGTCACAGGAATTAGCAAATACACCTTCCATCTGGGCTTTGAGATCAACTATACGGTTTTAGAAAACATCAGAAATACAGGTCACATCTCCACCAACCCAGGTAGTTATGGAAGCCAAAGAAGCTCTTAAAAGCTAAGGTAGTAAAGAGGATTAGCAGACAGAATCACCAGCAGTTGATTACTGATCCTGAGACTGACTGGATGAGAATTTCCAAGGACCCCAAGGTCATTCAAAGGATATATCTCTAGCCCAAGGACAGACTTCATTACACTCATCATTCTGAATGGTTTGGGTGTGGGTGACCCCAAAACTCCTAAAATAACAGCATGAAACAACCTCAGAAATCCGCACTTTACACTTCCAGAAATAATTTTTACAGAACCCTCCCAATCCTGAAATCACACAACCTCTCTGGACAGAGTCACCATCCCAAAATCCTTCCCATATAAAGATGGGGAAGATGAAAGTAAATGTCTAAAACTGTTGTACTGGCTGCCCCTGCGATGCCCTGAAAGTCATCATCTTGAAGCTTCAAATTTGAAATACAAATTCTGACTAGAGCCCTCTTCAACAGCCAAATTACTCAGGCTCAATTAATGCTTCACTTATTCTCTTTTTCTCCTTAGTTCACCTGCCTCTTTCAAAGTCCCCTCATAAGACTGAGGTCAGATGTTGTCCCCTGCTAGCCCAGAAGCCACTACAGCTTCCCCACATCCACAAACACCTTACCTGTCTCATCCACAAAGCTCCTCTTTTCTCAGAATTCCTCTCAGAATTTAGGTGCCAATCTCCTACAATTTCTGCCTCTAGAAGGGACCTTACTTGTTCTCTCCTGCCTCCATTTCCATATAGAGATTCCCTCTTCCAACATTTAAACACAATCAAACGATTTTCACATTTGGCTGGATGACATGAGGGGAGGCAGACTTTTTCTCACTTTTCTTTTTGTCGAAGATTTCCCAAACCTGTCCTTGTAGTTAATGATGCCCTGCGCATCATGAAAAACAAATGCCTCCAACACAGTTGCAACCCAGCCACAGAGTATGAGGGGACCAAAATTAAGATCAAAAATAAAATGTATAGGGCTGGGAAGCTCAAGAGAAAAGAAAGATAAAACCAGCATTAGTTGTAGTAATCCAAGAAAATGTCAGGCAGGATGGGGAACAGATGACAGAGGGGCCACCTTGATGGCACAAGGGGTTAAGCCACAGCACTATGAAGTATCTGCAGTCACTGCAGCACGAGGTCCATCCCCAGCCAGGGAGGGGACCCACATGGCACAGCAGACCTCTCCTGTCTCGCCCACTGCTCCCCTCAGCAATGTATTTCACTCTATCCACCTGTTCTGTTCCCCACTCTGTCTCTGGTGAACCCTCTCACCCCCCATACCTCTAGCCTATACCCCAGTTCTTGTATACATAAATAAAAAATGTTTTTTAAAAAAGAAATAAAGAAAGAAATCAGATGACAGACGGTCATAAGCCAAGCAGAGAAGTTAGGCTAGATGTGACAAGAATCTGGAACTGAACCCACTGTTCCAGGAGGGGTGGAATGAACACAAGAGCTTTTAGGAGGATTCAAAGTAAACAGCAAATTGGTAGGGGGAGGGGGAGGTGAAGGATAGAGTAAGTGCTGGTGTGTAGGAAAGAAATATAAATCTGACTTGACTGCTAAGAAAAACAAACACAGGAGACGATGACAATGTAGAAGTAAGAAAACAAAAAGGACTAAACTAATAGATTGAGCACTACCAGGAGCCAGGCACTGTAATAGGTTTTTCACATAAATTCTGTGACATGATCTTCAAAAGTCCCCTTGTGATACCTCATATTATCTTTACCTTTTATAAGGAAAACATAACATTTTTCTCAAGTCCCTAGGTCCCAGAGGCTAAGACTCAATGGATACAGGCCTCAGATCCAGGTCTCCCAAAGGTTAATATCATGCTGTTATTTTTAAACCAGAGCCAAAACTGGAAGTGCTACTGTCCAAAACGGAGTCTCAGGAAGGAGGAGCATCTTAGAGACAGACCACCTGGAGTTCAGTATGATGGGAAGGGAGCTGATACAGAGCATTTATGGGGAGCCAGAAATGAATGTCCAAGGGCTGTCAGTTCTGTGGTGGATTTCTTCTACAGCAAGGAGAAACTTTGAGAAAGTCCCCAATGTTGTCATTTCTCCATTTCTTAAAGCCATAAGAATTCATCATTTGAACCTTTCAAACTTGGTTATTCCAACGATACAGGATTTTGTGACACAGATATAGTCATGAAAGTAAAAAACAGGATAAAAGCTTATGGCATAACCACAGCCTTCAGATTAGAAACAAACCCCCCAAAGTATGGTCAGAAATCTATAAAAAATAACTCAGAATGTGCTGTGTCTCCAAAACCAAAGAGAGAAGCTTCATAAAGGAGGGCATGGTAAGTAGAGTTGAAGGGTTCTCAAGGAACAGGAGTGGGCAGGAACATTCAGACCTAGCAAGTAGGAGGTTATTGGTAACATACAGTAAAGAGGTTTAAGGAAGGTGAGAATTAGATAACAATTACAAGGAGAGGTGGAAATGAGCAGCGGGTAGGAGTTGAGCAGCTAGATACCGTATTAGGGTCAAACAAAAAAAAAAATTATGTGGGAGAAATTAGCACGCTTCAAGATCAACCCAAAGGAACAAGTAAAGGAGGAGGCAATGAAAGAGAATGGAATAGGTACAAGATTTCCATCCTGGACTAGTGAGCAATTTTAGGACACACAAGTGATTGAAACGTTAAAAAAAAAAAAATGGAAAAAAAAACCTTCTTTTCAGTAGCTGGAAGAACAAGAGGGCAGATTTAAATAGTGAAGCATAGGAAGGTGAAGATAAGACTAGATGGGACATGTGAACTTAAATCTACTCCATAAAGAAAAATGGTGTGCTGTTAAAGATTTTCAAATATTTTTATAGCTCTATGCTACACTTATGAACTGAATGTTTGCATTCCCCCCAAAATTTATTTGTTGAAATACTAACTCACAATAGGATGGTATTTAGAAATGGGGTGTTTGAGATGTAATTGGATCATGAGGGTGGGACCTTCATGACTGGGGTTAGCGCCCTTATAAGAAGAGACATAATTTCTCTTTCTCATTCTATGAGGATACAACAAATGGGTATCTGCAAACCAGGAAGAAAACACTTCATCAGACATTGGATCTGCCAGAACATTGATCTTGGACTCCCTAACCTCCAAAAAAAATGACAAATGTTTGTTGTTTAAGGCACCCAGCCTATGGTACTCTGCAACAGCAACCCAGACTAAGACAGCCTTTAATTTGGACTAGAACATGGGGACACATTTTAGCTCCCTAAGTTTTAGTTTTCTTATCTGCAAAGAAACAAGGGAGAGGGAAGCAGGAGTAGACTGGGGAACATTTTTCTAAAAGTCTCCAATTACACTCTAATGTGCTTTTTCCTTCTAATTGTTTCATTTCAGCTTTTAAAACTCTTTGCAGGGCCCTCCCTGGTGGCGCAGTGGGTTAAGCAATGCACTATGAAGCAGACCACAGCCACTGCAGCACGAGTTCGATCCCTGCTGCTGCCTGGGGAGGTGACCCACATGGCGCAGCAGACCTCTCCTGCTGTGCCCGCTGCTCCCCTCAGCAGTGTGTTTCAGTAGATCTGCCTGTTCTGCCCCCTGCTCTATCTGGTGGATTCTCTCACCTCCCCGTACCTCTGGCCTGTACCCCAGTGCTTGTATGCAAAAATAAATAAATCTTTAAAAAAAAAAAAACTCTTTGCAATTATAATTACAGACCACATCTTTCCTTCCTCTGATGTTTTCTTAACAGCTAAAATCATGCCATGCATGCAAAAGGTGTTCAATAAATGCTTTCCTGAATGAGTAAAATTTCCATAATATCAGCATTTCAGGAGATCTGCCTCACCATCTCTCTCTCTCTCTCTCTTCCTCACAGGCTATCTACAGAAACAGTCTCCCAAGAAGTTGTAATCTTTTCTCGGGTAACTCAGCCTTGATAAAAACACTTATCTAAAGCCAAAGTACAAATAAGATTAAATGTCAAATAAATTAGTGTCTAAGTGTTTTAGATTCTGCCCTTCCTGCCAATGTGAAATCACTGATTTCTAGGGGGAAAAAGTCTGCTAATCTAAGCCCGAGTGAGTTTTCCATCAGTTACCTGAAAAACTACCATAGTGCCTATTTTAAAGTTCACATCTTCATTATCATGGGAGCAAAAGGTGCAAATCCCACTATCCATTAACAATCTTTTCATTTTTTTTCTCTGTGATAATCCTACAGCACAAAAATTGATTTTGTATGTTTTCTATAAAGCTAAAACATACTTGAGCAACTGTTTAAGCAGCCTCTCTCCTGGAAAAGACCTTAGCCTTAGAGTTGAGTCTTATTCTTGGTTCTGCACTATGAGTCACTGACTTTGCACCTTAACCTTCCTGTACCCCTACAAACTGGGGCTAAATGTTCCTACCCAGTCTATTTCAAGTGCTGTGCATTTATGATGCTATTATTAATTGCTGAATACTTTCTAAGATGCACCCTATTATTACCACTGAGCAAGACGTATAAGCATTAAGAATAAATTTACAGTGAAATAACACATTCTAGCAAAGAAGTCCAGAGGAAAGTTAAAAAGCATTTCTATCAGAACCTTTTTTGCATCAAGAACTGTCTTAAGTTGCGATCTATACATAAATACAAAACAATACAGCACAGTATACCCCAAGAGTAACTCCCCTTACACAAAGGAAAGAAAATAAAACCAACCCTCAGCCAAAGTCATATTACATCATGAATTTCTTAAAGCCAAGGAATCTCTTCTATAACTTTTTAAGATTGCTCAGAAAGAGTGTAACTAAAGAGCCATGTTTTTTAAGTATCAAATTACTACATAAATATCAAATTACATCAATGTGCATTGCTACATTGATGAGTTCATAAAAATATTTTAAATTAAATAAATCACGCCCTCTAAAGCAGGGGTATGTTGGGACACGACTGTAGACAAATTCATTGGGGGTTGAGGGTTTATTTATAATAGATTTCTTCAAGTGTCCCAACATACCCAGAGTTTACACATAGTCTCAATTTCTCTTGAAGGTAAACACATCATTTCGGCATGCTACTGAGGGAGCCACTGAATCTAAGATGATCGTGTAAGAAGGATGCTAAAAAGTTCACAGTTCACAGTTCCATAGTGGAAAAGAGATGGAACACAGACTCTGGGAAAACTCCCTTCACAAATGAGGAACTGACAGCCACAGACATAACTCATGGGCACTGTCCATTAAAGATTTCATCTTTGCTTCCCTTACAGAGACCACAGACCTCTTCCAGAAAATGAAGAAGAAAAGCTTTTGGTAGACAGAAAGGTGCCCAAATGCCTCAACAAGCTATAATGCTTGAATAAAAATTGAAGGCAATATAATATGTAAGGATGCTCTAGTCACAAAACACAGGATGTATGGTCAACTTCTCAATTATGGTCTCTTAGTGACTGACCTTTTTCTAAGCATAACAGCTTCATCCATAATCTATAGTTTCACCTAATGTGCACATTGTTAGCACTCCTGGACTATTTGCTTAAGAAAGAAAGAATTCATACTGACAATATTATACACAACAGAGAAATGAAGACCCCGGGGCAGGTGGGGGGGGTGGGGAAGAGAGATGAACTGTCTATAAGAACTACATTCTCCCTGTTAGTAACTCCATTAACATTCCTGAGCTATTAACATTCTCAGGGCAAGGGAATACATTGGAAAAGAGGAAGAGCAGTAGACAGAGAATTTGGAAAAGGACCTGAGAATTTCCACATTAAAACTGTAAAATACAGAGGAAACAGCATGTTTTCCTTTTAAATGTAATGTTAAACCAAAAAAAAAAAAAATTCCCCTGCTCCACTTTGCTACCTCCTTCAAGGTCATATATCATTGGCACAACCACCTACCAATGTTTTATTAAAAGAAAAATCCCAGCCTAGGACTGCCAGATCTCTACCCTGGACCCACTTATCAAAGGTGTCGCTAGGGTTGACAGACAGCTGTCGAGTGGCACAGAGTTAACATTACTTTATAAGTGCAGAACCCCACCAGCAAGCACATTTTCCTCAGTCCCCATTAAGTATTCTGATAACACCACCTCCATGAGCTCAGCTTAACATTTCAGCCTGCAGGAAGCCCTTGAGTGCACAAAGCTTTCCAAAATTTTCTAGCTAATTTTAACCCTATAGAGTTCGGAAAGGTTTTTAATTTAAAAATTACACTGCAACTAAATATTTTGTTCACCTAAATAAAAGACTTTGTGGTTTTGAGAAACAGCTCTTCATGTGGCTTTTATTATTTTAAAACAAGCTTACAGTTTTCCACTAAAAATATATAATAAACTGTATCACTAGTAAGCTTAAAATATTTTCCATGAATAAGATTTTAGATAACGGCCCTTCAGAGCTGGTTTTGCTCCAGAAGTAGCTGCCATGTAACATTGCATGTAAGTACATATATACGTATGTCGTTCATGTTTGTAATGACACATAGCATGCAGCCTTTAGGTCATTTGCCATCTGCTGTCTACTTGGCCTTTATTCTTCCCAAAGGTTCTGCCCCCCCACCTTGATGTAAGAATGTGTGCCAACATAAATAAATGGCAAAAGAAAAAAATGGACACTTACAATGTCTTTAACAAATTTGCTGTTTTCACTCCTCGGCACCTAAATACATTATTATCAACACTACTGTCACACCTAAAAGTTACTATCTGGTTAATATTTCAAAATCTAAATATCTCAATGATTTTTTGTGATTATGGAAATAATTGTAACTGGAACATGATTCTCTTTTTCATTGTTGAGAAAGAAGTCACAGCAGAAGCTGCAGTCCTCGGTGGAGCTGGGGGTGATCCTTTAAGGGAATATCGTTTGGAGAAGAGAGAAGTGGAGGAAAGGATGCTGCAAATGCTAACTAGGTTATTCTTAACACGAAGTTACAGTATTGTATTTTGCCAAGATGATCTCCACTCTAGCTTTGAGGTGAGCAATGCTTCAGCCTAGGAAGTATCTGCAGCATTCGAACAAATCAGGGAGAGGAAGGAGCAGTGCCAAAAGGTACTTAAGGAGAAAAAATTGTATTAATGTGGAGCCAACCTTTCCCTGCTGCTACCCAGTGTGGAAATTCCGGGCAGTCACCCGTCCTTACACACACACACACACACACTCTCTCTCTCTCTCTCACACACACACACACTTTGCTGCACTCGGCATTCAGTAAGCCAGCATTTGGAGAACGACACGTTCTTGATGTCCCTCCGCCCCCACCCCGCGCGCGCGCGCGCACACACTCACACTCGCTTCTGATCCCTTCCACGTTCTGCAAGCGGTCCCAACCCCATCACAGTCCCAGCCCCGGGTGACCACGGTGTTCAAAGAGGCCGACTCCTTCCCTTCCAAGCACCTGGACTTGAGGAAAATCTCCAGCAGCGTCCCGCACCCCCTCCCCCGCCGGCCGGCCGCGGCGCGCGCTAAGCCAAGTAGGCGAATTCCCCGGGTTGCGTGACAGAGCGCGGGTTCAGCCCGAAAGCCCGAGAAAACTGCGCGGCGGCAGAATTCTCCGCGACAGCCAGCGTCCCCGCCAGCCCCCGCGCCCCGCGGGCCACCCAGCCTGCATCCTTTTCCCAGCCGCCCGGAAGGTCCAAGCCCAGGCGATCAGTCAGACCCCCCTCCCCAGCTCCCGCAGCTCCGAGGCGCCTGTCCTCAGTGGCCCGGGTCGGAGCCTGTGCGCCTGCCTCCCGCCCGCCGCGTCCTCGCCGCGCTTCGGCCCCTGGTTTTACACACGCGCGCACAGACACGCACCCTTCCTTTCCCTCGCCCCAACACGCACACCTGCACACACTGGGGGATGCCCGGCTCCTCCCGCACCCAGGGTGGGCACCCCTCGTCCCCGTGCCCCGCGCGCGTTCCTCTGACCGCTGTCACTCTGCCCGGACCCTGCTAATGGTTGCCCCGGCGCCCCTTCCCCTGGGGAAACCAGAGATGCGTGGCGCTTACAGTTCGCAGAAACTGGATCTCATCCTCGCCCTCGCCCCCATCGGCCATGGCTCCGCGCCTCCCAGCCGGGGCCGGTTCCCGAGCCCCGCGGAGCCCGGCGGCGGCGGCCCCTCGCGCGGCTTCCTGCTGCTGCTGCTGCTACTGCTGTGGCTGCGGCTGCGGCGGCCGCTACCCAGAGCCGGGGGCGGGAGGGGGCCGCGGCTGCTAGGTGCCGAGCCGTCCCCGCCTGCAGAGCGGAGGAGGAGGCGCCGGCGGGCGAGCGCGGGCGGGGGCAGCCGAGGCGGGAGCCTCCCTCCGCCGCACTGTGCGGGAGGAGGGCGACCCGGCCCGGAGGACGCGGGGAGGCAGCCCCGCAGCCCAGCCGTGCCTGCTTCGCGCTCCGTGCCAGCAGCCGGCGGACCGCTCTGCCCCGGCGCCTTGGAGCTTGTGCGCCAAGACCGCCGAGCCCGGGTTAGTGCCGCGGTGGGGGTGGGGGTGGAAATGGGGAGAGGGGGCGGGCGGGCGGGGAGGAGCTCGCCGGCTCCCCTCTGCTGCAGGTAATCCGCAGCCCGCTCCTCCGGGCCGCCAAACTCGAGGCCCAGCGCCACTTACTGGCTGTCCTGGGTATCCCGGCCCGAGCGCACCGTCCAACGCTTTCTACCTTCGCCCTTCTGGAGCCCCTGCGCTCAGAAAGTTGCCCCTCTGACCTTAACAGGGCTCCGAGTTCTTCCCTCCTGGAGCGGGGTTTAGGCACTAACTTCCCCAACACTGGGACTAGCACACTAGACTCATTATTGAGTGAGTAATGTCCAAGTAAGGTTTACCCAATACTACTTTAAAATTGCTTTACCTCTATTCCCGATCTGCTTGAAAATTCTTCATTACCTGCTTTCGGTGTACCATGCTTTTCACAGATTATCCATATAAAGTTCACGGTTTGGGTACACAGAATTCTAATAAAATTTATACCGCAAATATAAGGTCACCATTCCAGAGATTGTGACAGACACGGGGGGTTTTACTCTAGATTAGAAGCGTAAACCTTAATTCACCAAGTACTTGCTAGGACGAATAAGACAGTGTCTTCAAACGTGAATCACTAACTAGTCTAAACTCAGATTGCTTTGCCCATTCTCCTTACTATGAAGCCATCTATTTCTGAAGAAATTCGAGCATTGCACCACAGATATCAATACTTTGTTTTCACAATCATCCAATACCAATAGCTTTCTAAGCCACCACTTAAGAAATGACAGTGACTATGAAAATGCAGAGGCTGAGACTATTTGGACGAGAAAGCTTTATGTCTTGTTCCTAACAAGCAGCTCTTTCATTAAGATACTTCAAAATAAAACATACACAAAGTTTCCAAATGTCAGTACTACAAAGATGCAGAAACAGTAAAATATATGTTTTGGGTCAATTTACCTACATTGCACATCTTGCAACATCTAATTAGCTGTTAAAATCTACCAGTAAGTTCTATGCAGCGTACATTTTATTTTCAGCTTCCATTACCTTTTATTTACTGAGCTAGTTTTGCATATCCCCAGTGGAATGAATACTAAAAAGATATGCCTATAAATATTTTCCCACCCTGGTGAAATTAGCAATGTTATGCTCTGTCTTATGCTGCTAGTCAGCTCACCAAGGTACTTGACATGTTCTTGCACACTGATCCATGATGACTAACCAACTCAAACTATTATTAAGTGAATCTTTACTCATAGAAATCTTTTAATGAGCAATCAGGAAGCTTACAAAAGATTAAAGTCCTCCATAAGGATGGCTATTTTCTAAAATTGGCCATAACCTATGGTAAATAATTTGATCCTCCAAACTTATGACATCAAGTTTTTTATGCAGAACTAGGTATAGGTATTCTCCATTAAGACAAGCATACATTTACTATGTTTAAGAATTATTCCATTCTACCAGATGGTAGGTAAAATACAAAACTCCAACCCACCAGCTATTCACTTTTACACTTTTAATTCTTTCAGCATTAGTGATATAATGTTCAATGGCCTCGGTATTCAGAGATTATTATTTACCACATATAGTTCTCAACAGCAAATAGACTTGGAGCAGAGGGTATTTATAAAATGCAGTACCACGCAGTTTATAGGTCTCTAATCTGTACTAAAAGTATAAAAACATGCTTGACAACAATATATAACATTTCTTTTTAAAAGTAGAACTAAAGCAAATATAACATGAGGTTTAATATTTTGGCGGTGACTACAGGGGTTGAAGGATAAGCCTCCCCGAGATGTCCAGAACAGACCTTCCCAAAACATGTCACTTTGGCATGTGGATTATTTCCAGCTAACATCAATATAAGCCCTGCAGGCTCATGAAAATCGTTTACCACTAACTAAAAGAATGAAGATTGGGGATATAACCCAGAATTATGATTTATACCAGAAATAATCTTTTTATCAGAGAAAACTACCTACAGAGCAAGGCAAGTATGTAATTACAGAACATCTGGTCTTCGTCATGTGAGCATGTGAGCCTCCCTCTTCTCCCTGTCAAGCCCCTGACCCCTATCCCATACTAAAGCTCGATATCTATACTCTTATTTTCCCCCACTAGCTTTAGAATTCAATTCCATGTAGCTTTTCTACCCACACGTAATTAGAGTCGCTCTTTTCTCCTACTAGTCTGTCTGATTTCAGGACCAGTTTAAGAACTCAGTGAGGTAGGGGAAATTTTCAGTTCTGTCCCTCAGGGCATACTGCTATTTTTGGTACTCAGATATTTTGATATAGTTCATAATCATAAAAATTGAGGTTGTTTTTACAAGAAAACTGCTAAAACTACTAAAAGCTATGGGAAATTTTTATTTATTATTATGTTTTAATCTCTCTGTTTTGGCTGGTTTAGTGTATGTATAATTTCCTAGTTTCTTCTTCTGAAGAACAACTATAAGAAGAAAAAGTGGTTTTGACTGGAAAGGTTATAAAATGATAGGAAGAGAACTAATCTCAATTTAAACACAATTCCAGTCAAGAGAAAATAATATAATTTGGACACAGCTCAAGGTTTATCTTCAATATCTTAATCATATTGTAGATATGACATATAGGGATTAAGAGTCACACACTTTCACAGGCACAAAACTATCCTTTTAAAAAGATGTTTTGGGCCTTCCCTGGTGGCACAGGGGTTAAAGTCTCTACACTGTGGGGCTCTTGCCAGCCACTGCAGCACCAGTTAGATCCTCAGCCAGGGAGCTGACCCACATGGCGCAGCAGACTTCCTCATCTCCCTGCTGCTCCCCTCAACAGTGTATTCAGTCCATCTGCCTGTTCTGTTCCCCACTCTGTCTCTGGTGGATCCTCTCACAGCCCCCACCCCCACCTCTGGCCTACACTCCCATTCTTGTATGCATAAATAAATAAAAATAAATCTTAAAAAAGGTATTTTGTTTATTTAGAATTTTCAAAAGTATTCCATATTTAATATCTGTTTTGTCATTTTTATTAAAACACTTCTTTTTTCTAAGTTTATTTCATATAACAATTTATTTTCCTTTTTTGCTACTGAAATTTGTCATCTTAATATTGCTTATTAGATTTTATACTCAGTAGATGTGTTTCCCATAACCCACCATTTTAGGACTTTATTAATCATAATATAAAATAGTTTAGAAGATGATAGTTCCATATTTTTCATCCAAATTTGGAAAGTATTTTTCTTTATGACCAATTTTATATTCTGCAAGTGAGAGAGGGAAATACTGTGTTGTTATTTTTTTCAAGCGAAGAGTTTTTCTTACAGTCATCTAATTCAGAAGGGGTCAAAGTACTCCATTATTCATTGGCAGGATTCTAGTCATTCATACAAAAGAAAAAATTAATATCAATATAAGATTTTTCATTTTGACTTGCAACTTAAGTTTGCCAATGATATTTATGAGCATTAGAAAATTAAATTCTTCCCCAAGATTTCTGTAGAAAGTCAGCTAACATCCTCAGTGTTACCATATTAATTCAGCTTCTTTCAGTTAATATCACATTAATTAAAGACCTTAATCCTGCAGTAAACGTCTCTGGAACTGTAGTTAGGTCATTATAAAATTAGGATTGGAGAGGCCTTAATATCCCAAAATTTAGCCTATTCTTTGCAACTCAGATTTCTAGTTTCAATATATCTAGGATGTTTTCATAACATTCTTAGCCCCATTCAGAACTTAAGAAAACAAAAATTTTAGAAAATCTCATTTTATTTACATCTTTATTAACATGCTTCTAAATCACTACAGTTCTGATATTCCAGTCATTCCTGGGTACTCACCGGCTCACCCCAGGTAGCAGAGCCTGAACCTCTCTGACTTCATTAATGCAAAGAGTGCAGGAATGACATCAGGCATGATGATGATGATGATGGTGGTGGTGGTGGTGGTGGTGTTGGTGATGGTGGTGGTGGTGGTGGTGGTAATGGTGGAGATTATGATGGTGATAATGATGATGATGATGATGATGATGATGATAGATGCTCTGAGCATTCATTATACCCCAGATACTTTACTTTTTCTGCAATGCCAGTTGAGAGGAAAGGAAACCAGTATTTGGAGCACTTACATAACTTAACTAAGACTAAACAGTTACTGAGTGCAGAGGCTGGGGCCTAAAGACTTCAGACCTGAGCGCTTTACCACTGTTCTGTGCCATTACCCTTCCCCCTTCCCACTGTGGAAAACACAAGAAGAATCCAGACTAGCAAGAACTAAAAAAGGCACTGGCTGCCCCAGGAGGTTATTCCTGGTTTCAAGCCAACCCAAGGGGTCCTGTTAGCTCTTGGAAAACCAAGTGAGTTCTGAAGAAAGAAACAGGGATTACTATGTCCTCAGAAATAAAAATCAACTTATGCCCTCCTCCAGATTTTCTTAAGGAAAATCAGTTTTTCAAGATTTGAAAGTTATACATCACTCTCTTAGCAGTTCTCTAAATTGGTCTAAAATTTATGACATGAAAATAATGAAGCCCCAAATTCTAATTAATATCCTGATATCCAGAGTCAGGACTGAACTGCATACAGATGATGAAAGTGAGCATGATCTACCTCTATCTATCTGGAATTGTTGTCCTTGACATCAGAGAGAGGTTGACCCCACATGACTAAGAGTTTGCTAAATTAATTGCCTTCTTTACTGAAAGATGTGTTCCTGAAGAGGCGTGGGCTCCCTAGAGAAACATTTCCAACCCAAATCATCTAAGTGACTTCACAAGTAGGTCATTATGGCTATACACTCCCTCCAAAGGCAGATCTTCCTCCTGTTTTGCCTATTTCAATTTTACCACAATGACTGAATGTTTTTCTCACCTTCAAATCCATACACTGAAGTCCTCACCACCAATGTGATGATATTTTGAGGTACGTGGAGGAAATTAGGTTAGATGAGGCTATAAGGACATGACCCCCTAATGATGGAATTGTGCCCTTATAATAAGAGGAAGAGCACACAGCAAGATAGCAGCCACCTGTTAGCCAAATGAGGAGAATTTGGATTGAAATGTACCTTATGAGAATCTTGAACTTGTACTCCCCAGTCTCCAAAACTGGGAGAAAGATAGTTCTGTTCTTTAAGCCACATAGTCTATAGAATTTTATTATAATACTAGAGCAGACTAATACTACCTTAACTTCACCACCCTACATCAGTGGGTAAAAAGATGTCTTCCTAACTCTTGTCTTTAAGGCCCAAATTATTTCACTAATTTTGAAACTAGTCTTCCTGACTTTTGAGCTTTTCCATTGTGGGTTGTCTTCCAGACATGCCACCTGAATTACCTTTGATAATAACATTTCCATTGTCTCACCTCCTTGCTGGGTAGGAATTACTGCCATTGAAAAATGGCTCCCACACCTGTAACATATTACATTCAAATCTCTCTGCCTGGCAGTTGGAGCTCTCCATGATAGAACCTTCCATGTACTTTGTCAATATTTATTTCCCCAAACTCTCCTGTTTTGGCCTCAAACCAAGCAACTGTTCCTGAGATACATGTGTACGTTAGTCGGCCAGGCCTTTTGCTGGTTCTCCGGCCACTGGGAGCCACAATACCTGCTCCATCCTCCAAGGACTAGTTCAACACCCATTTCTGGGCTTTGATTACTCGAGCCAGAGATTGTTACTCTCTCCTGTGACTCACAGCCCCTCATCCTATATTGTTATGTATCTGAGGATAGTATCCTCCAAATATACTAACAAGCAAATAGAGGCATAGACAGTGTATCTACTTTTTCTATCATACCCATTCTTTATAGATAGAAAAGAATAGCCACAGTTTGCTTGTCACTACCAAACTTTGCAGTTTCATTTTCCTTTTAAGAAATTCCATTTTGAAACACCATTCTTCTTTCCATCACGTCCCCTCTACTGAGAACATTCATTAATTAAAAGGAACTAAACTGTTTGGTGTGCCAACAACACAAAAGTAAACCAAAAACCTTTGTATATAGAGAGTATAACTGAGAATAGGACTAAGTTCCCTAACATCCTACAGGTTTTCATGTAATAACACAGGCTACAAGCAGATTCTTTGAACCCACTCTTCATTCATTCAACAAATATTTACTAAGCACTTCATATGTACCAGGCCTTGTCCTAGTGAATAATGCACAAGCCCCACGCTCATGGACTTATTCTAGGGGAAAAGACTGAAGTAAACAAATAAATATATATGCCAGGGGGACAAAGGGGTTAAAAGGTAAGTGAAGGTATGGTGTTGTAGCTAAAATGGTCATGGAAGTCATCTCTTACAGTAACAGCCGTGACTTGAATCAAGTAAGGGAATGAGCTTTAGAGGTGCTTAGAAGAAAAGCATTCCATGCAGAAGGACAGGCATGTCCTTCTGCATGGAATGGCATGGGATGGCATGTTTGCAGCACAGCAAGAAAGGTAGGGTAGTGGGCAAAGCCAGGGAACTGGAGGCTGGTCAACAATGAAGACAGGGAGATCATCAACAAGTACAAATCCCACCCTCTCCCAAATGGGAATAACCAACACTTTTCAGGGAAAGGTTCTAGTGTGCTTAGTGTGGTTTAAACCAAGCTATGGGGCTGCCCTTTTAATATCTAACCTGAAACTTCATGTTCTGTGCACTTTGAATCCCTAGGTTTAAGAAATTTCCACCTAAGTATAAATTCTCTTTGTTGAATTTTTATAGGCAATCCAACTTGATAAATTATATTTATTGTTACACTAAGACACCCTGAATTTACCACTTGACTTGGTAAATATCTAAATCAAATAGACCCATGTTCCTCTGGCCATGTCACAGGAATCAGGAGAAGACAACAGTCATAAATAAAAGCTATGAAGCTCAACAAACTCACCTCCAGTATCTTTTTTTGCCACTACAAAGAAATCATTAACAGCATAAATCTGTTTCCCTATGTATAAGGTGATAATAATACCTTACAAGTTTGCGATGAACATTAAATAAAATTATATATATATAATCTCCAGAACACAATTACAGGAATATGGACACACTCATTAAACTCTGTGTGTTAATTTAAATTTTAGATCTGCTAAATGTAGAGCTGAAAGTATATACTCTGAAATAAAATCAGATAGTATGTTCAGTGCAGCAACTTCAAAAATAAGGCTTCTTCTAATTTTTAATAATTTTTCATTATTATTAATGAAGAGAGTTTCTTCAATATATTCTTACCTAGGATACATATATATTTACTTTCCCATAAACACCCCATTGCCTTTTAGTTCTTTTTTGATTACAATAAGTACCTAAAAATGGACTTAACCAGCATACGAGGCTATTTCTCTCTTATAACATTAAATCTAAAAGCTGGCAGTCCAAGCCTGGTTCAGTGGCCCCAGAATGTTCTCAATGCACCATCTTCCTTCTATCTTCAGCTCTATCATGGAACCAAGCCTTATTATTGCAAAATGGCTACAATAACAACAGCCTCAGGTCCAAGGCATATACCAAAAAAAGGCATATACCAAATGAGTGAACCTATCACTTAAGGAGCTTTCCTGAAAGTTCCACTAATAACTGTCACTTCTATCTCACTGGTCAGAGTTGAGTCACCTCTCTTTATATGAAATATAGTTCTTAGCTGGTTACATTGCAGTTCTTGAGAAAATCAGGGCTCTATTGAGAAGAAAGAAGATGGAGGTGAACACTGGTAGGCAGCCAGCAGAGTGGGCCTCAGCTACCTTCGTGTCATGTCTCTACATAATGATTTTACAATTTTACAGTTAAGAAGGTCATCTCAAGAATGTCTGCTATCTTTTTTAAAAAGACAATTATATTTTATGTCGTCAAAACAGAGCATCCATTTGCTTAGGCACCAAATGGAATTAATTTAGGTGATCCTTGAAAGCCTAAAAATATTAATTACAGTTTGTTCAAATAGCCTCCTCTCTGTTTTCATCTTCAGTTTATTCAGGTTTTCCTGTAACACAGTCGAACTCCATCTAAATGTAAAACACTAGATTTAATTTTTGCTGCAGGGTCATGCCATATTCTAGCTTCAACTCCATTTAACTAAAGAGATCCATTCATCTGGGGTACAGGTGAGGGGGTGGGGCACATGAGGCCGGAGGGAAGTGGGGAGGAAGGTTACACCTGCATGCAACATTGTAATACTTTTGGAAGAGTAAAAATACAGGAGATTTTACACTGATTTCTATCTTGCTTATGTAGGTGCAAACCAAATCATGTGTTATGACACAAATAAAATTGTTTTTTAGTTTGTCAGCGAATGTCATGGTCGCAATGAAATTTCTAAAGGTGATGAACTAAAGAATATGAACTTGAGAAATAAAGCTATAAACTGCAAAACCAAAATGATTCATCAGCCTCTTGATGGGATACTTGGGTTTGATTTTGTGCTCCCACTTCAGCTTGCAGATGTACCAATGGCAGTTTGATCCAGCCAGGAAGGTTGAGTTTGCCGAAGCCAAAACCTCCCCTTAAGTTATGTTGTATTCTAACGAATACTCCAAGAGCAGATCCACCCTTGAAACCCAGCCTGTAGGCTTTACAATGGATACTCTGGTGAAGGTCCATTCATTCATTCACTCATCATTTTTTACTGTCTAGATCTGTGTGCTCTTCTTGGACTATAGAGAGAATGACGCAATGCCAGTCTTTCTCAAAATTATAGGGGTACGCCATGCAGAAAGATGAGTACTTGGACAGGCACTTAGGATGGAGGGTGTGCCAATGAGGGTGATAAGGAGGAAATGCAAACTGAATGTTAGGAAGTGAAGTGTCAGCCCAATTTGGAATACAGGAAGAACAATGATCCTTGTGATTAAGGAGCATTGGAAACACCAGGTTGGAAGTGTGAGGTTGGGGATGAAACTGAGTAATGGAGGCACCATCTCAAGCACCTTCACGTGAACTGAGATGGGCCAAGTCATCACATAAGAGCCCATCACTTTTTTCATGCTGTGCTTTTTCACTTTTTTCATGGGCTTTTTTCATGCTGTGCTTAGGGTCAAGGATTGAGCAGACCTCCTGAATTCCTTCTTCACATTTTACTTCAAGTGTGAAGTGTTAGGGTTCAGGGAAAGATTTTGCCTGGACTAGATTAATGGACTGTCTGAACTGAGAATTGCCAGTCTCCTTTCCTTACTGAAGTTTCTTGCTTATAATCTGTTCAGAAAACAATTACGGAGTGTCTAATGTATGTCACACACTGAGTTAAATGCTAAAAATACAATTGTAACAAAAGATGTACTCTTTTGTGTAAGTTTTAGCTAAGCCACCAAAGCCAAAATCAACAAAATAAGTGGCAGGGACTCCCACATTCCTAAGAGAATTTCTGGAACACTTGTGTTGGACTTACAGAGAAAGTGCCGGAAGTTAATTTTGGAGTCTTAGTCTTTGGGGATATAAAGGTAGAGATATAGCGGCTGAGAGGGATGATTTCTTTGGAGAAAGTTGGGATAATATCATCTTCCTAAAGAATTCCCCCCTCACCTGGGAGAAGAGAGGAAACTGTGCTCCCCTTACCTCACTCCAGTGGGAAAGACTGCAAGGTGACTACTCAGAAGGTGCTTTTCAAGCCTGAGGAAACAACTAGTGAGAGGTTCTCCCTGGAGGAAAGACACAGTCACACCAAGAGCCACAGATAGAGGTTTATTCTTACAGTTTATGGTCTTGTTTGTTTGTTTATTTTGTTTTGTTTTAAGATGCCTAGAGGGCTTCTCGACAGGGATTGGATAACCTCTGAACAAGAGGTGTACAGAGGACACAGAAACTACATCGATGAGGCGGGGCGGATATATCACTGTTTATATGGAGGGAGGGTATGGAGAGGTTGAGACCTCTGAGAACCAACTTAAAATATCCTTGAGAGAAAGAATCACCTTCGTGAGTCTTTACAAATCTGCCAAATGCAGGGAACTTAACATCATCCTTCCATACCCATATTCTTCCTTACTCTCAGTGAACCTTTCCAACCCTGGAAGGTGAGAGGCTGCCTCGTGGGTATGGGAGGGAGGAGAGAAACAAGTAGGGAAAGGAAAGAGAAGCTAACCTCACCAGACAATCCCAAGCTCCAAGAGCGGAAGAACTTTTTGTATGATTGCACTAAACATTGTAATATTGACCAAGACTATTCTTGTGATGAAAAGTGATCAGTCTGTCCTCTAAATTGTGAGCCTGAGAATTCACACATGAAAGAGGACAAAAACAAGTCTTTAAATGATTTTAAAGGGACAGTGAGAAAAAAGAGTAAAGTTGCTTTCTACATGTCCCTAGACTCTGGTCTTTCAACATAACCGTTGTACAAAGATACAACACACATACAAACACACACACACGCTGGCCATCAGGAAGCACACAAAGTCCAACAGGGAAAAGAGGACCAAAGCAATCATAACTCAACATGCTAAAAGTTAGGGCAACAATTATGGGGCATAGAGGATAGAAAAAGAGGAAGACTCAAGATTTTTTGAGATGTTGAAGTAGAGTTGCCAGATACAACAGGACATCCGGTGATATGAATTTCAGACAAACAACGAATAAGATTTTTAGTATAAGTATATCTTATACAATGATGTTATTTGCTAAGTCAAGAGATCATCCTGTAAATCCCTCTAATTGATGTAATCTATCCTTTTCATTCTTTTTATTCCTCTTGTTTTCCTGAGCTCTAATGTCTACAGACCTACTTGGTCACAGTGGAACACTTATGTACTTGCCACTCATCTACTGTTATTTGCAACTACTCCTGACCTCAAAAAAGCAATCAGTTATTCCAACAAATATTCATTTGGGTAATAAATAAATAAATAAATAACAGCAGAAGAGGGCAGATTGGAGAGTGTGTTTATGGTGAGACCCACATGCACTTCCTTGGATCCAAACCCTTGAATCACCTCTGGAGAACATCTCCCCACCTCCTTAGTTTTCCCAGAAGAGGAAACAGCATCATTTCTCATGGGAGGTGCAAAGCATAATGGGTCCTTGTAGGGTAGATGAAAGTTAAGTTTTTCCACCTCCTGCCATTAGCATTAATGATAGATCCCTGCAGTCCTACACGCATGCCTGGTGGGGGGGGGGGGCACCTGGAGTAGGGTATAGGCATGCGTAGGTGCCACACCTGGGCTGAGAGACTGGGTACATAAGGGCAGCATCACAGGACACCAGAAGCAGAGATAACAGCAGAGAAGCAGTAAGCAGCAAAAGTGGCAACAGGAGTAGCAGAGGCAGGAGAAGCAGCAGCAGTGGTGGCAGCAGAGAAGCAGAGATTGAGACCAGAGAGGATGAGGATTTGTCAGAGGCTAGGAGGCCAGCCAGCCTGCAGTATACCTGGTCACCTCTGATGCAGAAAGATTAATAAAAGCCTGCAAAGCCACCAAGGGCTCCAGGACTCTTCCTTTACCTGTCTGCCCGAATCATGGAGAACCTGGTCTGTGCCCTCCTGCCCCCTACAGTCCTATAGTTTGCTAATAACACACATGTGGACACTCTTTAACCTCAAGACTACATAGGGTTCATTTATGTTCATACAACCTCACAGAGCAACAGTGCAATCAACTCAAAATCATCAACATGGTGTGATTTCTAAATTGTTTATCTCCAAGGCCAGCTACCCACTCAACCTCTTCTTGGATGGATAGACAGCAGGGGGTCAAATATGACACATGCCAGCCATAACTTTTAAGTGTTTTCCTAAGCCCCCAACTCTGTTACAGGTTCACAGTTGTTCAGGCATCACCTTTGCATCACCCCTTTTCTTACTCCTCACATCTAATCCATCCAGGTCTGGCATTCTTGACTACGCTCATTACAAACTCCTAGTTCAAGCCTCCACCTCTGCACTACTTCAATATCCTCTCTTTGCTTCACCTCTTGCCCACTCTGGTCAACCCAGCATAGCAGCCAGGGGACCTTCTACAAACAGGAATTGATTGTGCTACTCCCCCACTTAAAGCCATCAAACCTCTTCCTATTGCCCGTGAATAAAATCCATACCCTTTATCATACCCTTTATCATACATTCTCAAGGTCCCCTGCTTGCTGTCCCTTCCAGTCCCTCTCATTATTCATCACCCTCCCCCTGTTTTGGTCATTGTTCTCCAACCCAACCCCACTGGCCTTCTCTCCAATCATCAAACAGGCCAAGGTCACCCATGAATTGCTCCCTCCAAGGAGCACTCTCCTTTGTCTTACCACATAATTAGCTCCTTGTCATTATTTGGAGCTCAGCTCAAACATCCTCTCCAAGAAGCTTCTCTCACTACCATTTATAGGAGTAACTTTAGCTGTCACTTTCTTCCTCATTATTCTGCACTTTCTCCTTCTTAACTTGTTGTCGCTAGCTGAAATTATTTTACTTATTTGCTTCTACAGCAGAAATGAAAACCTTTGTTCATGATCGTCAATACCTATTACCTCCCCCTCATTCTGTTACAGAAATTATTTTACCCCTACAAGATTTGTTCTTTACAAAGCCATGCTGTTTACTACTGTTATTATTAAAAATTTTATGAAATAGTTTCACAATTATTTTCTTCCAGATTCTTTGCTGATATGGGGTTTATGTTTACCAGTATGAAGACATCTAGATTATTCTTTTTATTAACATGTAATTCACTATTTTGTAGTTAATACCAACATTCTTCCCCATAAATTATCTAAAATGGAGCCAATATTCAGTAATATGCTCAGTCCTTAAAAATGTACATAACCAAAATTTTATTTACACGTGAATCAGTCTTTTCCCATTATTTTAGATTTGACTGATATCTCTAATAAAAGCTTAGAATACTGTTTCAATATAAATGTATAGATGAGTGGATAGCAAACATATAGTTATTGTTTTAATGTTCTAACTTGTAAAGTATCTTTTAAAATCAGATTTCTTTATCTACCTCATAAGTAAAGTTATTTTCCTTTATCTTTTTACCCACTAACTTTCAGCATTTCTTCATGTTTCTTGTGATAAACTGCCCCACTTTCATCTCTGTAACATTCTCATTTATATTCCATGTCCTAGAAAATATTTTGCTTAGTCAATTAGTTTTCATCTTACATCTTTCTCTGTTTTTATATATGAAAATCACTGTTTTCCTTTTCATAAATTCTATATCAAAATACCCAGTCTTCCTAGTCTGGTTTTTTTTTTTTCCAGTTTTACTAATTCAATTTGCAAATCCTTAAAATGCATTTTATTTGTTCATTAGTCTTAATCTGTTCAGTATAAGATAGCTTCAGATAGATTTTTTAAAATCTTCCTTGTTTCCAAACATTAAATTTCAATTGACAGGAACAACAACTGGAATTTATTAATTAGGGACCCTGAACACACCAGGAGTCAAACTAGACAGGTGCTAGGTCCCTTTCTGTTTTCTTAAATTAACCTAATCCTGTTTTAGTCTCCTTTGGCTGCTCTAACAAAATATTGAGCAGGTAGTTTAAACAACAAACTTGTATTTCTCACAATTCTCACAATTCTAGATACTAAAAGTCAAGATCCAGACAGACCTGGTATCTCTGAGGGTCCCTTCCTGGTTTGCAGAGGGCACCTTCTCAGTGTGAATTCACATGGTAGAAAGAATCTAGACACTCCAAGGCGTCTCTTATAAACATACAAATCCTATACATGAACGCTCCTCTTTCATGACCTCATCAGTAGGCAATCCTAATACTGTCACATTGGGGGTTGGTATTTCAGCATATAAATTTGGGGGGACACAATTGTAATCTATTACACATAAGACACACTCTGTAGTAATGGCCCTCTGGTGTGAAGCAAGCCTCTGGTCACTAATATTCTAGATTGCTCTGAGCACAGTCTCCTGGGTCTTACCTCAGAGTTCTGTTCTCCCCTTGTCTCTTTCTGGACTGAGGTTGTGCCTCACTTCTGTCAGACTCTACCTCACTCATGGGAACTATGCTTCTGAGCCTGAATACTGGAAAAAGTTTTTTTTTTTGTTTTTGCTATACTTACTGCCGCTAACCCTACTCATCTCCCCCTACCTTCTTCACTTTCTATCTCCTTCCTCTGATGCTAGTTGATTGCCACAATCACCTTCTGTTGGATTCAACGAGCTTGTAGAGCAGACCTACCCACCAACAAAGACCCTTCCCCTCTGGTCTGCCCAGGAGAGATAAAACAACTACTTTATTTAGCCAGTGGTGGTTGTTTTGGTGTCTCTGTGTTGTGGAAACTTAAGAGTTTGACCCTGAACTTATACTCTATCTTAATCCAAAACACAAAATCAGGGATAAGTAAATATTTTAGGAAAGTCATTATAAAAAAAGAGAGAGAGAGTGATACAAGAATAAATGTGTGTGTGTGGGGGGGGGGGGGGTTGTCCTGGGAGAAGACCTCAAGGAACAGCAAGTACTGGGTGTAGAATAAAGGTGAATAGTGAATAACAGCACAGAAGTGATAAGATATTGTGCCTATAAAACAAGAACAGGTGGCTATGCAAATGATAAGAAAACAAGAGTTCTTAGAAATTCAAAATGTTAACCAAAATAAAAATTTCAATAGAAGCATTGTAAGTACAATTGAGATTTCCTAGAAGTAGAATAAAAAGACAGATGGTAAGCTAAACAGAAGAGAAAGAGGAAAGACCTGGAGACTCAATGCAGAAAATAAGGCATGTAACTCAGAGTAGTTTTTGGGAAAAAATGTAGGGAAAAAAAAAAAACAGAACAAACTATTATCAAACTATAATACAGAATTGTCTCTAAGTAGAGAGTCTGGGATGGCATAAGGAATATTGGCTTCCTCGGTCCTTGAATTCTGAGCTTCTGTAAAGAAAATACATACTGTTTAATAACATGTGCTGATTAGGTAGCCCTAGATCACAGGGAGCAGATGACACTGGGGAAAGCCAGGGGTTAGAGCAGTTGGGGCCGGTGGGCAGAGCCACATGATAGAGCCCACGTGCATGATCACTGCCACTGCTACTGCAGCTGCTGCTGATTTTCATGCCCAGAACCCTGAACAACCACAGGTCCCACGAAGCCATAAAAAGGAATCTGCAGACATTTCAGATAATTGAGAGAAGCAAACTTTATTAAAGAGTACGATTTATTTAAAGGAAGAAAGCAAGGACTCCTGAGTGGCTGTACCTGGGAAGGGGGGAGTAACCATTGTAGGCCTGTGTCTAGGGGACATTTAAACATGTTTTCTCTGTTCTAAGGTCTCATCATCCTACTTTATGATTGGCGCTCTCTCCCAGTCACTGTTCTACTTGGGGCAAATGTGCACGTTTTCTCAGTTCCCAGTTTCTCCTTTGCTTCCCCTACCCAAGGTCTTATTCACTCAGTTTTACTTTCCTTGTTTTGTTACAGGGCAGGGAGAGGAGCACCCAGAACACCCAAGCTTGCCCTCTCTGAATGGGTTTTGCTATTTGCCGCATTAAGACAAACACATAAAACTTTTAATGGCAAGGAACTTTAATACAACTAGGGTACAATAAAGAAAGAACAAAGAATATAGTTATTAAGTAAAGCATTTAAAGTTACCCATCTTTTTGAGGGTAAAAGTTTAGCCAAATAGGATTGGCCCAAAGCAAGGCCCAAAAACTTGCCACACACCTAAAGGACCTTTCAGTAGAGACCCATAGAAAAGGGTTAGAAAGAGTCAGACAAATCTGGGAGGAAAGAGCAAAATTAAAATTAAGATGACAGCTGCCATTGTTAACCTCCCCAAGGGTCTCTCACCCACACCTGTTTCAACCAGTCCAAGACCAAAAAGCAAGCACAGTATTTTTACATGTCCCTCTGCTCCACGTGCCTCCTCCAGGTCTCCATGCTGTTTTCTATCTTCCTTTCTTCCTTTTTTTTTCTCTGCAGAAATTTTTTTTTTCTCCTCAGTTTTACCCACTTAGGGCGGAACCAGGATTTTGAAACTTTCTCTTTTCCTGGGATGACCCTGTTACAGTTTCATTAGTCCTCCTAGACTTTCTGACCTCATCTGTGGGGTATATTTGGTTAGCACCTCTTAGAACTCACTGTCCTTATCTCAGAAGCCCTTTTAACTCTCCTGAAGTCCTTGCTTGTCCTGTCCCTGAAACTGCCTACTTAATCTTAACTTGCCCTAGGATGCAATGAGGCTTGCAAAGCCTTTGAGCAATATCATCATTACCATAGAGTATCACCAGTATAGTGAGAGAGGACCAAGCCCAAACTTTTGAAGGCTATACCTCCCCCAAAGTGTTCAGATAAGCCATCCTAAGATGTTCAGAGCAGACTTTTTCCAATAGGTGCAACCATGGAGGCCCTGCAGTCTTCAAGATAAACTGTTACTATTAATTTAACTATTTTTTAAAGATTTATTTATTTATGCATATAAGAGCTGGGGTACAGGCCAGAGTCACGGGGGGTGAGAGGATTCACCAGAGACAGAGTGGGGAGCAGAACAGGCCGACTGACTGAAACACATTGCTGAGGGGAGCAGCTGGCGAGGCAGGAGAGGTCTGCTGCGCCATGTGGGTCCCCTCACTGACTGGGGATCCAACTTGCACTGCTGTGCAGCGGATGCTTCACAGTGCAGTGTTCAACCTGCTGTACCACCAGGGAGGCCCCTATTACTTTAACTATATAGAAGAATGAATAACCAGATGTAAGATCATCCCAGAAATAACTTCTCTATCATAGAAACTTATCTCTGTGGCATCTGGTTGTGTAATGAATCAAGGTCTCTTCCTCCTGTGTTTCTCCCTCTTTTTTCTTCTCTCCCATCCTATTTATTTATTCAAGAATAAAAACCTTAAGCCTGTTTGATTTACTCCATTTACAGTCATATAAATTCTCCATATGTGTATAATTAAATTTGTTGTTTTTCTTCTGTTAGTCTGTCTAATATAATTTGTTTGCTTAGTGAGACTAAGGAGAACCCAGGGAGGTAGAGGGGAAATTTTCCCTGGCACCTCGACACTTTCTTATCTAATTCTTATCATTGGAAAAGGCAGAACCAAGTTAGAGCATCAGTTACAACCCTCAAAAGGCCAACAGGTTTCTGGAAGAGATCTACTTTATTCTATTCAAAGGACTCCAGTTCCGGATGCCTGGCCCATTCCTAGGGCGTCAACAAGTGTTGCTTGAAAGCAGGAATGAATGAATGAGTAGCTAAGAGAATGAATAAGTGCATAAGGGTAGTACTGTGGGGGCTGTTGCAGAGAGAAGCAAGTGGTGCTTGTCAAGGATGCTGTGCGCTTCTGTTCAGCGCAGGAATCTAAAGTCTGTGCAGAGGGACCTGGCTGAACCGTGAGGAGCACCCCCATGCCCAGAAGAGCCTCTTCGAGAGCGAGCCGGAAGCGAGCCCTGGGGAAAAGTCAAATCACGACACTTAGTAATAATGGAGAACGTCAATAACCCACACACAGATTTGCAGGCTGCCTCATCTAGAGCAGATGTAGATGAGGTGTTGGGTAAGAACCCCTCATTTTAGAGCCCACAAGGAAAAGAAATATATTGGACTGTTCACCGAACTGTTAAGCGAAACGGTGCTGAGTAGCTATGTGTAACAGTAATCACAGCACAATTAAATTCAATGTTCTGCAGAAGAGAACAAGCCAGTCCCACCTAGCAGAAAATAGAGCCCTGACAATGAGGAAGCAGCTTTTTAAAAAAGAGCAAATAACTAACAGAAAATCTCTAGATTCTCAAAACACCTCACTAAAACCACAAGTCAAATGTTAAGAAGTATATCACAAATCCAGAAGGTCACTTTCTCTAACAAAAATTCCTGTATAACTGAGTGGCAAAGTGTTTTTTTCTACAAGACTTTGGCAGGAGGGAGGGTGTGAGGAAAGAAGGAAGGGTGGGAGAGAGGGAAGTGAGTTGTGTTTTTATTTTTGTGGTGGACACTCATTTTGGGTATTTTGGGTATGTAATTTAATTTCTACACATGAGGTAGAAATTAAATTAATAATGAAACTAGCACCATTTCTTAATAACTTTTCATAAAATGAATATGAAACTAAATGCTGAATACATATTTCCTTCTAACCAGATTTAAGTTGTAGGACCTACTATGTTTGGATTTAATTGAAAGTGATACAGATAACTTTTGACAAGTTATAAAGCAAAGATGCAACATGATCTCACTTTTTTGTGTACACATTTTTCTTTTTCTCATTTTTAAATTTAAGTGATACTTGATAAAGCAAAACTAATAGCTATGCATTCTGGAATTGAAAACAGCTTATAAGATTATATAAAATGTTTGACAACAATAGCACAATGGTAGAAAAGGGGAAATAGAAGGATACTATTCGAAGTTTTTTACCCTATATGTGAAGTGGTATAATATTATTTGAAGTTTTGAACTGTGGTAAGTTAATGATATATGTTTTCAATCTTAGAGCAACCCCAATTTTTAATTTTTTAAAAAATGAAACTAATAAACAAAAAAAAAACCTCTCTCTACATACTCCTGTCCCTCTAGCTTCTCCCCATCTGCCTCTTCTTTCTCCCCTTGAAATCTCTACTTGTCACCTCCTCTGTTTTTCCAAGATCCCTTCTTTACCTTTCTTTGGCTCCAACTAAAAATTATTCTTTATCATCAAAAGTAAATTAACTCTTTGTTTTTAAACATTTATTATCCAGGTTAGGTTCCAGAACCCTCATGCTCATGACCCAAAAGAGAACTCTCCCAAACAAGAATTCCATCCTCCTCTTTAACAAATCAATTCTCTGTCTTCCCATTATACCTGCATCACTGAGCAGCTATAAATGTAGAAAAAAGAAAAAAGTACGCCAAAGTAGAGAGAAACCCCTCAAATAAGCTAAAAGTGATTATTCTTTCTTTACCATTATTATAAGTTCACTTTCCTAACACCCTGCAAGTTTATGACATGCCCTTAGACTACTGAGAAAATAAGAAAACATCACTCTTAACCCTAAATGTCCTACTATACTAGTTTTTAAGGGTTGTCCTAGCAAATTACCATAAATTGGGTTTCTAAACAACAGAAAAGCATTCTTCCCCAATTCTGGAAAAGAGAAATCTGGGGTCAGTGGGTCAGCAGCACCACGATTCCTTCAAAGTCTCTAAGGGAGAATCTACCCTTCCCTTTTCCAGTTTCTAGTGGCTTCTGATGTTATACCTGCAAAGATTCTATCTCCAGATAAGATCACATTCTGAGGTGTTGGTACATGAATCTTGGTCCATTACTCGACTCACTATATCTACCATCCAGAAATTTAAAAGAGGATCCAGGAATTCAGAGTCTCATTTTTAAATTCACACTCACATATTTTTGAGCAAAGTTTTTGTTGCGTTTTCATTTATTCATTCATTAAACCAGCCTTTCTCGCACATTTACCATTGTGCTTGACAGAGAAGTTTAGACTTTTTAAAATAAGCCTAAGTATTGCTGCTACTCCTCGGTTCTTCATACTGATTTAGTATCTCTCCTTCCCAAAGGGAGTTCTGCCAGAAAGGGAATTTCTTCCAGGCTGGAGTTATTTTCACACTCTCGTTTTTAAATTAAAACAATTGTAAAGTGCACTGACATTTTGTTCCTAGAGCATGTGGAGTAATATTTTTATGGTTACTCTGGCAACCACAGATGCAAGAATGAGCAGGAGAAAAGGAGCAGAAGGACTGGCATCAATAATGAAGAGGTGGAAGGAGCACCACTCTGGGACTGCTGGCTCAGAAGGAGCACCACTCTGGGACTGCTGGCTCAGAAGGAGCACCGCTCTGGGACTGCTGGCTCAGAAGGAGCACCGCTCTGGGACTGCTGGCTCAGAAGGAGCACCGCTCTGGGACTGCTGGCTCACTTCCATAGCACTGGCCAGAAGTCCAGCTAGTGCCCAGAAAACGGTCTGATTCCCTGTTCTGAGTCATCATCCCATGACTGGAGAATGTGGACAGATTATTTTCTCAACAAACCAGTGATAAACCAAGGGGTATAGGAATTAAAACTACTTCTAAAAAAAAAAAAAGAAATGTTTACATAGGGCTCAACATCAGCATAGGAAGAGCAGTCAGCGGTTGAACCATGACTTGTAGACAACAAGCAGATGCATTGCCAAGTCCACAGTGACTAATGTGCTGACGAGGATTTAGTTTTGCCAGTGGTACCAGATTCTGGACAAAGTCTGGGTCCTGCTATCTCTATTTTATGAAACATGGTTCTACCATCAGACAATCTTTATCAACTGTGGACACACTATGTGCAGAGCACTGAGCCAGAGGCTTTGAAAATATTTTTTAAACCCCTAAAACCTACCCCTATTCTCACCAGTGATATAATGCAAATGAGATACATTCATACTTAGTTGACACACATTTTACTTCCTAAGTCTTCGAAGTGGTAGTTGAGGGAAGGAAAAAAAATCCTGTTGAACACAGTGTTTCTTAATAGTTAAAATTATGAACTTGGCTTCATGTGGCCTTGGCTTTGAATTCCAGCTTTCACTTAATCTTTATACATCCTTACAGGTCACCTATATTTAGTGACCCTGTCCTTTCAATTGCAAAAAGGGAAAGGGACATTCTTATCTCAAGAGTTTATTGTGACAATTAAATGAGATAGTTTATGCAAGTACTAGCATATTGTTGGCATATCACTAATAGTCAAAGCCTAACACCACTACCATCATTCAAGGTTCAGTTTCACCCTTGTCACACGTGGGACATGAGCAGGAGGCACAGGAGCTTACTGCCAGTAATATGGTGCTGGAAGGATCCAGAAGCTGGGACCTTCAAAAGGCTGTGGAAGCTGACTTCTAGGAGCCAGCCTTCCCAGCAAGGGATGACATCCAAGAGGTGCTGGAGTCTTAGGGACAGAGGTGGCATAATGTTCTGGATGTCAAGGGCAGAAACACCCTAAACTATCAATCATTACCTGGAACCTATATGATGGGGGTGCCCATTCCAGCTAGTTGGCATGGGATATACTAGATTTTGTTATTATATACTTCGTCAGAGGGTAGAGAAAATTACCTAGGTAGGGTCAATGAAAACCTACTCCACAGCATTGTATAACATTACAAGAAAAACTAGCAATTCCAGGAGGAAGTTGCTAATCATGGAAGCCAGCTGATTTCCTCTGGGGATCCTGGTGTATCTCAGGACCCCGCCATTGCCCCTTCATTCTGAATCTTGTTAGAGGAGGTACAAAACTATTCATATGTTCCTGCTTCAGGTGTGGGTTAACTGAGAAACAAGAGCTGGGTTGGGTATTCAAGAGAGTAGTCCAGAGCCCTGTTGTGGAAGCTGGGCAAGGGAAAAGTGGGGTGACTGGTGATAAAAGGGTGAGGAAGCTGGCCCTGCTGTCCTTGGATGAATGTCTGTGACACGGTGAAATCAACTTGGGTGAAGAAAAAGATGTCACACCCCTCTGTTAGATTAGTCACCCAATTAAAATTATTTTTTAATTTTCTATTTATAGACCAAAAAGCTAAGTTTGGAACTGTATGACTCCAAAGTATTCAGAAGTATTCCACATACACTAAAATGAAAACATGAATTATAAAGGCAGATTACTTCAACTTTTACATTATCATATTTAGAAAGTAGACATATTAACACCTAAATGTTTTATAATCACTGCCTGACCCAGAGTAGAATGTTCCCATTTGTCAATCTCTTTTTAAAAGAGAAACACAAGGGCCTCCCCTGGTGGCGCAGTGGGTTAAGCAGTGTACTATGAAGCAAACCGCAGCCACTTGCAGCATGAGTTCGATCCCTGCTGCCGGCCAGGGAGGGGGACCCACATGGTGCGGCAGACCTCTCCTGCCTTGCCCGCTGCTCCCCTCAGCAGTGTACTTCTGTTA
>JAGFMF010011673.1:713856-764532 GCA_019455555.1 Galemys pyrenaicus
CCCCCCCCCCCCCCCCCCCCGCCACACCTCTGGTCTGTGCCCCAGTGCTTGTATGCATAAATAAATAAATCTTTAAAAAAAAAAAAGAGAAACACAAAACTCAAATCTCTGTAAATATATGAAGTGTTTTTGAATATAATCACTTTTTGCAAATGTGGTCAGATTGGTTATAAAAATCACTAAAGTTTAATTTTATTTGGTTTCTGGTGAGAAGACATAATTCTGACTTTCCTTGACTAACAGAACTGTCACATTGTCTGGGTCAACGTGGAAGACATAGAATTAGGACACAAGTGCTGTAACTTCTAGAACAGCGACTTTGTAAAGAGAATTGGAGACATGCTCCTGCTCTGGACAAATGATTTCACAAGAAAGCATTGAGGGCCTCCCTAGGAGCACAAGGGGTTAAGTCTCAGCATGATGAAGCTATTGGCAGCCAGTTCTGCACAAGTTCAATCCCTGGCAGGAGGGTGACCCACATGGCGCAGCAGACCTTTTCTGCCCCATCTGCTGCTCCCCTCAGCAGTGTATTTCAGTCAGTCTGCCTGTTCTGCTCCCCACTCTGTCTCTGGTGAATCCTCTCACCTCCTGCACCTCTGGCCTATAACCCAGTTCTTGTGTGCATAAATAAATAAAACAAATCTTTAAAAAAAAAAAAAAGGAAATCATTGAGCATCCACCATAGCTTAATTCCATATAAATAAAGGATCTGGGAGAAGAGAGTTTCCCTCAAATGATTTAGCATGTACTTGGCATCACAAAATTAAAACCAGCGTGACAGTGGTGCCCCAGTAAGAATGTTTGTGATGAGTTCTATACTGATACAGCATTCTGAGGACCTGGGAAAGGAAGATCTCCTGAGAAAAGGAGGCAGAAATAAGTCTGGCCCTGAATTGTTAGGTAAGCTGTGGACAGGGGAAGAAGAGAGCACAGTACAATTCAAATAAGACATACAGGTGGCAAACAGGTTCATGAAAAGGTCCTCTATAGTGCTGGTCACCAGGGAAATGCCACTCAAAAATGCCACGGTGAGATGTCACCTCACATCTGTCAGATTTGCTACCATTAAAAAAAAAAAAAACAGAAAACAATTTGGTGGTGGGTGTAGTGTGATATATACAGTTACTAAGGTGAGAAACTGAAGTGTATACAGTGCTGAAAATTAATGTTACCTCACACAAACAAAAAACAAGAAATTACAATTATGGATGAGAGAACCTTTGTGCACTGTTTGTGGGAATGGCAAGTGGATACCAGCTCTGTAGAAAGCAGCATGGAGGTTCTACCAAAAATTAAAAATAGAGCTACCATTAGATCTAGCAATTCCACTTCAGATATTGACCCAAAGAAAAAAAGAGCACAATAATTTGAAAATATATGTACATCCTTAGCGTCACTGCAGCATTATTATTATAGCCAAAATAATGAAGCAAGCTAAATGCTCATCAGTAGATAAAGAAGATGGTGTGGGGGTGGGGGTGGGGTGGGGGGGTGTATAAAACCCAGTATAATATGCTAATATAGGGGTATACTAGGAAAAAGTATATAATAGAAACCATGAAAAAGGACAAAATTTTGTCATTTGTGACAGCATAGGTTGGTATTATGCTACATGAAATAAGTCAGACAGAGAGAAACAAATATTGTTCGACATATATGAAGTCTAAAATAAACAAGGCAAACTGAAGAGATAGTGAGCAAATTGATGGCTACCAGACAGGTAGAAGGTTAGGGATTGAGCAAAATGGATGAAGGAGATCAAGAACTACAAAATAAAAAAAGTCAGAGAGATGTGATGCAGAGCGTGGGGACTATAAAATCAATAAAATAGTATAAATTTGAAAGTTACTAAAAAGGGTGGCAAGTAGACTTATTGTAAAGATCATTTTGCCACATTTGGCAAAATAATGTGTATGTCAATTTGACTTAAAAAAAATCCTGGCAGTGAGCCAAGATGTGAGGGTGGAAGCCTGCTTGTGCTGACTCAGTGAGAGACCAGCAGAAATAAGAGGTGTACGGAGAACTTGAGGAGCAGGGAAGTTTAGATGTCATGTGGAAGGATTCTGTTCATCAGAGTTTTGTTTAATAACTACTCTGTGCCTTGCATTGCACTCTCATCAGGAGATGACATTGATATCAGAGGAAATAAAGTGGTTCAAGAGAGGCATGGTGAGGAACGCACTTAGGAGGAAACTCTGGGTAATTAACAAAAAATGAGGCCCCCAAGAACTTCCACTGATGGAGTGAGGATGGAAAATCTGATACCTTGAGAGAAACAGAAGATACTGGCCAAAAGTGGGAAACACAAACTTTGAATGGTTCCCAACCAAGTGAGTGTGTGCTCCCTGGTAGCAGAGATGGAGGCAGATGTCAGATGACACAAGAGGGCCCTTCTGATCAACTGAGGGTGCAAATAATCTCTTTCCTATGGTATAAGATTTTTCTATGATTATGTGTGTAATTACCTTTAAAATATAGAACTGACATAGAAACTGTATATGCTGACGAGTAGGCCATGCTCTTCTGCCAAAGACTTGATTTCTCTATTATACTCTTCAAGCAAACTGTAGTTTTCTGATTCTAGATTATGTAGTTTTCTGATTTCTAGATTCTAGATTAATTTTTTTTTTTTGGAATATTAACATAAATGCCAACACTTAAGCCAAAGCCCTACTGCTATGTGCTAAGACTGTTCTCTGGGCTATGGCCACAGTTACTATGTGTGAAACACTTTCTATTTACAGCGTTCTCTCTTTGCCTTTTGGTTTCCTAATCTCAACAAGGGCTTCTCTAGCCCTGGCTGGCTAGGTCGAATTGTTCTAATTCTGCTGCTTACCACCAGGACAAGGATAACAACATGATGGATGTTGGTTGTCAGTACAAGCCTATGGCATGTCCAGCTTCCTTACTTATAATCCTCAAACGTATTATTTACTTCAAAATACGTATGTATTTTGCATAGACAAATTGACTTTCATTAACTTGATTTTTAATGTTATATTAAAGAAAATCTGTGGTTGTATTTGCAAAAGCTGGCAATGTGGGATAATGAAATGGACTAGTAAATGGAGCAGAGAGAGGAGAAGGAATAGAAGAGTTAAGAATCAAGCCTTTCGCCTCCCTGGTGGTGCAGTGGGTTGAGCAACAGACAATGAGGCAAACCGCAGCCACTGTAGCAAGAGTTCGATCCCTGCTGCTGGCCAGGGAGGGGACCCACGTGGCACGGCAGACCTCTCCTGCTGTGCCCGCTGCTCCCCTCAGCAGTGTGCTTCTGTTGATCTGCCTGTTCTGCTCCCCACTCTCTGTGGTGAATCCTCTTACCACCCCCCCATGCCTCTGGCCTGTACCCCAGTTCTGGTATGTATAAATAAATAAATCTTAAAAAAAAAAAAAGAATCAAGCCTTTCCTTCTGCATCCCTTATTTTGGTATCTCAATTCTCAGCAGTTCTCCCACTCCACTTTCCCCTTCCTGTTACTAACATAGAACCTGTAAAGAGAGGGGTGAAAAAGAGGGAAGAATAAGAAGACACCAAGGTAACATGGTTAACAGGCTTTAAGGAAACTAAGGAGAACAATGGCATCCCACTAACTCCTTCTACATGCTCACCCAGCTCTTGTCCTCTCCCCATATGATTTTCATATGTTTTTGTTTTTGCTCAGTTGCTTAAGCCCTGAGAAGGCAATTTGGCCCCTTTGGTGCTATAGAGTTGAAGTAGGAATTCAAGAACTGAACTCATTTTCACCTTTCCTTCTCTTCTCTTGGAATCCAGGAAGTCCCCAGGCTCCACAGAGTTTAAAAACCAGGGTGGAGCCCTAGCCTCAAAGAGGTTAAGACTCTCTGTCTGAGGGGGAAAAATCCATTTCAATCTTGTCTTCAAAAAAAAAGCTAAAACCATGTTTCAAAAAGATACAGCCTGGTTGCTGGACAAAATGGACTGGGCAGAAATTCAAGTAATTTCTGAGCAACTCATAATATTTACACAGAAATCTTCCATTTTCCTGAATTTTCAGTCCTTTTCTTTCATGGAAAATTATTAATATCTAAGCATTTGTTATCTTCAAGCTACAATATTTAGTGCCCATGAATATTCTACGAATTAATAATCATGGTTACATATAGTCCTTTAGGGAGTGAGCTAAAATAAACTAACAAAATTAATTATTGTGACTTATAAGTAAAATATATTTGGTCTTCAGATGATCAAAATATATTTCTTATATATGTATTCAATACTTTCAAAATCTACATCTTTTTTATATTCTGCTTAAATAATAATTGTTAAATTACTATGAGGATTTTAAGGCATTAAGAACTGTACAAAGTAAATTTCAGCGCTTTCCTCCTTCATATACTCAAAACATATCTAGTAACAGCCTTAAATTACACCTTCTGATCTACTCATAAAATTAACAGTATGCACACAGTATGGAAATGTAGAATTAACATGGATTATAAGACAATTTAATGAGGATAACTTTGCAAAGAATGAAAGGAAATGACATTCTACAATAGTAAACAATTATAATCTGGTCAAAAAAAAGGAAAAGCCTATGAAAAGTTAAATGTTCTAATAGATTTGAGTGTATGTGCATATAACAGTTTTTGGCAAGCAACTAGAAGCAGCAGTGGCAGCGGTGTGTGTGTGCGTGTGTGTGCGTGTGTGCGCGTGTGCACGTGTGTCTGTGTTTTTAAAATTTAATCATTCACTGATTGAATGTTTATTGAGCATTTAGTTCATAACAGACAATGGGGATGCATTAATGAATAAAACAGACAAAAATTCACACCTTCATAACATATGTTAGGCGATAATACATAAGCAAGTGTACAAATATTGCCTACTTATTTTTTTAAAGATTTATTTATTATACATACAAGAGCTGGGGTGCAGGCCAGAGGTACAAGGGGTGAGATGATTCACCAGAGACAGAGTGGGTGCAAAACAGAGACTGAAATACACTCTTGTAACAAGTGGTCCCCAGGAGAAGGGGAAGTTCCAAAATCCCAGTCCTACCCTAAGTAGAGTAAAGCTAAGCAAAAATAAAAAAATGTTAAAGAAAAAATTAAAAACAAGAGAGGGCAGAAGAAAGGGAGAAAAAAAAGCAAAACAGAAAGCTGCAAGGAGACCTGGAGGAGGCCTTTTGGTCTTAAATTGGTTACAACAAATGTGGGTAAAAAACCCGTGAAAAGCTTAATAATAACAGCTTCCATCTTAATTTTAATTTTGCTCTTTTCCTCCCAACTTTGTCTAACCCTTTCTAACCTTTTTCTATAAGCCTCCACTAAAAGGTCCTTTAGACTTGGAGCACATTTTTAAGCCTTGCTTTAGGCCAATCCTATTTAGCTAAACTTTTACCCTCAAAAAAATATGTAACTTTCAATGCTTAACTTAGTAACTATATTATTTATCTTTTCTGTATTGTTCCCTAATTGTATTAAAGTTCCTTTCCATTAAAAGCCTTATATGTTCGTCTTAATGAGGCAAATAACAAAACCTATTTTAAAAAAGCAAGTTTAAAAATTCTAGAGTGCTCCTCTCCCTGACCTGTAACACTCTGAGGGGAGCAGCAGATAAGACAAGAGAGGTCTGCTGTGCCATGTGGGTCAGCTCTCTGGCCAGGGATGGAACTCCTGCTGCAGTGGCTGCAGATAGCTTGATAGTGCTACTCCTTAACCCCTCGTGCCACCAGGGAGGTCCTGCCTACTTATTTACGTATAAACTCAAAGGTTTATAAGTGTTTATAAGTGTGTGTGTATACGTGTATATATGTATGTATATATTTGCATTCTATTAAAATATTTTTCCTTCCTATTTTTAACACTATCTAAGTAGCACAGTAATTTACAACCCACAGTTTCTAATTATTTTCTGCTTGCATGAACCTTTTCAACCTCTCCTCAGTAGGGCATGAACAATACTAAATGGTTAACCAAAACGAAGAATAAACAATCTAACATGCTGGCTCCTGATCTAAACCAAGATAATGTTCAAAAGTATTTCCTTTCTTAAACTTTTATATAATTTACTTATTGATATATGTTTTATATTTTTGTACAATTTGCTTTCTCCTCTCAGACATAGTTCCCATAGAATTTCCATCACCAATTCACACATGCACTATGACCCTAGTCCCTTGTGTTCCCCTCTACCATTTTGATCCCCCTCTTTTCCCCTCCCATGCACAATGTCTCTAGTTTATAAATTTAAAAAAAAGAATTTCCTTATTTCAGGTAAGGAGAAGATGAACAAAATGGTGAGCACATGGGGGGACATTCGTGTCTATTTGTTTTTCCTCCCCAGATTCCATTTACTTAAGGACAAAGGAAGGAGACACAAATGGAACAAATCACAAATAGTACAACAAATGGAAAAAGTTGACTACTGATGAAATATCAGTTTTGACAAATTGTGTAATAAAGCATATACGTGGAATATTTTAACAGGATAAAACAATCATGAGGACACTAGTCTACTCTTCGTATCAGACTAAGGTGACGCATCAGTTTTAGTCCTGACCTGAATAATCATGGCAGAGTCAGATTCCAAATTCCCCTGGGAGTTTGTCTCTCAAGTGCTCAAGAGTCCTCAAGGCCAAGAGCGAAAGGAACCCTGCAACTCCTCTGAGGGTACTGCCTCCAGATTCAGGTCCATGATGAAGTGTCCATCAGTCCCTGATGGTATGAAGAAAAGGAAGGCAATTTGTTGGATATCTGTGGAAGGTATTACATTTACTTTACTGCAAAATAACATGTCCTTTGTTCTTAAATTATTAACTTCAGGGCTGCCCACAGCACAGGACTGTCATTGCACAACTCCAGGGGTCTCCAATCATGCTCACCACATGACATGACATGGTGCCCTGGTTGTGTAACAGCAGCCTGGCCTACTTACTTGGCCCCAGTGAATGGTGGTTAGATTTCTTCTCGTTCTCCTCTTTGTTCCTGCTCTTCATCTTCCCTCTCACCCTCATTCTCCTCCTCAGTGTCCTCACTGGCAATCAGAGGAAGAAAGAAGGTCACCAAGGGTATAGCTCACCAAGGATGTAGCTCAAGAATGAATCATCTCCTGGAACAGAAAACCAGCCTGAGCAAAATGGAAAAAGGAGAGAGAAGCAAAAGAGATTGAGATCCTTCAAAATGGACCATGCAAATTTACTAAAGCAAACAAATAAACAAACAAAAACTCATCAGGAAGCCTTAAGCATTACATAAATAAATGAGGAGCTTTCAGAATGTAGACTTAACTTTCCTTTGTCTTATCTAGAAAAATTATATTTGTTAGTCATTCCTGGATAGCTAATAGATGAGACAAGGACAAGTACCAGCATTCTGAAACAAGTCACTGGAATATTCCCCTTACTACACCAGTTTTTCTTTTCTCTTCTTTAAATTCTATGCAACTTCTATTCTTTTCTTTTTAAGACTTATTTATTTGTGCATACAAGAGCTGGGGTACAGGCCAGAGGAGCAAGAGGTAAGAGGATTCACCAGAGACAGAGCAGGGAGCAGAACAAGAGATCGACTGAAATACACTGCTGAGGAGAACAGCGGATGAGGCAGGAGAGGTCTGCTGAGCCATGTGGGTCCCCTCCCTGGCCGGGGATTGAACTTGTGCTGCTATGCAGCTGATGCAGAGCTCAACCTGCTGCACCACCAGGGAGGCCTGCAATTCCTATTCTTAAAAGAAGCAAATGAACAGGAAGCCAGGATAATGTGATAAAAAGAACACAGATTGCATAGCAGGACTCCCAAAAGGCAGTTAAGAGGGCTCTTACCATTGTGGAACTTGATAAAGTTTTCTCGGGACCTTGTTTGAGAAAATGATTGTACTAAACAAGCTTACTCTGATATTCACTGTAGACTTTCCCAGTTATATCAAAATCCTGGAAATGAAGGCCAGGGCATTTAATTCATTGAAGGGCTGTAGTTACCTGAGCTCATGTGCCAAAATCCTACAGAATCAACTTCTATTAACTGTAATAATTGAACCTAAATGCCAGAGTCTAGAGTCTCCAGGGAAGATAAAAGCAAGGGTCATTTTTATTTTCCCTTATTTCCTAACCTTAGATAAGTATTTAATGGGCATCTCCTCTGTACCTGTCAAACATGACAGACTTCTTGTCAGACCATCACAGCCTGCTAGAGGAATTAAATAAACAACTCACCACTGAGTGATATGTGCTTTAGCCAAGTGTGAAGAGGTTGCTGCAGAGGTTGTGTAAAAAGGCCACCATGGTAGGTGTGCCCAGACCCCCACAACCCTGGGAAACAGACCTTACCCAACCAACAGGACTTCCTTGATAAGAGGAAAACAGTCCTTCGATAGCTAACAGTGACGCACATTACTATCTTTAGTGAAGATTTGGAAAGGTCAAAGCATAACCTCGTGGCAGAAGGCAGCTCTACTTCAGTGAAGAAAACCAACAGGAATTCAAATTGGAAACTGGGCCACAATGGGCTTCAGTGATTCCCTTCTGGGAAATGATCCTCCTCCTCTGGGTTCAGGGAGGGTGGATAGATCTTTGCCTTGGAGAGGACAATCCCTATTTGGTTATTCAAGTCATTGCCTCTCTCTCTTCATCCCCATTTCTCTCCCTCTTCCCAACCACATTATCTCTCAGAACACAGAAGGGTCAGCTGTGTTCCCTCTCCAGACACTCACTGGGGCTCCGTTGCCAGTAGATGGGGGGCTCTGCTGATATCAGACATTACGAATCATCAGAGAGGCACTGCTTATTCTCTCCTGACTGGAGGAAGAGTAACTGTCCATGAAACATAAAAAATTAATTAGGAGAATATGAGTGTCTGGGCTTCCTTTCTCCTCAGACCAAACCAAATCAATACAAGTCTCAGCTCCTGCCAATTAAGGGCAAAGTGGAAGTATGGACAGCCAGAGAGCTATTAAAATTACAGAATATTTCAAGCTATAAGGTCTCTAAAGTCCCCCTAGTTGTATAGAAAGGGAATGGATGCCCAGAGTGTTTCAGTAACTTAGCCACTAATACAGTGAGTTAATGGCAGAGCCTTGATTCAGCTCCATCTCTCTGAATGGGTTTGGATCACATAAGTCAAAATCAGGAATTCTACCATCACGAAGGAATGGGAAGCAAGTCCAGGAGTTACATGTTGCAGAGAAACCCCAAATCCTTTTCCCTTACAAAGAACCATCCAGTGGGAATGGAATAAGAGGAAGATGCACAACTAGGTTCTGACACTGCCTCTGTCCCTGGATCTTTCTATGCCTTTGAGATGAGGACAGATACAATAAGAAGCAGAATCCTATGGGGTCAGGCTGATGGACAGGGAGAGCCTGGGGGGCAGCCAGCAGTGCTGGGACCTGCACTAAACCAAAAGGCCCCAAGCATTCTGGGTGCCTGTGACCTGCTTGGGCTAATTGACTTGCAAATGAGGTAATAAAGACAAGATTCTTCTGAGCCAATGAGTTTTCTAGGCACTGAGTCAGGTAGCCTTTTTCAGTCCTATAATTTAAACCATTGCTTTAAACCCTGCTTTGGGAACTTACAGTGCTTTTTAAAAAAGACTTAAGTTTTTAAGAACAGTTTTAGCTCACAGCAAAATTAAGCAGAGTGTACAGAGACTTCCCATATATACTCTGCCCCCACAAATGCACAGCTTCCCCGACTCTTACTGTCCCCCATCAGAGTGTTTCAGTTGTTACAATGGCTGAATCTACATGACAAGTCATTATCACCCACAGTCCTTAGTTTAAGTTGGGATTCGCTCTTGGTGTTGCTTTAATAGTGCTTTTCAAGCTTTTGACTTAACTGCTAGTATTTTCTTGCCTTTCCCAGCTATGAGTTTGAGGAAAATGAAGTGTTCTGATGGTGAAAGGTCAACCCCATGTTAAAGAAATCGTAACTTGCTGACCTTGTTCCCCTTCTCACTGCTCAGAAGTCACTGAGTGACACAGATCCTCAGTCACCCTCAGGGTGTGGGGGAAATGAGGACACTGATAAAGCAAAAGAGCCACAGTGTAGGAGGGGACAGAAGGCCATGCTATATCAGAGCTGCTTCCATGGCAGAATGACAAGACGTTCTCTTCATCAGCTTTGCCACAGCTCGTGAGCAGGCCTGTCAGCAGGGATGGGGTGACAAAGGATACAGAGCAGGTACATCCACAAGTGCGAAGAGAGCTCCTGACACCAACAGCTCGCAGCATCTCCATTCAAGGAAGCTGGGCAAAGGGCTCATTGAACTGGTGTGACTGACCTGACCAGACCAGAAGACTGTGAAAGAGACAAGGACATCAAGGGTCACAGATGATTTCTCGCTGTCTGGAATTCTCACAATGTTCATCCTCCAAATCTTTACCTGGAAAAGACCTAACCTGCAATCCTAAGGACTAGTGAGCGCCTACTCCTCACCCCAGCACCCTGACACACACATTCTTGTGCACTTGAGGAAGTTGGTGTAGCTCCAGTTCCTTGCTCCAGTGACAGCTCCCCTCCTCCAAGCCCCCTGTCAGTTGATGGCCCCTGCAAAAGTTGGTGACCCCAGAACATGGGTGTATCTGCTCTGGGGAGTTTGCTTGTCTTGCAAGGGACAAGCATGACTGGAGACCTCAGAATGGCCATATTCGCTGAGCTCTAGCCTAGACGTCTGCCTCACCTCCCACTAAAATAGTCATTAGAATTGTGCCCCAGGCACCTCACCCCTATTCCCAAGATGGTCAAACCTCTAATTCAACATTACCTGGATTTCTAATATAGCATTATTTTACACCTCCCTAACATGAGCTGGTCCTCTGCTTTTCCCAGGCCACCTAACCTCTCCTATTGGATTGGGAAAAATGTAGCTTGTCATCAAAAAATATCTCCATATCTTCAAACTCTGTTCTGAATGAGTCTTTGCTCTGACTGCAGATCCTGATTACTTTTCACTCTCTCAAATGGAAAGTCATGTTTGTAAGAGACTAAATTTAATTACCTCAGAAGGATGTCTTGCACCAATTATTTTTTTTTTAAAGATTTATTTATGCACGCAAGCACTGGGGTACAGGCCAGAGGTGGGGGAGGGGTGAGAGGAGTCACCAGAGACAGAGTGGGAAGCAGAAAGAACAGGTAGATCAACTGAAACACACTGCGGAGGGGAGCAGTGGGTGAGGCAGGAGAGGTCTGCTGCACCATGTGGGTCCACTCCCTGGCCGGCGGCAGGAATCGAACTCGTGCTGCAGTGGCCGTGGTCTGTTTCACAGTGCGTTGCCCAACTCACTGCGCCACCAGGGAGGCCCCTCTTGCACCAATTATAAAAGGGGCCTATGACTTCCATACCATGGGCTCTGTTTTAGTTTCTTCATAATGCTTATTTTAATTATTTGAAAACTCAAGGAAAGGACTAAGAGACTAGGGGAAAGTAACCCAAGTAAAGACAGGAGGCTGGAGACACTGTGTGAAGATAGAAGTTTGAACTTACATATTTACTTTGGTTTCCATTAAAAATGATCACAAAGGAAATTATTTCAAGGCAAAACTTCCAAGAAAAAGTATGGGAAATTTTTTGCAAGACTGACAACTAACTGGAAAACCTGAGAAAGTTGAATCCTAAGCCACTATTGGGAAAAGCCAAAATCAATCCAATTTATAGCAGACTATCTCTCAAAACTCAGGAACTGGTGGCACTGGTTCTAGAAGACATGGTGTGTGTGTCTAGAAGACATGTGAGAAGGGTGAGGGGGTGAAGTTGGTTCTAAACAGAATGGTGGTAACTTTGCTTACAAAGAGCCTGGGCTCCACTGTCCAACTTCCTTCATTCAGATGGGTGGGTGTTCCTCTCCATTCCAGTACAGGATGGGGGCTTATTCTCGAAAGATCTGTAGATCGGTGATACCTAAGAAGATTTATCTATAGAGACTGAGACTCCTTACTCTTATTCCCCAATTCAGTCCTCTTAGTAGCCTCCCTAAATATGAGCAGACCACCAAGAATCACCAGACATTTGAGGAAAGTCCCTAAAATAGGTGTTAAATGAAACATGAAGAAAACAGAATGTACATATATGAGAAACTTTAATTTTTTTCTTTAATAACAACAGAGAGAGAAGATATAGTGCCCATAAAACAAAAATAAGACTTTTTAAAAAGGAACAGTCACAGAATAAAGCATAACTCTTGGCAATTACAATTATAAGAGCAAAAGTGAGAAGTGCAGTGGGAACAATGAAAAGATAAGGTTGAGGTATTCTCTTAGAAAATAAAGCCAAAAGAAAAAAGTGGATTTCAAGAGAGAAATGATGAGAAATTTGAACTACCAAGTTAGGAAGTCTAACACCCAAATAGTACTGCACAGGAAGAGAGAAGAGGGGAGAAATGACCAATAAAATAATACAATTTTCAGAACCAAAGGACATGAGTTCCCACTTGAAAGGGCTCAGAAAGTACCCAAGATAATGTCATAAAATTTCAGAATGCCAATGACAAACAATGAAGCAGAAGTCAAAAAGACACCAGACACTAAAGGCACTGTTAAAATGTCTTTAGAATTTAGAAGAACATTATTTCCAACAGAGACCATTACCCATAGGGACATAGGGGACCTGAGAGAGTTCAAGTTAGTGACCAATCAGACATGATGGAATAAAGTCCTATTGAGATGTGTCAAGCCCCGTAAAATGTGTCTGCTAGGAGCCCTGGAAATGTCGTCGGAAGGTTATTTGAATATATGTCCCATTAACACAATGAAATAACGTAAAAAAGAAAAAGATAAGGGCACATGAAACGGAATTCAACAGGTTGGTGGAGAGCAAAGTAAGATTCAAATAAGACCAAGTACAGCACCAGGCACAAACGGTATGTCCTAACTGAGCACATCAGAAAGATGAAGTGGGTAGAATACCTGTTGCCTCTGACTGTATCGAGAAAAACTTGAGACATCTGCAGAGGGTTTGGGGTTATATTCATGGCTGGTATTGGATTTGTGAGAGCAACTAAGTAAGCAAGATGATTATTACTCTAGGGAAAGCGGAATATTTTTTCAGGAAAATTAAAATAATACATGCTCAGCTTTGAATAACATTTGAAAGGTCATATGAAAGTAAATTCTAAATATTGATTTTATCAAAATTATAAGTAAATATTTTTGGAAGTTGGAGCAGGGAGAACCAAATAGATGGTGGGGAGAAAAGTAAAAGAGAGACAAAATCTCATCTTCCATAAAGGAATATAAATTGATATTATCTAGGTACAATGGTATGGAACAAAAGAATTATCTAAAATACTTACAGGGGGAACGTAGGGGATCAAGAAAAACAACAGTAACAACAACAATAACCAAAGGGGAAACAAAACACAACACAACAAAACAAAATAACCAGACAACTACAAATCAGAGGTAGGCTGCAGGGGAGGAGGAGGGAAAGGAATCAAAACAAATGTAGGGAAGGGACTATGGTAATGTGCACAGGTGAATTGGTGGTGAGAATTCTTTGGGGACTACACCCGAGAACAGAAAGCAAATATTGTAAAATATATATATATATATTTATATATATATATATAATGTACTATAATTTAAAAAAAAAAGAGTTGAGAGTGTTGGCCTTTGGAAAGGGATGTGGGGTGAGAGGGGAGGAGGAAGTGACTGCCTTTCTGCCTTTAGTAAGACATCCTTAAAAATATTTGGTTTTAAACCATGTTGTGAAAAAAATTTTGCTGAAGCAACAAACAAATGAAAGCAAAAGGAAATAATAAGGCAGAAAGTTCTTGTCTCATCAAGGCACAACGTTTTGTTTGCATAGGACTTAAGATGAAAAGACGAGAAGGCAAAAAGAGATATGCCCGTGCATCCAGCTTCCACTTTTGTTGTACAAAGTCCCAATAGAATGTCCTTGGGGCAGCAAAAAAATGAGATGAAAAATCTGGGTAGTCTATAAAAATCATAGTTTGCTTTGAACCTGACAAAAAGCTAAGGTTTCAAGGGAGCCAAAGGAACTGAATTCCAAAGAGTGACAAGCCCTTCCAAGGACAGATGGGACATAATAATTCTCCCACCACTAGGAGATCAGAGGATGATGAAGAGGCTGTGGTAGAAATGGAAAAAGGGAAAGAGAACCCATCTCTAAAGGTAGCAGGTGGCTAGCTTATGAGTTTTGAACTGGGAGCCCCAGAAAAATAGAAAGTTCACACTTATCCCAACACTTTGCTACGACCCTCCCCTGGGTGCTTACAAGAAGGGCTGGAGGTGGCGGTGCAAGGGACTGAACTGACCAGGTGTGTGAGAGGTGAATGCTGCTTTGAGGGGACAGGCACAAAATACCACCTGCTTCCCCAGATGGTTTTATTTCCTTAGACAGGCTCAGCGTCTGCTTACTCCTGCTCTTTGAGAAGGTGTGAGAATGTGTGCCTTTGCATGTAAAACGATGCATCCCTCCTGACTATAACATTCCTTTTCTCCTTTAACACACTAGTTGTTCAAGACCCAGTACAGAAACCAATACGAAATGCCTTTGGCATCTTGAAGGCAGAAGTAATGATGGAGGCTGGAGAGGAGGAGAGGAAGCCAAAAGAAGTCCCATTTTTGTCTCATGAGAACCTGCAAGCCCTTAACACCAGCCAAAGAGAAGAAGCTTAATAAATACTATTTTATGATGATATTGATGCAGTAACCATCAACAGCGTATATTCCCTTGTCACTTTCCTTGCTGCTCATAATCACAAAGAATAATCACATACACGTACACGTGTATTTTTAGCCTCATGTCTCAAAGCATTTGGCAAGCCAAAAATTCCCACACCAGCCACCTGCAAGCACCATCTTGTAATTCACAGAAATGCAGCTTGCTCTGAAAGAGCAGCTGTTCCACAGCACAGGGCAATGCCACCATGGAGCTTGGGGCAGCACCTGAAGACAAATGACACAGCAGGTGAAGTGACAGGTAGAATTCTAAGTAGCTAGAATATAAGGAGCAGATGGCTGAGACTGAGCAGCAGAAAAAGGGCCACATAGTCTTATGTCTTCATCCAAAGTGCCCTGGATTCTTTCATGACCCCAGATATCTGAGACCTGGAACAGATGACAATCAGATCTAGGAAATAAGAAAAAGGTATCATTTTATCTGGGGGGCCACTTTATATGAATTTATTTATTCTTTTTCCAAGTGGGTATTTATTATTTATATACATACATAAAAATTATTCCCATTTTAAGAAACATACTAAAATGATACATTAACCACAAAAAGTACTTACTCTACCTGGGGAAAAAAATGAACGTGGCTATTTTCAAAATAGCAGTAAACACAAGAAGCCAACAAATATAAATCATGACAAATGTATATACCTCACTTTTGACAAAAATGAGTTTTATTTTTATATTAATGTTTTATTGTCAGCTCTATATGAGATCGTCTGTCCTTATTTACAATTACTATGGAATTTCTATCAGCATGTGTGACTCAAAGGGACTCATTTTAGAGGTTTTAAAGTCCTGAGGTTAAGTGGGAAATAGGTTTCCCAACTAAAATTTAAGCATAAAATAATTCTAAAGATCAGACAATGTGAAATATGAAAGTGTTAAAAAATAACCCCCAACCTAATAACAAAGTTGTATAGAATGTCAAAGGAAAAGCATGCAAGGTAAAAGAATATCCTCAGATTCAAATTGATTTTCTGTTCCATTTAAGTTCATCTGAAAGTTCTGACGCTGATTTTTTTTTGCTAAAATCCTAGGAAATATATTAAAAACAAAATAAAATAACATGAAAATGCTTAAGTTTCTTATCTCAGTCTCCAAAACTAAAGCAGTTGATGATTAAAAGCAAGTATAGACTGGGACGATATTAGAATATTGGAAGGAATCATAAAAAGTTGAAAAAGTTAAAGGAAGCTTTTAAACACAAGAGAAAAGGTATTTAAAAGAAATACACATCACAGCCATCTGATATGTAAAGTCTACATAGAAATGTCTGTGTCCGTGGCTGCAACTTCAGGCTCTAAAACAAATGACAGTCATTATAAAAGTTTCCTTTCTTAGAGTCAGTCTTACAATTTAAAGTTTGTGGCCACATTTGACAGCGGGTAGATTTAACTGCTGTTTTCATGGTTATTTTGAGAACGTGCCTGTACTGGATTTCATATCTACAATGATAGTGATAATATAAAAGTTCTTACTTGCACAAACAAATCAGAATTTAAGTCAGAAGTACATCTGAGATCTTTCCCTTCAATCTTATGGGCTTGGGGGTGCCTAGAGAGAGAAATACAAACAAAAGGGGATGTGATTGCAGTCAAAAGTAAATACAAATTCTACATCTGTTCTCTCTTCCTCTTCCTCCCCCCTCCTTCCTTGCTTCCTTTGTTCCTCAAGCCGGTTTTTATCTTTTTTCGTCAACTTCTACAAAGTTGCATAAATTTATCTCTTTTGAAACAGGAGAGTGAATGCTAAAAAATATCAGATGATTTTTTTGTCCTTATTTTGATTGTTTTTAAATATTGAACCAAAAACATGGGAACAAATGATTTTTTGTATTTATTTTGATTTTTTTACAATATTGAACCAAAAATATTGGAACAAAAATAAAAGAATAAAATTGCTCAAAATTGTATCACCCCATCAGTTGTGTATTTTTCCTTGTTCCTTTCAATCCTAGTTCCTAGAACTGAATACATTGCATAGAAAGTCATGTACGTGTTCAGTTTTCCTCTTCTGTATTTTTCACTTAAGTCTGAGTCACTGACTTTTTCTTCTTGCATTAACACTCCTTGGCCATCCACCTTGACTATAAACAGCAAAAACATGGACTCTATCTGTTTTGTTCACTGATTCAGTGTCTAAAACTATGCTTGGCATACTGTAGTATTCGATAAATATTTTTTGAATGAATCATAATCTTTACAAATATACTTTTTAACAACTGTTTTGATTTCATTGAGTAGATCATATGATTTCCCCCTGCTGGTGAATATTTAAGTTGCTTCCTCCTTCATCGATGTATGTAGAACCACAAATAACAGTCATCGTTTCACATATGTATAGCTCTTTTCCTTCACTTTCATTACTTTGTTATTTATGCTTCTTAATATGCACTTCCAAATAACCTTTCAAAAAAATGTTCAGTGTGGACTAGCAATGCTGGTGCATTATGGGATCATTTTGGGATCAGCTGACTCCTAGGGTGGAGTGGAGCCCAGGTCTGGGGACCAGATGGGAAGTGATGGTGGCAGGTTGTAAATCCTGGGAGATCTTACTTTGTTCTCTGCTTTCAAAAGTAACCAGTTGTTTTTGCTTGTTGTCTGTGTGTTCCTAAGCACTTCCTTAAAGCCACCACCTTAATTTTATTTGGTTTAAATCATTAAGAGTAAGTCAGGAGCTGGATCCCGTCTCGGAACTGAATCTGACAGAAAGTTGGATTACAGAGAAGCCTTTTGGAGCTCTTGGGTTCCACGTGGGCTGAACCAGCCTTCACACATCTGCAGCCTCCATCTGCTCCTCTGTGGCGGGACATCATCCACTGATTGGGCATTGCTTACTTTGCACAAGACGTGTCTGTGTAAAAATTTTGCTTTACCACCCTCCTCCGCAGCTGCCTGTGTTCAGTCACTGGCACCCTGCTCTCCACATCTGCTGGGTGCACAGGGGGCATCGGCTGGAAGAGAAAACTCACACAGAACTTAGAGTCCAGCTACATCTGTGAATTGCCAGTTACCCTGCGGCGTGTCCATTGAGAGGAATAGCATGAAAGATACTAGGGAGCCGTGTCTGCAGCGCTTGTTCTATTTCCAGCTCCTAGAAACTGCAAGACCACGGGTGAATCATTCACCACCCACCATCCTCAGGCTCCCTCTCTGTCAAAGAGAGAGAATGACAGCTATCCCTGTGCCCTTGCATCTCCTGGGCTTGTGGTGAGAACTGAGGGAAACTATGTATGTGCATGCTTTGCAGACTGAACTGCTAGGAGATAGAAAGCATTATGATGACCACTCTGAGGCCAACTTTGAGGTACACACAACATCATTCAGGTGCAGATGCTGTTGTTTGCATTTCCAATAGACATTTCCTGCTCCTTCCTCATGTGCTGAATACTAATTAAGTTCAGGTCATAGGTGGCTTTATGTGTGGCACACAGGATGGGTCATGTTTGATCTACAGGAATCATGGAAATCCCATCTCTACTTTTCTGCTGCAGGTGCCTAAGTCAGATCTCCCCAAGAGCATCAGAATTTATTTCCTCAAGACACCCCACTCTGGCATGCAGAGTATTTTGAGCAAAGAGCAATAAACACCCCGTGAGGCCGAGGACAAGCTTCTGTTCCTTCCTAAGATCCTTGTCCTTCCCCAACCAAAGAAGAGATCATCACATCCTAAGCTTCTGCCTTTCCCTAGTTGGTGAAGCAATCACTGCTCCCTCTTTTATGAGCTGAAAGGGAGAACAGTCACTGCTCCCCTTTTTATGGGTAGTGTTTAGTCCAGTACAGGTTATCAGTGAAGAAATCTTCTTTACCTAAGAATCTCATCTTTACTCTCAGATGTCTACCATGTGAAGTCTCCACCACCCTTCCTTGATGCCCAGGTCCCTAAATGCAGGATAAATATCCCTGTTTCATTCCACAGTTTCTTAAAATTTACAGCCATAAATTCTCCGTAAGTATGTTATCAAATTGATTGCTTTTCCTCTGGTAACCCATCTGATGCTCTTCTGAGGACTTATCCAGCCCAAGAAGAATCCAGAGGGATACAGGCTGATTTCTCTGCACCCTGGTACTGCTTTGTATAAACACATGACCTGACTGAGACCTATGTCACCTGGAGAAAAGCCCTGCAGCAAATGGTCTTCTGGGAAAGGTGATCCTCCATGGTGTAAGAAGAAAAGCCTGCTTTCTGTTTTCTGCATGGGAAATTACCAGACAAGGACTCAGTGCTGGGCACTGCAGCTTCCCTCTGGCACCCAGAAAAGGAAAGCAGAGAACAACACAGAAGCCCTGACTCAGGGCCCTGGCTTAGTTGAACCAGTGCACTAACCACCTTCTGGACCTGGAAATCTGCAGATCTCTTTATATGGGAACTTTGCTAACAACACATCACAGGCCCTCACAGCTGAAGGCCCAAAGGTGAGAAATGTGGGTGATGCAATGGTCAAGAGAAGCACATTTGGGCCAATAAAGTTGTTTCCTTGTCTGCTTATTTCCTTCTCTTTTATTCTAAGTGTTTAATATTAAAATAATTAATAAATCTATGATGCAAAAAACAAAATCCTATATGAAATTAGAAGTACATTAGAATTTAATTGGGAAATAAATGTTCAAGAAACACGTGATTAAATTACGTGTTAATAAAATGCGAGGATACGTGTTGAGGTGAACTGTGGCCACTCAGGACAGACCACGAGCTAGGCCGTCTACCCCGTGGACACTCGGAAGTGAGAACAGAGAATGGAACTGGCACGGGACTGCACAGGCATGGTACCAGGCATGGGGTGACTTAAGGGGAGTGAGAAGAAACTATTTCTGAGCTCTCTATTCTGTTTCCTCCTCTTGACTAGTACCACACGGTCTTGATGACTATAGCATCACAGTAAGTCTTGAAACTGCAGTCCAGCTGTGTCAGCCTTTCAACTCAGTCTTTGTTTTCACAGTTGTGTTGGTTATGCTGGGCCTTTTAATTAAAAATTTGGGATCAACTTATTAATGTCCACAAATTAAGCTCCTGGAATTTTGATTAAGAGTGTGTGGAATCTACAAATACAGTTGGGCAACCAGATCTCTCCACAATATTGAGTTGTTTGATCCATGGATGTGAAATATTTCTTGAATTAATTTTCTTTGCATTTTTTTTTTTACTTTTGTTTTTGACTAAAGGAACAGAACACAGAGAGGAAAGAAGTATCTAGTAAGGCTGTTAGTCCAGTAAGAACATGAGACAAATTCCTTCTTTTCAAATCCAATTTAGGAAATACACTCAAAATAGGGAAGAGACTAATCTTAGGTCACAGATACAACGAATAAACATAGAACCAGGAGTTCTTTGGTTATTTAGACAGAGCACTTATACGAATAGGATTATTTAAACCTTAACACAAAAGCTGTCTGATTAAAGGAATTTGGTGCACATAAATAGTTTTCTGTTTGAGGTTCATGAAAAAATATAAATTTAAGATCACTTTTAAATGAGATAAAATGACAAGGATCAGGGAAATGAATAAGAACAATAATAATAATAACAATAAAGACACAAAACCCAAAAATGAAAAGATAAGGACAAATTGGGGACACTTGGTGGGGAGGTGGCAAGGGGAGAGTTGAGGGCAGATGGGAGCATGGGGGACTGAGGTGATGGTGCACTGGTGATATGGTGATGGGGAATACACGGGGATTACAATTGATGTCAAATATATATAAATAAATTAAAAAAAAACTAAAACTAAAATAAAATGAGATAAAATGAAAATTTCATTTACTTAGTATTAGTTAGGCCAGCAATCCATAACTGCATTTGGCTACAATCTAATTTATCTTAGCAAACTAGGGCGTGGCTGTCACAGACAAAACGAAGAAGGACATTGAAGCTGTTCTTGTTATATGTGGGACAGAATATAGTTTGATCTCAATTTTCTAGGTCATTTAGGTAAAAGTTATCCCTGGAACTGAAAGGTTCAGTAATTGCTTCATTTCTCTGTTTTCTATGGTAGAGAATATTTATACTCAGTGTCTCTCTGAAGAAAACAAAAGCACAAACTGGATTCATTTTAACATTAGTACTGCATATATATTAATTATTCATAGATTCTTTTATTTAATCAACAAGACTGTATCAAGCACTATGTGCCAAGCACTGTTCTAGGTACAAAAGAAAGCATTCTGAAGAAAAGCAAGAGTGAAGAGGGAGACAGAAATTATCTCCCACTATACGGGATAATGAGGGACATTCTTATAATGTGACAATGGATCAACCATAAGCCTAAAGGAAAAAAGAGGTGGATATCTGGAGAAAACTGTTTCTAGGTAGAAAATGATGGTGTAAAAACAGGTGCATCCTTGGGGTTTCAGAGGAACAACAGGGAGGTCAGAAGTGGAGGTTGTAGGAGGCAGCGAGGAGGTCAAGTCAGAGTGGACGCTGGGGCTAAGCAGGATCTTGCGTGTCTTGTAGAGGACCTCCAGAGGGTTTTGAGCCAGAGTAGAATGATCTGATTTCCATTTTTAAAGACTCACTTTGCCTTTACATGGCAGACTATGAAACGCAGGAGACAAAAGTAAAAGACAAACCAATAAGGGGACTGTCCTGTAGTCCAGGGAAGAGAAAACTTAATAGAACTAGAGATGAAAAGAGATTCGATCACAGATATTTTTGAATGTAGAGACAGTAGGATTTGCAAATGGACTGGATGTGCTGTATAAGAGACAGAGATTCAGTTAAAACTGACAAAGTCACCTCTGAGGTCTGTGGGCAAATTGAATAGTCAACACTTACACCCAGGAAGTGGGTTTTCTCAAACCACCTCCACATTTATAGACCCTGGAAGGGATCCCAGCACCTGACAAGAATGAAAACATCCCAGAAGAGATGGCAGCTTACATTTTTTTCTTAGTTTCTTATTGCAAATGTCCATGATAGAAATATTTGGAAATTCATGTCTATTTTTTTTAAAAATTGGAAAATAAAAAATGAATAAGCAAGAAAATAAAAGTTATCGTGCCACTGTTGAGCAAGTATAAAGAAATATTTATATCCATGTCAAATTCCTGAAACCTGTGAATGTTGCCTTCACTAGAAAAACAATCTTTGTAGATTTGGTTAAAAATCTTGTGATGCGATGGAATACTATTCAGCAACCAAATAAGAAAAACTAGATGCATTCATAGGAACATGGATGGAACTGGAAGGGATTATGCTCAGCGAAATAAGTCAGAAGGCAAAAGAAAAATACCAGATGGTTCCTCCCTTAGGAGGAATATAAGGGAACCAAATAAGGATCAAGGAAAGGAATAAGAACAACAACAACAATAATAATAATAACAATAAAGACACAAAACCCAAAAATGAAAAGACAAGGACAAATTGGGACACTTGGTGGGGAGGGGGCAAGATGGGAGGGTTGACGGCAGATGGGAGCACGGGGACTGAGGTGATGGTGCACTGGTGATATGGTGATGGGGAATACATGGGGACTAAACTAATGTCAAATATATATAAATAGAGAGGGAAAAAAAATCTTGTGATGAAGAGACTATCACATCAATAGGTTATCTTGGTGGGCCCTAAACAGTGTCATAAATGTCTTTAGAAAAGAAAGAAAAGAGACGAGCAGGTGATGTGATGGTGACTAGAGGAATGTAGTGACAAGTTAAGGAATGTCCAGGAGTGCCCACAGCCCCAGTTAATGGAAGAGGCGGAGAAGAATATTCTCCTAGAGAATTCAGAGCAAATGTGACTCAGTCAACCCTACTGCTTTGGTCCTCTGGTTATAAGAACCAAGAGATAATAAAGCTCTTTTGTCCTGAACCATGACTTTGTATTCATTTGTTACACTACAGTCCCAGGAAACTAATCATCTGCCCTCAAATTTTCTTAATAATTAAATTTATTTATTAATTTTCTCACACAGTTCTTAATTTTTGTACAGTATTTGACATCTGCCTTCAGGTGTAGTCCCCAAGGGCCTCCCACCACCCTAGCACCCATGATCCATCAACACAGTCCCTTGTGCTCTTCCCTCCCCTCTTTGATGCTTCCCCTGCTGTAAAACATATATCTTAACCTTCAAGAACTCTTGAATGGACTTAGGAAGTGATAGGACCACTTATGTACCAAAAACAGATGACTGAGATAATTCAAAAGCTCTATCAGGGCCTCCCTGGTGGCGCAGCAGGTTGAGCATCGCATGGTGAAGCATCCACAGCACAGCAGCGCTAGTTCAATCCCCAGCCAGGGAAAGGACCCACATGGTGCAGCAGACCTCTCCTGCCTCACCCACTGCTCCCCTCAGCAGTGTGTTTCAGTTGATCTGCCTGTTCTGCTCCCCACTGTGTCCTGGTGAATCCTCTCACCTCCAGTGACTCTGGCCTGTACCCCAGCTCTTGTGTACATAAATAAATAAAAAAAAATCCCCATCAGTGAGACTTAGAGAGAAATGTTTTTGTTTTGTTTTGACATAAAATGAAGTGCTTTTTCTTGTACCTAGTTATTGGTGAATCAATCCTTATGTGCTGTCTCTGACTGCAAACACTGTCCCTGCCTCCCAGTTGCTGGAAACAGAGACAGCAGGCAGAAATAACAGAAGTCCCTTCCCTTGCACCTTATGGTAACGTACCTGTCCCCAGATGACCCCATGACTCAGGAAGTCAAGAACAGCTCCTCCTCCCACGAAAGGGTAAGATTTTCCTGTGGAGCCACTGTGGGTGTATGTGTCAGAAAAGCTTCTCCATCTCATCTGGGTTCCACATTCTCAAAGGAAATAAATGCAGTACTATTTTCCTCTCCAATCCAATCTAAAGAATTCTAAGTGTTTAGGTGCTTGTATTGGGAGGCAGAATCTGGGCAAAAGCTTCCAAATTTACCGACTTATCACTATCCCACCCACATCTCTCCCCAAGGATCTCTTAAGCCTTAGTGCATTCCACACAAAATTTACAATTATATTAGTTTTTTTGGTTTCCTCCCCTCTTGTTATTTACTGTTCAATGACACCAAATATCCTAATATTTTGTATTCTGTGTTTGATCTCCCCATTGATGGGGTCCCCACTGAATCTAGGCCCGCCTACCTCTGCTCTGCTGTTGATTCTTTTCCAAGCTACCTATTTTTTAAATGTCAAGTTAGTTAAGACCTATGACCAACCTTCACAACAGCCTTATTAAATGCAGCTCAAAATCCATTTTTCATTTTAAAATGACTGCTCCCTTTACTTCTCCGATCTAGCAGAATTTTTCCTAATGGGAAAATCATCACTGATGTCTAAGCCTTTCTCCCTCTCTGGAATACTTCAGTAGCTCCTACCAGGAGATCAGAAAACTAGCTAATTTTATATTCACTGATATAGCTTTAACTCCTTCCTTACCAAATGATATTTTTTAAATTAATGGTAATTTATTGCTATGTTTTCCATCTGTAAGTGTGGAATTCTTAAAGTTAAAAAAAAAGGAAAAATAGGGGCCTCCCTGGTGGCGCAGTGGGTTCAGCAATGCACTATGAAGCAGACCGCAGCCACTGCAGCACAAGTTCGATCCCTGCTGCCAGCCAGGGAGAGGACCCACATGGCGTGGCAGACCTCTCCTGCTGTGCCCAATGCTCCCCTCAGCAGTGTACTTCTGTTGATCTGCCTATTCTGCTCCCTGCTCTCTGTGGTGAACCCTCTCACCCCCCCCCACACCTCTGGCCTGTACCCCAGTGCTTGTATGCATAAATAAATAAATCTTTAAAAAAAAAAGGAAAAATAACTATGGGTATGGGGCAGGATACAAACCAATGCACCCCTCTTTCCTTTCTTCTTTGAGACCAGGATGTTTGCAGTGGAGAGCTTTACAAAGGAAGAAGAAAGCAAAAACTTCCCTTAAGTGTGATTTGTAACCAACACATTTGTACATGATAATTACTCAGGCTGATTTTGCTGAGGATACAGGGGATTTGGGTAGGGGTTTACACAGTAAATTAGAAGTGATCCTGGACTTAATTTCCAATGTTGGAGGGGTTTCTCCCCCAGATCAACAGTCAATTTATTGGACACCAGTGGGTTGTCCTAAAATTCAGTCAATTCTACCACTGTCTACCTCTCATAACATCAGAATCCACAGGGTAAGGTTCCATCCTATAAGATCGTCCCCTCAACTTCAGAAATCAACTGCAAGGCCACGTTTTTACCGGTGCTTCTGTCTTATTGACTACAAAGCAGAGGTCTCAGGACCCCCTCTTTGGGTTCAATTAATTTGTCAGAGTGGTTCACAGAACTCAGAGAAATTTTTTTACTAGATTACCTGTTTACCATAAAAGGATGTAAGTCAGGAACAGCCAGATGAAGAAATGCATAGATAGCAAAAGGGATGAGGAAAGTGCAGGAAGATTTCTTACCTCTCTGAACACCACTCTCCCCGAATTTCCATGTATTCACCACCCTGAAAGCTCTCTAAACCCCAACCTTTTGTTTTTTGCTTGTTTGTTTGTTTGTTTTGGTGGGGGGGCTTTATTATGCAGACAAGACTTACTAAATTATTGGCCATTGGTGACAGTGCAACCTCTAGCCTCACTCTCCTCCTGGGAGTGTTGAGGGCAGGGTTGGGGCAGATGGGAATGAAAGTTCTAACTCTCCAATCACTTATTTGGTTCCACCAGTAACCAACCCTCATCATTAAGTGCTTCCAAAAGTCACCTCATTCACATAACAAACTTTACCATTCTCAACACTTAGGAGATTCCATGGATTTGGGGAATTGAAAACTAGAAAGTATGGAGAGAGATTAAAACACATGAAAAATAGATATTTAGTCCTCTGAATGACCAAATATATATATTTTTTCTTGTAAATCATAATAATACACATTGTGATACAGTTTATCAGGTAATTTAGAGTAGAATATTAGACACTGTTATTCTTCAGAGCCCTTCATTTATTTCCACCATTGCTATCTGAGCTACACAGTGTCCAGCATCCTGCTACATTCCCTGGGCTCTTTCTTTCTCTTTAGATTTCTGTATCTCCTTAAATACCTCCAGTTAGCTGTCTGAAATTCCATTCTGAGATATCCAAGTGTTTCTCTATCTCTCTTAGCCTTCTCAAGTCATACACTGAGAACTACCATTTTACAGGTCAAGGGGTCTATCGTGTTATGTTGCTAATTACTATGTCTTCCCCCTAAAAGGAATTCTGCCCCCAAGATTTGCATATTTTCTCATCACTTCATCTCAATGAGAGGCATGTATGTTTTGATATTTGTGGAATACTAGGTTTCTTTCTTCCAGTTTTTATTGCCTCGCCATTTTCTACCAGAATGAGGGAAACGAGTACCCTAAATATTTGTGAATGACTCAAGCCAAGAAGGCAAATAGCTCAGTTAATTTAAGTTGTGAGATGTGAAAAATACCAGACAATGAAATTCCTCCTCTTGTCACCATGGAATCTCCTCCCCAGTGAGCCATAGAAGGGCCACTTCACCAGCAAAGTGAGGCAACTTGTTAGCTCCTCCCACCTTCTCATCACATGGGCAGATGGCAGAGAGAATCCGTTAAACCTATGGATCCCTGGAAGGAGTGAGGGAGGTGAGGAAACTTTCCCTTTTCCAAAATGTTGCTATCATGGGGCTGTAAGGGAGGATTCAGATGACAAAGTCCCGTAGCAAAGCAGGCAGAAGGGGTCTCTGCCCACCAGAGGGCTGTGCCTGTTCCTATTGGGAATCCATGTAAACTAAAAATCAGTGGGAAGTAGGTAGAGTTTGGAGTCTACTGCAGTCCTGATCTATATTTAGTGAGGGTTCTTCCACCGAATTGTCTCTTGGGTCATCAGGCCCAATCACACAGCAACACCTGCGACTCTTAATTGCTGAAATATGAGAGGAAAACTGGGCTGGAAACTCAGCAAAGAGTACACTGAAACTCTACTGTACAACTTTTGTGCATCTTTACAACTGTTCCGTAAAATTAAGTTTCTTAAATTTAATTTTAAAAATCAGAAGTTGTCCTTCCACTGTTCAAAATGCCCACTGGATTCCCATCACACTCTGGATAAAATCCAAAGTCCTTGGCAGAGCGTACATAGTCCATTGTGACATGGTTTACCTTTTTTCAATCTTATTCCTGATTTTCTCCTTCTGACTGCTTCTCAGACCTACTTATGCACATTCTCTGTGGCTTGTCCCATTGTTTCCTCCAGGCTTGGCTCAAATGATACCCCACAACAGAAGACTTCCCTAAGTAAATTAGCACCCCCTTAATCCCTAACATGCTGAACCCCTTGATTCCACTTTGCCTTTTAATGACATTATAGCTTTATAAAGTTTCATTTCTTCAATATCTGACTTCTCTAACTGAATACGTTCCATCAAAGCAGGAAATATGACCATCTTCTTTTTTGCTATATCCAGAGACTAGGAGATTTCCTGTAGGATAAGTTGTCCCATAAATATTGTTGACTAATTAATGAAAGAATGTGAACTTATGAAAAAATGAAGTACCAGGAATGGCTATGATGACTTTAAAGTTTGGACTGGGTATGCTTGACTCACCCTAGAAGATACCAAAACATTATAAAAGATAGTTACTAAAATACAATGTTATAAACGCCCATTCAGCCTTTTTCAGGAAAATTCCCCTGAGGGATAGTGCCAATCAAAGCAAGGCAGTAAATCAAGCCAAAAAAATACAGAGGAACACAAAGCACAACTCAAGAATCGGAGAGAGAAAACCAAGCATGGGATTAAGGAAACAGGAGCCCCAAGGGGATGGAACCAAATGGAATTCCCAGAATGATGATAAATAAAGATTTTAAGATGACAGCTGGGCAGCCCACTCAAATTGAAGAAATCTACAGGAGGGACATTTTCAGGAGGGTCAAATTGATGGACTAACTAAAATGGGCAAATATTTTAATAAGAAACTTAGATAATTGTTCCTGGAATATGAGATTGGATTACTGAAAAAAATGCTTAGAGAAAAAAAGTGAACTAAAATCCTCAAAACAATGGTTCACTGTTGGGAAAGATTTTGTAATAAAGAAATGTGGTCTTATTTCCCATAAGACTCAGTTCTAAAGAGGACACACGTTCACAATATTGTGATACTGAATACTGATCTAAACAAATTTATTCATAAGAACAAGGAAGATAAGAAGTGTGTAAATGTATGGTAGCTACCCACATGCAACCCTATAATGACCCCATAGCTGATGTTTTTCCCAAGCGTCTTTCGAAAAAAAAAATCTTGATGTCCTGTCACTCCCTCACTTTGCCCCCTTATTAATATTAATGCTAGGCCTCCCAGGTGACCTAGAGATTAAGTCTCAGAGCTACCACCACTATGGACTGAGCTCCATGCCTGGCCAGGGAGGGGACCCACATGGCGCAGCAGACCTCTCCTGCCTCGCCCGCTGCTCGCCTCAGCAGAAACTCATTCTAGTTTCTCAGTACATCTAGTTCAGTCCATCTGCCTGTTCTATGTTCTATTCCCCACTCTGTCTCTGGTGAATCCTTTTACTCCCTCCACCCCATATTTCCATTCTTCTATGCCAAAAAAAAAAAAAAAAGCTCCTCTTATTAGGAGTGGCCAATAGTTCAAATAGTTTTACCACAACATTTACTGATAGCATAGTTTACCATTCTCACTGTGCTCCTCTCCCATTTCTGAGTATAACTTTCTTTTTGCTAAAGTAAATTCATTGGTAATTCTTCCAGCAAAGATGGGTGGGCGATAAACTCTTAGCCTATGTATGTCTGAAAATGTCTTAGTTACATTCCCGTTCTTGAATGAGAGTTTAATTGTGAATAGCTCTCCAGATTGCAGTTATTTTACCTCAGCATTTTGATGAGTTATTCTACCTCAGCACTGATTTCTGGTGCCTTCTGTTGCTCATAGAAGTCTGCTGTCAGCCGGCCATTCTCTTTACAGCAGCCTTGTCTTTCCCTACTGTCTTAGAGTTTTTTCTTTATCTTTGGTACTCTGCAGTTCTATCATCATGCCTAAGGATGGGTTTACTGGTGTTTATCTTGTTAGAGACCTAGTGTGCACTTCCATTTGGAGTCCTTCAACATTCATTTCTTTCTGCAATTAAGGGAAATTCTCTCTAAATTTTGAGCTTCTGCCATTCTCCACTTCTCTAATGCCTATTGAACAAGTAATAGAATCTATCAATTTATCTGAATAATGTCAAGGTCTCCATATCTGTAATATGTCACTATAATATAATGGGGTCACTTTCTTAATACAGTCTACTATATTTCATAAATTCCCTCTGTTGTATACAGTTTAACATTTATTTACATGTTGTTATTTTAATAACTATTTTTCCTTTCCATTGTTTAGAATTTATTTTAAAATAGCCATCTATTTGTGGTTTATTCACCAATGAATATTTATTAAGCAGTATCCCTAGCATCATTCTGAGCTCTGCAAACACAGCAGTAATAAAATACACAAGTTAATGTGCTCCTGAAGTACAAAAAAAAAAAAAAAGCAACAAGCTCCTGAGGTACAAAAAAAAAAAAAGCAACCAAATAAAATATACAAATAAAGCAAAAGGTATACCAAGTGGTAGTAAGTATATGGAGAATAATGAACCAGGGACCTGCAGACCAAGTAGGGAGTGAGTTGCCTTACTGATGAGGAGAAAAGAAAACCAACATGACACAGACTTTTGTGCAGATTTATGTCAACAGGAATCATAGACCATAGGCATACCGACCTTTATGTTGATAGCTCATTTGTCTTTTTTGGAAAAGTGTCAATTCATTTCCTCTGACCAGTGTTTTTTAAAACATTGTTTTGGGTTTTGCAATTGAGTTGTGTATTTTGGACACTTACTGGATACTTGATTGCAAATACTGTCTCTATTCCATAAGTTGCCTTTCCACTTTGTCAATGGTTTCCTTGGTTGTGCAGAAGTATTTTTAAATTGATGCTCTCTCTTGTTTATTTTTGCTTTTGTTACCTTCATTTTTGGTCTCAAATCCAAATACATCATTGCCAAGACCAATGTCAAGGAGTTTATCCAAGATCATGAACAATCTCTCTCATTCCATGCCAGTGGACATTTATCTGTTCCCATCCTACTTTTGGTGCTTCACAGCAGCACCAAACTGAGATAATACCTTTCTCATTCTTGTTCTCATTCTAGTTTCTCAGTTTTTAGAATGGTATGTCTTCCTGGAGTGTTTTTGCTTTGTTCTTACTTTGTTGGTGACAGTAGTAGGCTGAAACTAGCCCCTCAAAGATATCAGCATCTTAAGCCCCACACCCTGTGACTGTTACCTCCCATGTTAGAAATGACCTTGCAGATGTGCTTAAGTTAAGGATCTTGAGGTAGGAGCTATGACCATGAGTTATCTAAGTGGTCCCTAAATGTGATGTTAATAAAGACACTTAGAAGAGGGCAGTAGAGGAGACATGACCGCAGAAGGATAAGGCAAAGTCACAACTGAAGCAAGATGCTACCTACGTTGGATATGAAAAAAGGGACCACAAGCCAAAAAGTGAAGCTCTAGATGCCAGAAAAAAGTGAAGGCAAGGATGCTTCCAAGGGCCCAGAGGGATCACTGTCTAGTCAAAGTGTGGTTTTAGTACAGTGAAACTGGTTTCAGATTTCTGACCTCCTGCATGTTAAGAGAAATCAGCTGCATTTTCCTTTAAACCCCACATTTCTGATAATTTATCACTGTGCAATATATATGTGGAAATATATATATGTGCATAGTCAACACCCCTGTAAGACCATAAACTCTGAAATGGTTACAGGATTTATTCCTGAGCCGACATCTTTCTAACTACATTTCTTGCTACATTTTTCCCCCTGGTGGTCAATTTATTCCTATGTTCTTAAATATCATTTATATCTTGATGACTTCCAAATTATTATTTCCAAATTATTATCTCCAACTCAGACCAGTCTTCTAAACATCAGATATGTATAGATATTTCTCTATTACATATATATTTATATATACACACACATACACATATATGTATATATATATATATCCAGCAGCTTTCTTAAAGTCTCCATGTGGACTATACAAAACAGAACTGTTACATTTCCTATCCTACAAATCTGTTCTTTCCCTTGTCTTCCCCACCTCAGCAAGATACCACTTAGCTCAATTGCTAAAACCAAAAATCTAGGTAACAGTCTATATTCCTCCCTTCTCTCATCCTGCCCACCCAACATCCCACCATGTAGAAGTCCTGCCAATTCTACACCCAAAATATAATGAATCTGCCCACTCCTGCCACCCCATGGTCACCACCTGGCCCACACCTCCGTTATTTCTCAATGATGCAAAGAGCGCCTGTTAACCACTCTGGCCCTTAAAATCTAAGTTTTCCACATAATAACCAGAACAATTTTTTAAAATTACAAATCAAATTGCAGTCATCCCTGTTTATAAAGCTTCATTAACTTCCTCTGTGGCTCACAAGAAATTCAAAGCCCCTAAACTACTTACTCAGAGTCCCTTGGATCTGGATACCCTCTCACCTCTAGTTCATCTTTTGCCATTCTGTTCCTTGCTCATAACACTCCAGGTTTTGTGGTGTTGTAAGGGTTTCTAGAATGTACTAAGCTGTCCCCCCATCTCTTACCTCTGTACTTTCTTGTCCTGCCTGTGCTGGGCTGGTTCTGGATTTTACTCCCAGGTCTCTGGACATCAGGAACGTCAGATATGCCTCCTTGCCATCTCTAAAACTCTCCAGTCCCAGGGTGATGGGTCATGGGTGACTTGGTGGTGGGAATTTTATGGTGACTACACTTGAGAGGAGAAATCAAACATTGTATGAAAATGATCAATGATGTAAGAAAAAACATCAAGAAATATTCAAACAAACAAAACCAAAACTCATTCCTCATCCTTTGTGTTTCCTTTATGCCATTCACCCCAACATGTCTTTCTTACCTATTATCTGTTTCTCCCTCTAGAACAAAAGTTCTGTGAGAAGAGGATCCCATCAGCTTGTTCACAGATGTATTCTCAGTGCCTCACAGGAGAGATGCCCCTCCCTCACACACAAGTATTTGAAAGAACTAATGGATCCATATTTGACCTATTGACCCCTATACTGCTAACTGGCAACAAGGCTTGACTATCTTGAGCTTGGAGAACAGGAATTTTGGTTCTTTCAGAAAAATCTGGTAGTGACTTGTAAAGTGAACCTGAGTAAATCTCTTTACCTTCATTGACCTCTTCCTTGCCAGGAGATGCTTTTTACCTAACTCTACTCAGAAGGATGAGTCACATCCTGCTGAAATTGGTTGGCAGTTAATGTAGCCTCATCCTCTTGGATGCAGGATGTCTGTCTGCAGGCACTTTCTGTGTAACGACTGCATTTATTCTAGAATCAGATTTAAGAATGCTCCCAGGAGAAACCTGCATTCAGCTGCCATCTGTAATGCTAACTGAGCTGGAGCAATGAAGAAAGAAAATAGCACCATTTCTGGAGCGCAGGGCTCTTTGTTCTTGAAAATGTCTGCCACTTGTCAAAGGGAATTCCTTGATAAATTTATCAGAATACCTGATAAACTTGGAATGGCACGGTCAGGAGGCTGCTCAACTCATAAACATGTCACAGGAATCAACAAAACAAGTGGGTATGTCTTCTAAAAAGGGCTCAAGGAGGAGAATGAGTTAGAACTCTGAGAAAATGACAGTGGCTTGTACATGTAGCCACATAAGGGCATTGGCCAGACAAGAGCTGAGTTTGAAAAAACAAAACAAAAAAAATCAGTGGAGCATGACAGGTATGCACACCCCTGAGATGAAATAGGTTGCATTTCTGCTGAAGAGACACAAGCCCAGAGAAATCTTCACTATGGGTGGAACGTCTGAAGGACACTATATCAGAAAATGTCATTTGAGAAAATGTTAATTTAAAGAAAAATGTTTTCCTTCTTTTTCTGTCTTTCTGAGATGTCACCTGGAGGCAGAGTCCTGAGCTCATGTTTCCTGTCTTGAGACAATTCACCACGACCCTCAAGGTATAGAAGATCAGCGAAGCAATGCCTGAAAAACACTGGTAGGAGCCTCAACATATGGGTTGTCTCACTGACATGAGTTCTGATCCTCAGTATATTACTGCATCCTGATGTCAGTGAGCTGACTGGCTTATAGATAAATCAGAAACTCAGGTATCCTGAGTATGACCTACAGTCTACAAGCAGGATTTTTGTGGGTTTTTTAAAAATTTTTATATATATTTTTTGCATCATTGTACATTTTTGTACAAGCAGGACTTTTGGATGATAGTTTTGAGTTTCCCCAAACTGAATACCATGCTTGAGCCCCTGTATTCACCAAATGTGATGTCCAGTTTTGAATGTTTTAGTATCTACCTTCTCACACCAAAACCTCTCCTAAGAAATAGTGATTTTGTTTCCTGAGCTTTGTGAGTTACTGTGTCACTTCCAAATCAAGTGGTGCAGAATAATCCAGATAATTTGCAAGGGTTTTGTGCTAAGAACAGGCCTTCTTCTGGAAGGTTTCTTGAGAAAAGAAAAATTGTTAGAAATCCTGTCAGCATTGGCTTCTATATATCATCTAAGGATAATAGATTTATTTGGGTAAGTACATTCTCTCCAGAGAGAGTAGAAGAGTGTTGTAGACCTTTCTGGGAATTACTTTGTGCACTCAGTCACACGCTTATTCAACATGGATTTGTTATCTTTCAAGGCAGAAATTCATTCATAAACAGGGCCATGATGCCCAGGGAATGGGAGGCTTGGCTTGGGCTTCCTGAAGGGCCTAGACACAGGGATTGCAGAGAAAGGAGAGGCAGAAAGGGGAAAAGGAGAGTAGGAAAGCACCCAGTTAATTGGCCAATTTCTTGGAGACTCAGCAGCTACTGCGTGCCAAGGGATGGCACTTCTGAGCTCGTACCTACTAACTGTTGTATATCAGTGTGTTTTGATGTTGGTAAGCTGCCTGGTTTATGAAAACTTAGGAATCTTGGTTAGTTTTCAGATCTATAAATAGAGCCTTTGGATCATTAATTTCAAGTTCCTGGGAACCGAATATAATCCATGTGTCATTCTAAAATGAAAGTTCATGAAGGCAGTGACTGATTCAAAAAACATATTGAATACTGGCTCTGATTTTTCTTTAATTGAAAGTGCATATCCCTTTCCATGGTCTCTAGACCCTACACACTCTGGCCCTTCTTCCTGGCTGACCTTCTCTTAGGCCATTCTCTTCCTTGCTCACTAACTTCCACCACAATAGACTAGCTATTCCTTGAATATAACCATATTTTCACTCACCACACCATATTTTCTTTCTTTAATAGTTCCCCTATCTTGGACATTCATCTTTGGATTTTGATGACGCTATTTCTTTCTCATGTGGTCTCAGTCTAAATGTCACCTCCTAAATTTTCACTTCCAGAAATTATTCTCCCACTGAGAATAGCTAGGAATACTGCTAAAGACAGAACTGCATGCCTTTGGAGGCTACCAACACAGAGTGCTACCAATATAGGGAGGAGTTGCAGATCTAAGAGAGAAAGAAGGCCCAGATCTAAACCTAGCATTTTGGACCACTTTTTCTCAGAGACACATACAAATTCTGAAAGTGAAATTAAGAGACTCCCACAAATCAGAATAGTTGAGGAGGAGGGAACAGGGTAAATATCCTAAGCTATCAGTTGCCCTGGAAATAAGTGTGAACCAATAGACCATCTTTCACAGAGTCTGACACTAGCTTCAAATAATCTAAGTTTCTGGCTGCAGTAAGACAATGTGGAGTTAGGAGTGTTCACAGCCTTGCTGCCTGCCAGAAGCTGAAGTTCATGAAAAGTCTCAAATGATCTATATGGATTCTGTATACAATATCTGGAAATTATTAAAATATAATTAGGCATTTTGAAAGACAAAACATGATCAAAAGAAAAAGAAAGAAAGGAAAGGTAGGGAATAGGAACAGACCCACATGGGTCCAGATAATAACACAGACAAACTTAAATATAACCATTATAAATATGTTTAAGAACATAAGTGACAGGGTTAAGAATTTTGATGAATAACTGCAAATTATGAGGAAAAACTATGAAAGATGAACCAAATGGAAACTCTAACATGAAAAATATAACTAAAAGTAAGGACACAGTAGGTAGGCTTAACATCAAATTAAACAGAATAGAAGAGAAAATTTGTAAAGTCAAAGCATATAAAATGAGAGACCAGAAGATAGAAAATACAGAAAAGGAGACATTGTGAAAAACCAAAAATGAGAAGACAAGGACAAATTGAGGACACTTGGTGGGGAGGGGGCAGGGGGAGGGTTGAGGGCAGATAGGAGCACAAGGGACTGAGGTGATGGTGCACTGGTGAAATGGTGATGGGGACTACATGGGGATTACAATTGATGTCAAATATATATAAATAAAGGGGGGGGGGAAATGTGCTCAACATACCTAAAAAACAAAAGGAGACATTGTAAAAAATTCTAACATAATTAAAATGACACACCAGATGGAAAACATAGAGTGAACGAGACAAAAGAAATGTTAGAAGAAAGGCTATTTAACTGATGAGAATCAATAGACGTGTGTGTGTGTGTGTGTGTGTGTGTGTGTTTATGGCAATGTGATTACAAGAGCAAGCCTAGATTGACCTCAAGATTTTAAAAGTAAGGATAAGATAACAATACTTCCCCACCAGCTTTATACCCCTTCCTGATAGACATGTGCAGATGTCACCACCCAGAGACCAGCCAGCCCCTCTGTGTATGGCCTCCATCACCACCCCTCTGCCATGTCTTCCCGATTCCCTCTCAATCTGTGTTGTTTGCTGAGGCAGTCATCAGCACTGTCACCAACTTTTCTGCTCACCTTCTGTGTGCAGGGGGATTACACTTCCTCATCTGCTGGAAATTAGTGATAAGCAAGTGTCTCTCCTTGACAATGACATGTGACAGTCTTATGTGTCCATTTTGTGTTGGAATCCACTGTTAAAATCCACTGTTCATTGTACATTTAATAAATGTTGTCAAATTACAGTCTCCATTATCTCAGTTGTCTATGATCACCAGAGACAGAATGCCAGATGACCTACCAGAAACAATTTGTAGGTGAAAGAAATGAAGCAGTGCCGGCAGAGCCACTGAAACATCAGGATTATTTGGCGTGGTATTACAGTCTCTGCAGACATGGGTCCCTTTTTCCTACTTTTCATTTCCCTTTTCACCATCTACCTCCTATTTCAATTCAGTCACCCAGAGAGCTTTGTTTGCTAATTCTCATTTCAGCAACAGAATCTTACCTTTCCCCTTGGAATCGTTTCTGTAGCTAGTCCTCTTTCCTAGTCCTCTTTTCTGAATGTAGTGATCGCCCATATTCCCAGCAAAGCACCCTGTGTTCCTTTCCTTTGCTGTCCAGACACCTGCAGTTTGACATAGCAATGAATGACTACAACTCATGTTCCAAGGAAAAGTCTACTGCCTTAATCTCTCCCTGACTAAAGCCCAGCCTTCCTTGAACCCCATCTTTACACCATCCCACCAGTACAGTAGATTCTGACCACAGGCACATGGAGAAGATACCCCAAGTCCTGTCTGACTGGGGAATTCAGCTGGGAATCCTACTGGCGAAGACTACAGTTTGTTATGGATTCTGGGCCATCACTTAGCAGGCTGCCGGCTAGCAGGAAATATAAACAAACAAACAACAGCAGGCTTTGGATGATGGCTTGAGAGCTGTGCAAAAACGAAGGAGGAGGCAAGCCTTCTTATGATGTCCCGGATGTGCAGTGAGCATCATTTTCTGTGAACAAAGACAAAAGTCGGTGCGAATTGTTTCATCTGTTTTTTTTTTTTTAACACAAAATATCAGCTACACAGATACGTATGTAGATAGAGCTGAAAGGGCATGCCTCTCAGAGGAACAAAGGCTAAAGGAGTCCCCTCTGAATGGAAAGGCAACATTTTGCACTTGTCAAAGATATTGTTTCTAAAAGCTCCTGCAGACCTCAGAATTCAGATGCTTCTAGTGATTAAAATAACTGTGCACATAGACACCAGCCCCTTTTCTCCAAGGAAGGGGATAATGAAAGGTTTCTGTCCTTTCTAGGCACAGAAGTGTGAGTCATAGACACCGTTTGAAGAAGTCCAGTCTCTTCAGGGGACAGGTGGAGTTCCTGACATCCTCCCCTGAACGTTGCTGAGACCTGCTGGGTTCAATTTGCTCTCTACTGCCAACAATATAGTCCATATTCTAGCCTTCCAACTCTGAATGGCCAAGACGGGAGCCCCGTTCCTTTTACAGAAAACTAAAAATTCCCTTCTCTCTCTCTTCCACATAAAAACAGCAGTTGATCTCTCCCACTCACCACAGCTGGAGCAGCACTGGCTTCCTGATGATGAGACGTGGCACAGTTTGGGGGCTGTGCCCTGCTCTGCTGAACATTCTGGAGCTCTTCCTTCCTGCGAGCCACAGAACGCTGCTCCCCAGAGTACTCAAGAGTTGGCAAGGCCAATGGCTAGATTCTGCAGGCAGAGCCTAAACAGTTACCATTCAAGGAACCATTTTAAAAATACTGGTGTTCCTTAGAAGCTGGGAGGTGAGACTGGCTTTTTTTTTTTTTTGGAATCCAGGAAGAAAAGGAAACATGGTCTGTCTCCCCAGTGCCAGCCATGTTCATGGGCAGAGCAGGTGGCTGCCTATACGTTGGTCTGTGAATGGTGCCAAGAAGATCCCAGCCAGCCAACAGATCATGAGATGCTAAAATCCACCATTCTTTCTCTCATCATCGCCTTTTCAGCATCCTCACAAATGAATTTTAGAAGAAGGACATCATTTATCATTAAGTCTTTGTTAGGAACTGAATTGTACTCCCCACCCCCATATGTTGAAGCTTCAGCTCTCAGCACCTCTGCATGCAGATGCATTTAGAAAATGGGCCTTCAGAGGAGTAATTCAGGTGAAATGAGGTCATAGTGGTAAGCACTACTCCAATCTTCCTGGAGTCCTTACAAGAGGAAATTTGGACATATTAAAGATGCCAGGAATGCTCAAGTGCAGAGCAAAGAGTACTAGAAGAGGCAGCAAGATGGCAGCCATTTGCAAGTTAAGGAGAGAGGCCTCAGAGGAAACCTACATGCCAGGACTTAGGCCTGTGAGAAAATGAATTGCTATTGTTTGAGCTATCCACTATGTGGTATTTCATTACGGCAGCCCTAACAAATGAATATACTCCTTAATGTAAATGGTTTTATCTGATGCTCTGCCCTTAGCCAACTCATTGAGGTGTGGAGTAGAAATGGGTAGTAGGTTCTTCCCAAGAAGGGAATAGTCTGGAGAAGATTCTGAAGAACTATAAGGGATTGAGGACATGGGACAGGTAATGTTTTAAATTGGAAGGAAGAGAGAGAGAAAGATCATTACATCATTAATATCTGATATTGACATAGGATTATATGGTTCCAAAGTGCTTTTAAGTTGAGCCTTTTATCCTTACAAAGGTGTCTGAGGGTGTTTCAGAAAGGAAATGTGAATCATTTAAGATCAACCCCAGAGCCTGTACTCCAACCCAACACCATCAAATTCAACTGGAGGAACATTTCTGGCTTCCCAAGTTTGCTTCAGCTAACCCCATGCTTCTCATTAGCAACCCCCTCGGAGAGCACCCCAACTCCCACCAGCATCATCTGAAGTTTCCCTGGAACAAAAGGACACCCCTCCTTTTTAACACAAAGTCTTTATAGCACAACCTCTTACCAGACTGGGACCCCATTTGGGGTCAGAACTATGTCTTAGTCCCCTTCATAGCCTTCGTGACACCTGATAGAAAACTTTACCCAGAGGAGCAGAATGTTTGTTCACTGACCAATGCCATCACACTGCAGTCCTTGCAAAAGCAAACACCTGGATTAATCCAAAGCACATAAAAGATTTGTTTCCAACATCCTTTAGACTATGGACTGAGAATTACCGATGACCTGGCCAAATTCCCAAGATGAATATTGACGCCCCTCTGTTGAGTCTCTTCCTGTGTTATTTCAGACTTAGGGTAGCCGCTTACTAAATTTGCCCATCTGCACCAGGAACTCGACTCCAACTTCATTCAGAACATTTTGGCTCTTCGCTATAACACTGGATCAGATTCTTCACTATCGGACCTTGTAATAACAACAAAACCACTTCCCGAGCAAGGACAGGAACTTCACCCTAAAAAGAACAGTAGACTGTACTAAGGCTATGCTAAGTGTAGAGTCACACATACAAATTGCAACTCTGAAAAACAGGTAACTACAATCTAGCTTAGGAGAAAACCCAATCTCATGGTCCAGGACTGCCCAGGTCTTCTCCTGAAGCTGAGTCAGCTCATGGTTCGAGTCAGCACCGGCTTCCCTGTGTGCCCCACCCATGCAGTGAGGCCTGGGTGTCGTCACAGATATGCAGTCCTGGATGTGCCCTGTGCTTGGCTTCACGCTCTGTTTGTTCCACCTTGAAATTGTTAACAATTGTGAAATGCACCCAAAATTTTCATTTTCCTTTTGCACTGGGTCCCACAAATTACTTCACTTACTTCACTGGTCCTGAGAGGTCTCATCACTTTACTATATCTGAACAAATGTGTAAATTACAGGGAATTCTCAGGCTCAGGTCTAGAATTCAAAAGAGTAATAGGGAATAAAGCAGACAAATTTGGGTGGAACTGCTCACCTGAACACAGGAGGCCTCTCCGTTACCCGGGACCGGCAATTGCCATCACTGAATCCAAGGGTAGTGATAATCTGAACTCAGACTAGGGCCTGAGCAGACAAGGATGTGGGAAGAGGCCTGGCAGGTAGTGGCAGGATGTCTCAGTGTCACAGGAGGTCAAGGGTCAGACTCCAGAGAGTTCTGTCCAAAACCAGAACAATTGGAAGCAGGGCTCTGTCCCTGTGGAGCAGAATGTGATCAAGGAGTGCAGGGACCTGACTGACCTGGCTAGAGTGAAGGGGGAGACTGAACCCCACTCCACCCCCACCCGCAGCTGGGAATTAGTAAGGAAAGTGGTAGTGGCAACTCAGGTCACTGGTCTACTCTAGCAGGCACGGAAGGAGAGGTCAGAGACGCTGCTACTCTCAGCTCTGTAGGGCTAGGCTGGGCTTGCAGGGACCCAACACCCTCAAGTCTAGCTCCCTTCCTTAGCAGTGAGAAAGGGCCTGAGCTTGTCACAGCTGATACATCAACACAATTGGCAGTAGGGAAAGCACAGTGATGGAGCTGAGCTAACAGGTAAAGGTCTTTATGCTAAATCTAGAATTTTCTTACACACCATCTCATAATTCTGACTCTGCCTGCTTTTATTTGCTGCTATATAGCAGCATATTTTTGTCAAAATCCTAGAATGTAAGAAGGGGTGGCTCATCTTCAAAGTTGGTATGGCAAATTTCTCTCTTCTACAGGAGTAAAATGTCTCCCACCCTCCCTCTTCCCTCTTTTTCTCCCCCTCCTCCCTTCCCCTCTCTCCCTCTCCCCCCTGCTTTGCCTCTCCCTCTCTGGATCCCCCTCCTTAGTCTTTCCCACACTCCCCCCCCCTTCTCTCTCCCTCTCTTTGCTCTAGGTCTTGTTGGTAATGAACAGTAGCCTGAACACTTCTGGAAAATCTCCTTGTCCTCAGAAGCCCTGTGCCCCACAGAGCCTCCAGTGCAGAGTAGCTGGTTTGAAAACTGTCCAGCTTCCACCTCCTTGGGACTTGCTGTTAACCATGTCCTGTCCATCCCAATGTGCAGTATTGGCTTCATGAAAGAAATGCAAATTGAAACACAAGCAATATACTCTGAATTCTCTCTGAGGCTATACTAAGTGACCTCAGGGATTTCTGCCAGAATCTATTATAAATAAACCAAAATCTCATGGATAAAAATCCTACCTGAAAATTGCCTTGAGATCTAAAGCATATCATGTATGGCGACACATAAATTGTCTAGTAATGAGATGAACATAGCTGATGTTTACGGGGCTATGTGTCGGTCACTGTTCACGGGTGTAGGGTAAAGGAAAATGATCAGGTTTTTCTGCCCTCCTGCCATTAGCACCAATGAGAGACCCCTGAGGTCCTACACGCATGCCTGATGGCGGGCGCCTGGAGTAGGGTGTACGCATGCGTAGGTGGGTGCACCTGGGCTGAGACAGCGGCCATATAAGGGTGGCATCATGGCGATGCCACGAGCAGAGGCAGCAGAAGAGAAGCTGAACAGAAGTAGTAGCAGCAGTGGCAGCAGCAGTAGAGAGCCCAGAGAGAGTGAAGATTCCCTGGGAGCTAGGAGACCTACCAGCCTCCTGGCCCCCTGGCCCTCTGCCCACCGTGTACATGGTCGCCTCACTACAAATGACGCAGAAAGATCAATAAAACCCTAAAAAACCACCGAGGGCTCCATCTGCCGGATCACAGAGAACCTGCCTTGTGCCTTCCTGCCCCTCTGCGGGGTTTAGGTGTCAGGCACTGTGCTAATTGCAGTCATTTTTAAGCTCACAGCAGCCTAGCAGTGGTTGTCAATGTCTCTGTGTTACGGATGAAATCAAGGTGAGTGAGGGGCAAGAACCAATGTCCACATGCACTCACCTGGCCAGCTCGACAGGTTGTGGTTCAGAGGAAGTGGCGCACGGTGAGGATCCAGTTGCTCGGCCTGGTTATAGCTACCCCTTCACAAGCACTTAGGCTTAGTCAAGGTAACTGGACCTGAACTGCCACACCCAAAGGTGCTCAGTGCTTCTGACACAGATTCGGACAACTTCTCACATTACTTGTGTCTCCACAACATGTGCCTTTCCTGGCCGTGGCTGGGTATTCAGAAAGATTAGTTCCTGAGCCCTTTGGCAATGGACCACTAGGAATCCCAACTCTGGAATCAGAGGCGATTATCCATACCTGTAGAAAGGAACAGCCTGATTTGTGTTAACTCCTACCTTTGTCCCTCCAGCCCATGTGCATGTGTCCTTATCCCACACTGTTCACCAAGACTACGCACTATGGAGTCATCTTCAGCTTGCACATCCACCTGGTCTTGCTTACCAACAAGCCCACCTCTTCCCTTCAGCTTCACCCACATTGTGTTTTTTTGGGGGTCTCTTCATTTCCTCTGACCAGAAAACTGTACCAACGTCCTGCCCAGTCTGCCTGTCACACTGATGCCTGAATCTTCCTTAACTAAGGATGAGCTTATATATACATATATATGTATATATATACACATACATATATATATGTATATATATACACATAAAATATATACATATATTTTAAATAAAAACATCCTTAATAAGGCCACAGTCTTGTCACAATCCTATGGGCTTGGCGCCCTGGCTGGTACTCATTAGCATTCCAAGTTCCGTAAATTCTGTCTCCATATTTACCTTCTAACCTCAACACCCATTAAGTGCACTTTATAGTCCATCCTACCAACCACATGCAGAACCAGAACCAACAGTTTTGACGTTCTGCTGGAACCAGGGACTCTGCCCCTGCTCTGGAATGTGGGTACAAGGACACAAGCCTGTGATCAGCCTCACGAGGGTCTTTAAGTCCCACAGCCCACCATGCTCTTTCAAGACTCTGCCCCATGCTGGTTCTTTTCCCCTATCCTGGAAGGGTCCGCTCTTTTTCTCACCTATTAAAAATCTTCCTCCTCTCCCAAGACAGATATCACCCACTGTACACTAACACCAGTTCCCTTGGAATTCCCTCCTGGAGCATAAATACTTGAGTTTAGTCCTCATTTGCTACTAACTAGCTGTGTGATGAGAAATTTTCTTAATCTTACTGGGTCTCATCTTCTCTATCTTAAAAAATGATGATGATAAGAATATCTCTTTGCAATTGCACTTTTAGTGGTGAAATTAATGTAGTATATACACGTGTTGCTTTTTAATGATGCACACCTGAAACTTATTTAGAGTTATAGTGCAATATTATCTCAATAAGAAAAAATAAAAATCAAATAGATGCCTCCTTGCCTAGGTGCTGAGAGAGCTAGATGATATTTTATAGTTTTAAGCATTAAGAAGGTAGGGAATTATTTCTAGTGTAACGGCTCCTACATGTCGTTTAGATTGCTATTGACAGATCCTTTTGACTTCTCATTCTATCTGCTTCTTGGAGTTGACACTTAGTTTCTTGAGACTAGGAACTGTCATTTGTCTTTGTAGTCCAGTATCACTGAGGAGTGAGCTTTAATCTTAGTAGATGCTTAATAAATGTTAGTTATTTGAGCTTGACTGCTCCATGATTATTGCTCTATTGGGAAAGCTTAAGGTCATCTTACCCACCTCCCTGCCTTCCAGTAGGATATACCTAATTGTAGGTAGACGAGAATCTGACCCACTGGCAACTTATTTCACTTTTGGAAGCTCCATACACAGTGAAGGAGACCTTAGAGATCACTTCATGTAAGATGCCGTTTTACGTCTGAATCTATTCAATCAATAATAGCTCTCTAGAGCACCAGCCCTGCTACTGCTGGAGAGTGATGGCTGCTCCAGGCAAGAGGTGGAAAGCTGTTCACTTGCCGGTAGTGTGTTTGCCATCAGCAATTGTGTTCATTGTTCTCATTTGCACATAATATCCAAAGAAGTTGAGTGACATCCTCAAGTCTACACAGTTAGAAGCTGGTTACAGATTGAAAGTCAAGTGTTCTGAATACTAGTTCAGTGTTTTTAAGGAGAATGGATTTTGGAAAACAAAAGATCCAATTTCAGTCTTCACCCCATTGACCCATGGATCTTATTGCCCAAACTCATCATTCTGTGGTGTGGGGAATGTGTCTCTGGAGCACATCATGTAAGTGGGAATAACTAGTAACTCAGAGGATGAGGTGCCCCTTCAAACCACAGGCACATCCTTCTCTTAGAAAACCTGTCCCCACTAGGATGTGCCTGGCCAAACCACAGAACAGCAAGGTTGAGTCCTGGGCTACCTTAGAAAAAAACACAGCTCAAACCAATTCCCATTCATTTTAAACTATTAAAAAATAAGATTAGGCACACAGTATACTCCAAAGGTGGAAATGTCCTGTCCTTCATAATGTTGGATTTATGATGACAAATTCAAAACAGAATCATTGAAAAGATTTCATGGGGTAGAAGTCAAATACTGACCAAAAATTAACAATGATGCAAGAAAATAAATTTAATAAATTTCTTAAAAACTCATGGGGGTGGAGGTGGTAGAGAGATTATTCTGCAAGTTCTTAAAATTGTAGAATTCAGAACTTCTAAATAAGCCAAAATTTCTGAAGAACACTTATCTTGTGTCTATAGAATTTGGACTCTGACTATAGAGAAACTAATGGTAGGTAGGGAGAGGAAGAGGCACCATTATATAAAAATAGGAGCTCCAAGAGGCAAAATTCATTCAAAATCAGGCATCTGCTCTCAGGAATGATTAATGTTCCAGCTGTAAACTGTGCAGTCCCATTGCTGAGTCATATCACATATTGCTCGCACCTAAACGCAGCTTGATGCCAACTAAAAAAGGCATGTCTTGTGTACATCTTAGTACACAAACACTGGCATGTACAATCATGGAATAGTACAGCTAGAGAGGATGTGAAGGCCCACAGTCTTCAAAGGCCCACAGTCTTCAGAGAAAGATGTTCCTGAAAGGTGAAATGGCTTAGCCTAGTCACACTGACAATGACAGGCAACGTTTGCCTGTGAACCGGAGAGTCTTCATTCAGTCTTCTGTTGTCTAGTCGACAGCTCCTGCGGTTACTCATTTTACCTGAAAACAAGGTTAGACCACCAGGAAGAAAACATCCAAATAAATATTATTCATTCCAGGACTCCCTAGTGGAGCAAGGGGCTAAATCGCAGCACCACGAAGCTATCAACACAAGTTAGATCCCGGTCCAGGGAGCTGACCCACGTGGCGTGGTAGACCTCTCCTGTCTTGCCCACTGCTCCCCTCAGCAGTGTGTTTCAGTCCATCTGCCTGTTCTGCTCCCCACTCTGTCTCTGGTGAATCTTCTCGTACCCTGCACCTCTGGCCTGCACCCCAGTTCTTGTAGGCATAAATAAATAACATAAACCTTTAAAAATAATAAACAAATATTTTTCTTTCCCCTCAAATAGGGACTTATACCACCTGAGTTAACAATTCTATTTGTTATCTTGCCTTTGATACAGTCAAATAATTTTCACGTACTCACTACTGGGCCCCTGAGAGCTCTCCTGACCCTGCCTGACAGAGACGTGGAGAAGCCAATACTTGTTGATTGCCTGTGGTCAACAGTAATGTTATCATTGATAACAGTGACTGCCACATTCACTCACCATGACCTCACAATTTTTTTTCAAGAACCTGATTCTGGGTCCTCCCAGGTTGAGCACTGTGAAATATCCCTGGCACAGCAATGTGAATTCGATCCCCAGCCAGGGAGGGGACCCACATGGCACAGCAGACCTCTCCTGCCTCGCCTGCTGCTCCCCCCAGCAGTGTGTTTCAGTCAATCTGCCTGTTCTGCTCCCCACTCTGTCTCTGGTGGGTCCTCACACCTCTTGTGCCTCTGGCCTGTGCCCAGCTCTTGTGTGCATGGATAAATAAATCTTTAAAAATAAATAAAATATATATATATATATTTTTTTTTTTTAAAAAAAGAACCTGATTCTTCTAGAGGCTTGATTACTGAAGGTCATACTGTGGCCTCTTTCCCGCTGAAGGCCTCTGAGCCTGTGTGTGCTAGGCACCTCTGTGCCCTTATGTGTGTGTGAAAGAACTGGCTAAGTCACTCCCACATGACTGCTTCGGGACAATGGCCCACATAATAGGTGGCCAGGGACTCCTGTATAGCCTTTGACTGATTGTATGTTCTGAGTCCACAATTGTCTGGAAGTAACTCAAAATTATACCGAGCGCCTGCACAGAAAGTTCTTTTAGATACATGGCCGACATGTCCCCTCAGTTCCCCTTTAAAGTTGATCACCATTGTCTCCTTTGGACACTGCTCCCCTCAAAGTTGACTACCCTTTGTTTCCCCTGGACCCTGCTTCTCCTGCCATTGTCACATAATCAATCATGATTATTCATTACTGCTAATAAAAAGCAAGAGCACTGCCCACTGGGCAGCAGAGTCTTGCCTTGCAAACCTGCTCCAGGACTGGCAGCTCGGAGTGTCCCCATGGACATGCTGGCATGTCTGCGACCACCAGATCAAACAATAAGTGGTGGAGTGGGATTTAAAGCAGGTCTGCCTGTCTCTAGATCTTTCATACATTGCAAACTCCCCAGGGAGGCAGCCATGCACCTTGGTGTTCCCTGTGGGGTCCATGAGCTGGCTCCCAAGGAGCTCTGACTCTTGCCTCCCTGCATGCTACAGCCCTGGGCATGAGGGGCCTGGCAGTATCTGACTGTCCTTTCCCCTGAAGAAATGACCAACCATAAAGTGATGGTTAAGTTTTTGTATCAACTTGACTAGGTGATGAAACCCAGATATTTGGTCAAACATCAGTCTAGTTGTCCCTGTGGAGGTATTTTTTAGATGAGATTAACATTTAAATGATAGGTTTGAAAGGTCTAGAATTCTCCTCTAGAATGTAGGTGAACTGATTGGTTGACCACCTTAAGAGAATAAAGAGTCTTTCCTGAAGAGGAAGGAATCCTACTTCCCACTCAAGGCTTGGGCATCAACTCTTGCCCAGGTTTCCAGCTTCCCAGGCTTCCCCACAGATTTTGGAGTTGTCAGCTTTCATAATCCTGTGAGTCACTTCCTTCCAGTTAATCTAGCTCTCTGTTTCCTTCCCCTCTTTGAGAGGAGAGCTTCTAGGGCTATCCAGAGAAACAGAACCAACACAAATATCTTGTGAGGTACTCACAAGAGATAAGTCCCTTAGGTTTAAAGCAGAAGCTTCCTTCAGTGTTAACCTCCAGGCTTCTTTTCTCCAGACCTCGCCCTGATCTCCATTTGGTCTTCCTTGGTGGGTCTGAGGGTTGCAGGGCCACCTCCCCCCAAACCAAAGCCTGTCCCTGCCCTTTCAGAGCAATGGTTAGTGAGCTGGAGCCATGAGACAGCAGGAGGATAAAGGCTGAGAGTTCCTCGACTCCTCCCACTAGAAGATCCACCCCTGTGTATGGGCGGGCCAGAGGTGGTAAAAGGAAACCTTAACTAAAGATTTCATTTGATCCCTGATGCGTTTGAGGTTCTGTCCCTTGGAGAAACGAGGATAAAGATCTTGGAGGTCCCCTAAAGTTTAGAGAGTGATCTGTTTCTCAGTCTACACTAGTCATACATTTTTGGTTGCTGAGAGGAAGCTGCAGCGTCCAGTGCGAACCAGGAGGGTGGTTCCTAGGCCCTCAGGAGCAACTCCCGAGAGAGCTAGAATCCAGTCCCCTAACCAGGACCCTAAGCAATGGAAACATCCTTGTTTGCTCACCTGTGAAATGCATACCATCCCCCCGCCATTGATTTAAATATCATTCTATTTCTATTTCTTCTCCTGGGTAACTTTATAGGGCAAGTCAGTGTTGATTTTACTGATCTGAAATTGCCAACATACAACCATTTTTAATTTACAGAAACATTCAGCAGCATTCCCCTAGCATAGGCAGGTTCCCCTAGTGTAAAGTAGGATACTTCAGACAGTTTTTAATGTCCCTCAGCCATACAAATGTTTCAACCCCCACTCCCTCTATCTCTATAAACTACATTGATATTATCTGCAAATTTAGGTCCTATTTCTATTATTTTTATAACAAGAACCTATTTTCCTAATGTTTCCTCACTATTATGCTTTGCATAACATTTCTTGCTGCTGGACTCTCATATCTTTTAGTTGGAATACAACCTCTAATAATTTCTTAGGCAGAATCTAGCCAGATAATCATTTTAAAAACCAAATATGATTTTAAATATCTTGATTTCACTCCCATACTTAAATGATTATTTGGCTAGACACAGAAGTATAGTTCACATCTCTTTACTCAACATTTTAAAGATATTCCTCCCTCATGTTCTTACTCCCAACATTGACAATAAGAATTTATCTTCTTTGCAAATTATATATTCTGTTTTCAAGATATCCAACTAGTCTTTTTTCAAAGCCTTATATCTTTATTTCATAATCAGCAAATTTATGGATATGACACCGTCCCTTATTTTTTTTTTTTGAGGAATTTTATTTTTCTGTGTCACAGTTTTTGTTTGTAATCATTTTATTAAAGTACAATGTATTTGATTAAAAATGTATTCATTGGGCCCTTCCCTGGTGGCGCAATGGGTTAAGCAATGCACTATGAAGCAAACCACAGCCACTGCAGCATGAGTTCGATCCCTGCTGCCGGCCAGGGGGGGGACCCACATGGCATGGCGGACCTCTCCTGCCTCGCCCGCTGCTCCCCTCAGCAGTGTACTTCTGTTGATCTGCCTGATCTGCTCCTCTCTCTGTCTCTGGTGGATCCTCTCACCCCTGGCACTTCTGGTCTGTACCCCGGTTCTTCTAAGAATAAAAAAAAAAAAAATTAAAAAAAAATTAAAAAAAATAAAAAATAATAAAAAAAAGTATTCATTATAAGTGTACACTAATAATTAATTTTAACAAATAGAATGAGTTGGGTGACATCATCTCCACCAGTTTTGTCATAATTGTATTTAATCTTCTTATCCCAGCTTGAAGTAATCAATATGCTTTCTAGTTCTTTTAGATATTTCATATGCTGGTATCTTCTATCACATGGTCTTTGGTGTCTGACTCTTCTCTTAGGATGTGGGTGTGGAGGTTCATCCACCTTGTAGCATGCATCAGTAGCTCATTATCAAGTTGAGATCCACTCTGTTACATTTCTATTATGTGCTGTCTGTGTGCACTCTCTTAAGTCTGTTTCAACATGGTTTATGGGTTACACAGGGGCTCTAGCGACCCCCATCCGATCTGGAGCCACTTCTGGAATAAGACATCATCGTGTGTTTAACAGAGCCAAGGCCAGCATCATCACTTACCACTTCAAGATGAATGATAGTTTCGCCTTTCATGGTTATTTAGAAAGCAGGGGTCCTACTATGAGTCCGAGCTCCAGCCTTCATCACCCACTGTTCCATGCTGACTTCAAGTTAAGTCAATCTTGGGTAGCTTTGAGAAGCTACCAGCATACAGGTTTTGGGATGGGCCTGGAGGTTCAGACTATCTCCCTGCTTCTTGTTGAGGTAGCTGTTTTCTTCTGAAGTGTTGGTTCTTCAATTAAAGGAAAATGTTCTTGGGCTTTTTTTTTTTTTTAAATGCTAAGAAAGAGAGAGAAGGAAGGAAGGGCGGAAGAAAGGAAGGAAGAGATTTCTAGCTTCCTTCTCTTTCAAGTCCCTCACTGCTCATATTTGTTGGCAGCCCTGCCAGCTGTTGGGAGTATATGAGAGTTGGCAGCAGACACCAGAGCGAACACCAAATCTCAGCCCCTCTAGAGAACTCCATTAAAGATACTGAAACAGTGGCTTCACCTGAAAGAGGAAAGACAGCAGCCTACAGAGCAGCCTCCCCTCTCCTTTCAGAGCTCTGAGAAGCAGCTGGGTCCTGTTTCTCAAGCCTTGACAACACTTCCTACTCCTTCCGCCTACAGGAATATTCTGGAAAAAGACATTAGTACACTATAGGCACTACCTCTCCTCCCCTGCTCCACATCATACAGCCAGAATTCAGATAGAGGCCTTTATTAGTGTTCTCAGACAGGCAGGAAATGCCCCAGAGACTGAAAGGGGAAAAAAAGGGTATAAAAATCCTGTCTCTAAGCAAAATATTTTATCTCCCCCAAATCAAGAATACACAGTTCCAAAGAAGACTGATACATTTGGTTTGTCTATATTCAGCAGTATAAATTTGTGTAGTATGAATGTAACACAGAATCCTAAATTTTATAATACGACACATGACACAGTGTTATTTGTGTGGCACTATCTATGTTTGGCAACTCAGAATTCATTTTCCAATCACATAGGTGATATAAATGCCTGTCCAAAGCCACAGGAGTGCTCATCAGCATTAACCCCGGAATGCCACTGCGAAGAACGTGCCCTGAGTGACCAATTCGACAACAAAAACAGACAATATATCAATGATTATTTTTCTTGTTGCTGTTAAACTGCAAAATTGGAGACTATCAAACTGCGCCACAAAGAAAAACACTCAAAAAGAGAAACCAGTGTTTTGTGACATTATTATACATATGTTAAAAACATGGATGTCAGTTGTCATGTTGTATAGGAAATATTCAGGATGCAACGTTAGGTGAAGGAGTCAGAAGATAGGTTTGTGGGTTTTTTGGGAAAGATTTGTTTATTTATGCATAGAAAAACTGGGGTGTAGGTCAGAGGTGTGGGAGGTGAGAAGAGTCACCAGAGACAGAGCAGAACAGGCAGATGGACTGAAACGCAGTGCTGAGGGGAGCCGCAGACGAGACAGGAGAGGTCTGCTGCGCCATGTGGTTAGCTCCCTGGCTGGGGATCAAACTCAGGCCACAGTAGTGATAGTATTATAGTGCTGAGACTTGATCCTCCACCACCAGGGAGGCCCAGAGATATATTTAGTATGCGGCCCAAGGGTAATGGTTGGACAGAAATATCTATGTTTGTGGGTATGCCAAGAAGGTGTAATAAAATAATGAAATTAATTGTATTAAAGTAGTAGGAATATAAGTAGATGTTTCCTTTGATGGTGCTATATATTTTTTTATTTAATTGATTATATTTGACATCATTTGTATTCCCCAGGGAGTACCCACCACCATTGCACCCGTGCACCATCACCTCAGTCCCTTGTGCTCTTTCTGCCATCATCCCTGTCTTTGCCTTCCCTTCCTTCCTCTCCTCCCCATGGTCCCTTTGGTTTATCTTGGCTTTTAGGTCTTGTTGAGTTTTTTGTTTGCTTTTGGTTATAACTGCCCATTTCCTTGAGCTTATTCTTTTTGTTGTTATTGTTGTTGTTGTTGCTCTTACATATTCCTCCTAGTAGTGAAGCCATCCGCTATTTTTCTCTTGCCTTCTGACTTCTTTCACTGAGTATAATTCCTTCTAGTTCCATCCATGTTTCTATAAATGTCCCTAGTTTCTCATTTTTGATTGCTGAATAATATTCCATTGTGTCTATGT
>JAGFMF010011673.1:765121-841940 GCA_019455555.1 Galemys pyrenaicus
TTTTTTGATTGGGTTTTTTACTTTATTTTTCTTGAGTCTTATGAGTTCTTTGTATATCTTTGTGATCAGACCCTTGTCTGTTGTGTGGAGTGCAAAGATATTTTTTCCCATTCAGTGGGGTTTCTTTTTGTTCTGTTTAATGTTTAAAATAAAAAGCAAAAATAAAAAAAAATTTAAAAAAAAATAAAATAAAATAAAAAGCAACCTGGATTTTAGTAAGCTCTCTGCATCAATGAGTAGAAGTTCTTTTAACTGATATGTAGTTAATCTAAATACTAATCATTTCATCTTCATTTCTAGGAGCTCCCAGACAGGCTTTGTAGCAGAAAATTAAAGGGAAAAGAAAGAAAGGAGAGACAAAGGAAAACGGTGGGTAAAGACTTCCAACCACCACGTGGTCAGTCTATAGTTGCTTGTAACATTTTGCTTTAAACTGACTTGTTCCTTTAGATTTCTTACTCAGTTCCTTCCTTAATTTGTAGTTTATTAATTTTTTCTGATTTCTTAACCTTCTCCACTCTGAACACCAGATTCTTCAGTTAAAATTACTGTAAGCCAAGATCAGATCGGGTCTCAATCAATACTTGATTAAAAAGTATTAAAAAGACCTCCCTGGTGGCACAAGGGGTTGAGTGCCACACTGTAGGCCTCCACAGCCACTGCAGCACAAGTTCGATTCCCCCACCAGGGAGGTGACCCACATGGTGCAGCAGACCTCTCCTGCCTCGCTCACTGCTCCCGTCAGCAGTGTATTTCAGTGGATCTGCCTGTTCTGCTCCCTACTTTATATCTGGTGACTCCTCTCAACCCCTGTGCCTCTGGCCTGTAACCCAGCTCATATGCATAAATAAATAAAATCTTAAAAAAAAAAGGCATAACTTAAAAAAATCAGCTTGATAAATGGAAGATCAAGGTTTTTCTTTGTTCTAAGTTACTGCTTTCACCCATCAGTGGAGGTAATATTTTAAAACAGTAATATTTAACTTTGTATCTTTCTATTATATGAACTTCTCCCTACTTAGTCCAGAACATCCATCTTCCTGGGGAGTGGGAAGTAGGCTCAAGTTAGAAGGAGGGGATGTTTGGGGATAGATTAAAAGTGTCACAGAAAAAGGGCAAAGAGAAAGACTAAATATTCATCTATGAACATTATAATAGGATCAAGTTTTAAGGCAATAGTTTTGCAACCAGGCTCTAGTTTGAATAGAGGATTAAACCTTTTTCTTTCCATCTGCTTATGTATTAACCATCAAACCTGGGTGCTCCAAGTTATAGAATCACACATACATTATAGAAAATGTGATCCATGTGCCCAAAACAGCTATGTGATAGGGATAATTAGAATCTGAGTTGTCTATAATAGAATATGACCGTTAAAAGTTGAATAGTGACCCATACCCAAAATTTGCCCCACTCCGTATACCATCTTAGAGAGAGAAGGGGAGGGAATCATGTCTGGGACACAGCAATTTTAGCCAACGGGAGCAGGACGCAACCAAATGGTCAGACCAGATTACACTTTAAACAAATTTTTCCCTCACTGTAGATGAACTTAAATTCTACAGCATATGTACAAAACAGACACCACAGAGGAAAAATTTAGGCACCGCAGAGGGAAGTAGAAGATGGATGTGTCCACCTCAGGAGATGTCAGTAAACAACTTCAGAACCCCCCCCCCCAGTGACTCCCCTTGTGGTTTCTAGGGGAAATCCAATTGTGAATGCCAATTTTAGGATTGGATTAAATGGATTTCAAAGGTTCTCAAAATGCTGTGGTGTCACTAGCTTCAGGGAATGGTGAAGAGCTAATTAAAGTTAATATCGGCTCCAAGAACCAAGAACCTGCCATCACACCCCCAATAAACAAAGACAGGTGTTTGTGTAGATAAGAAATCACTTGCCCTTTAAGGAAATGACTGGCAAATTTTCTCTAAGCACTGACTTTGGAGCAAACATCTAATTCAAGTGGGGAATGAGCCATGAGATCTTCTGTGAGAACATTCTAGTAGAGGCTGCTTATGGAGAAAGAGAAGGCTTAAGAAAGAGACTGGAGCTGGGAGAGTGGTGGTGATTGGGACCAACAAGCACCCAAGGGCCAGGTCACACTAAGCATAGATCCAAGGATTTTGAGAGGGGAGCAGCAACAGATCACATGAAAATGTTTTGTGAATGCCATGCCAAGAGCAGGCTAGAGGGGCAAGAGTGGAAGCAGTGAGTCTTATTAGAGACCATGTCAGTGACTGAGGAAAACAAGATCACTGGGGCATCTAAGAGGAGGGATGAAAGGACTTGGGTTTGGAATAGATTTGCTGAGAGGCAACTATATTTGTGGATGAACTGAATATTGGGGTGAGAGAGAGGAGAGCCCAGGAATGACGTGAAAGCTGTCAGAGGCCAGGGCAAGAGAGCAGAGAATTATACCCACTCTTTTACCCTCTTTTCTCCTCCCCATTCTCCACACATTTCTCTTTCTTCATCACTCATTTACCTTCATTAGCTTATGTTTGTCTTCACGCTCTTACTTGTGCCTTCACACCACCCTCTCTATTGCAGGAATAACACCCAGGTACACACCTGCTCCCCAGCCCCACCCCAGTGGCGCCTTCAGTAGTGTCTTCACAGTCACTTTAGCAAATTTCCTCTCTGGTGAAATTAAGATGTTAGTTTGAAAATTCCTGCTGAAGTCAACATTGCTGTTCTTGTGCATGTGCCCTCCTCCCCCAAATCTTCCCCTTGTGTTTCTAAGTTGCATCCAGCTCAAATGTCCCCCTTAACAAGACTTTGAGGAAGAACGTGTCTCACTGTCAATGAATGAAGGAAAAAAGTCGAGAAAAGAGAATACTAAACTCTTCCCCTGGGATTTACCTTTATCACCCATTGAGAACTCTTTCATACACCACCTCATGTCCACATTAGACAGGAGCAAGAGTGAGTCATGAAGCTTCCTTCCATTTCCAAAACAAACCGTTAAGTTAAGGATGAAGATGAAATAAATTTTTTTCTAAACCCACAGTGTAAACCAGCTGGACTGTTTTTGTAAAAATATCACACCCTCTCAACACTTTGCTGGCTGATTTGCATGGTGCCAGATGAGTTTCTTTATCCCTCTTTCAATCAACTCAAGTAAATATACAACACTCAGCCAAATTACATCCTCTAGCAGGAGAAAGGTTTTGATATGTTTTCATGTTAATTGTTTACCTTAATCTGTTTGTTCACAATTTCTGAGACAGGAAAGATGGATCATCAGAGCAAAGTTACTAGAAGGGTTTTCAGGGGATGGGCTGCTGCTGGAGGTTTGTTACATAATTCTCATGATATGGCTCTTTCCATTTTCAAGGTGTTCAGCAGACACTGACTAATTAAGAAGGGAATTGATTTATGTGTGTGAGCATCCCAGCCCCCTGTGACAAGCATTTCAACGCGCTGGGTCGGAAAATGTTCTTGTTGTTTCTTTGATAATGCTGAGCCCTTTCAGATGATAATGACAAGTTCACTGTTGTCACTCTGGAATGATGAAATAAGCAGGTACAAAGGCCATAAAACTTGAGAGTCATTCTCTCACTGAAGGACTCTGGTCCAGTGACTCGCTTTGGATGTGCCCAGTGAAAGCTGACTTCATACTGCCAGGCAGTTATTTGCTGTGGTTCTGTTAGTCTGAGCAAAAGACTTCACACAAGCATTTTCCCTTTTGGGGGTTCCGAGTGAAAGACACAGACACCAAGGGACTGCTAGAAAGACACCTATCCAAGTCTGCTGCCTTCTAAGATCAGATTCTCCCACTAGAACGTGCTCCTTTGAGGTTTAAAAGATGGTCATCATCTTTCAAATACCTATGAAACACCATTTTATGCCAGAATTGGATCACCCCTCCACGAGGCAACTTAAATAAGACCTTTTCTTTGTCAACCAGGAGCTTACAATCTAGTTTCATAAACTTGAATTCCTTTAGAATAATAGTATCAGTATATTTTTAACTGTCATCAATCATGTTAATTTGTTCAATAAAAATTATTCACTAGAAATTACGGTCTAGCAGAAAAGAAACCTAATTAAATTATTATAACTAAGGAAGTCAAAAAAATGTCACGATAAAGCATAGTTCATTTACTTGATTTTTCTTAAGGTACCCAGTCAGGGAAAACTTTCAGAAGCATGAAGAGAAGATTTAAGGGCATTGCACCTTTGTAAGGGTGAGGTGGGACTAGAATGTTGCCAGAAAGATCTCTCACTTTCTGCTCTGTTCTAAGCCAGCTGACTGAGCCCAGGCATCCTTGACAGCACCTACAATCTTTCTTACCCACCAAGATGGTGTGGCTAATGAGAGATCTTGTGATCTGGCTTAATGAGATGATTTAAACTGTATTTAGCACATTTATTATTTTCATATGAATCAATGCTTCTAAAATCCCTGAAAAGAACTTAATCTCCACACTAAATTAAATTCTGTAGCCTCCTTCTGACTACTAACATAGTTTTTTTTCTTCTTGTATACATTACAAACTTGATCCCTCTAATAGTCCCAAACATATAGTCAAGCTAAAAGTAATAACATTTTATTATAAATTTTTCAGAGTTCCTTTGAAGATTCCATGGTAAGGCAAGGAAGAGTAGGCTGCCAAATAGGATGAATTTCTGATAGATCATAATGAAAGAATCATATTTTTGGTAAAAACAAAGCTGGTGTTTTCCAGTCAGGAGCGCTGCCTAACACAGCCGAAGTAGGCAAGCAGCCAGCTTTGTGCTCTGTGCAATCACTTGTTGCTTTGTTCCTTCATCCATCAGGCTGAACATAGAATCAATAGGTAGTTGCCTTGCAGGATTTTTTTTAAGGTTATCGTTCCAATCCTTCATTTGATAGATGCTTAATGTTGATCATATTGACTGAAAGTTGGAAAGTTGCCTTCTACTATGGGTTTGATGAGTTACCATTTTCTGTCAGGTAAATAAGTTTCTACAAAAGAAGAAAAATTACTTTTCTGGGATTTGCTTTTGTACTGTAGAAACAGAAATGGAGCTCAGAGGTTTGAAGTGGAAACACCACACACACTTCACCAAGGACTATGCCTGCTTCTGACAGAAAATTCCTTTCATTCTGTGCATATATTTGTGTTTTTTTGAAACAAGTATAATAGCAACACAAAATCCTAGTAAAGATTATATTTTTAAAAACTCACAAAGAATAATTTTGCTTTTGAATGTTGAAGATAGGTCTTAAATAAAATTATTAAATCAATACAAAATAGTTTTCGACGTCAATGTTCATCAGGCACATGCACATTGAAATGACAATGTGATTATCACCATGTACAAAACAGCTACATTGTTAAAGGCCTGGTAATAAAAGTGTTAACTAGAATGGGAAAGAAACTTCAGTATTTGAGTTCTCCAAAAGCAAATGCTAAGACAAGATTTCAAGCGCAAGTCATTTTGGGGGTTATGATCAAAGAAAATACTGGTTAGGAAAGTGAGGCAGTGAGATAAGAAATGAAAGGCAGAGAATGAAGTATGTATTATCAAGCAAGTTACCACTGGGAGTCCTACATCTTGAACTGAATGATAGTTACATTGCTGTATACATTTGTAAAAAATATTTTACCTGTTCTGTAATGATTTATGGAGTTTTTGGTATATGTTATATTTCAATGAAAAGATTTTTAAAAATAATATTTCCTTATTATTTCCACTAAATAAAATAAGAGCAGCGATCAACCCAGTAGCAATCAGCACATCCTCTAGCACAATTGTGGTTTCTAAACACTGTTATCATAAGAAGGGCAGGGATTTTTTAGAAAAATGGCTGGTTTTATGTTCAGAGTAAAGAATAAGCCTGAATCATAACAAAAAAGCAATGGTTTGATTAAAGACCACTGTACTTACATCCCAGGGATCTAGGAACTACCTGAGTAATGCTGCACTGAACAAAGGTAGGAAAATTACAGTATCAGTATAAAGCAGTAAATGAAACAGAGTTAAACACATCAAATATGTTCATATCTGTGGTTATCTCATAAAATCATCAAAAAATGCTGATGTTTTGAAATATTGCAAGTAAAGGAATAGAGTCAAGCATGTAGTTTTGTTGTTATGTGCACTTCAGAGTAAACCAATAACCAAAGAGAGCAAATTTCTCAGGTTACTGATGTTCTGAAGCTCCTAAGTGCAGTGACAGTTCCTAAAGCATGTCTCAGTCTGGGTATTGATCACCAGTGCCTGGCAACATCACAAAAGGAGAAATACCAGATATGATATCCCTCCCAATGGAAATATCCAAAACCACCTTTGCAGAAGCTGTGCAAAACTAAAACAACAACCAAACAAAAAACAAAACAACAACCAAACAAATCAAGCTCTCTCAATTTCCATGGAACTTAAGGACAGAAGCACAAGTCACAAAGCACCATGAGGCTGTGGTCAACAAAATGCAGACTAAGAAAAACCTATAGGGCAACAACTATTTTTCTCCAAAAGAAATTGCAATTAAATAAGAGATGGAAATGAACTCTATAGATTTAAAAGAGACATCAATCAACTGCAAGGTTTGGGCCCTATTGGTATTCCAGTTCAACAAACAAGCCATAAGAAAATAAATAACAACGACCCCCTGGAGACCTAGGGGTTAAGTCTTAGTGCTAGCACATCTACAGCCTAAGTTCAATCCCCAAGAAGGGAGCTAACCCACATATGGCACCGCAGACCTCTCTTCTCTCACCCACTACTCCCCTTAGCAGTATATTTCAGTAAATCCATTTATTCTGTTCCCCACTCTGTCTCTGATGAATCCTCTCACCCCCCATAATTCTGGCCTATACCCTAGTTGTTTTAAGCAAAAATAACATAAAATAAAATAAAAAAAGACAAGTGAAAAACGGAAACACTGGATATTTTTGTTAAATTTTAGGTGGCATAATAATATTGGGATCATGTTCTTATGAAAAAAAAATGGAGTCCTTTCAGAGATCCATAATAAAACACTTATATGTGAAATAATATGATGCCTGGTATTTGCTACAAAACAATATGGAGTCAATGGGGCTATAGATGAAGAAAGATTTGTCATGTTTTGATGAATGCTGAAGTTAGACAGATTATTAGGGCTACCAAAACAATATAACATGGACTGAGTGCCTTGCACAACAGAAATGTATATCCTCCCAACAAACACCCAATTCATGAAGGTGAAATAAAATAAATACTCAGCATAATGTTCCCAGGGTACGTCTATGCTCAGCATAGACAGAACTGGAGTTTCTTCAGTTTACCACTGATGTGACTTTGTTAACAATGATGTTGTCTGAGTTTGTTCCTTCATGAAACAGCAGACAGACTTGTCTCACACAACAATAAAGTGATCCTTGATGGTCTATATGGTGGCACAAGCTGAAATGTTTGTGGCAGGACAATTGGACCAGTCCACCCTGTTATGCTAGGTTCCACAATGTACTTCAGGACCAAAATTAGAACACTTAGCTTTCCATTTCTTAGTTCTTACACAGTTTTTTAGGAGGATCCTTCCTAAAAAAAAAAAGTGAGCTGAGTCGGAATAGTTCCAACACAGCATGGACTCAGAAGACCCAATTCATGAAGGTGAAATAGATACCCAAATTAGCTCAGTGCGAGAAAGGTGATTAACAATCATAGGATCATTGGATTTAGAAGAATGACTTCCATTTCTGGCAACATGAGAACACTCTTACCTGGAAATAGATGGGTAAAATATAATGATAGGCAAATATAATAAACATTCCTTTAAATGTATAACTAAACATGAATGTAAGAAAAAGAGATCTTTAGGGCAAAGCCAGAAACAAAACCAGGATGCAGGATTTGATTGCTGTGATGAATTTTGCTGGACTTTACAGCCACAGAGCTATCATTTTAATAGCCAGGTAACAACAGGAAATAAAACCTTGGACCTTTGGCAGGAAGATGGAGCAGAAGTTCCTACCTAGAGTTAATACGCTCCAAGGTCACAACCTCAGTAAAAGCATAAATTAAAAATAACCTCTACCCATCAGCAAAGACAAGTGACAAGATAGCTTTCTAGCTTTCTCCTGTGCTTTGAGTCCAATTACCTTTAAAATCTTACCATGTACCTTTCCTCTCCTGTGTTTGCAGTTCAAATTTATCTACTGTGTGGTCTTGTAAAACCACCTTTAGCTGGTGTACCTGAAAGAAAGAAATGTCTATTGGTACAGACCTTTAACTCAAGTCATTTATGACTTTTTTCAGGAGTGAACCCCGTCAAAATGAAAATAAAACTCCTGTTTAGAGGTTAATATACAAAATGCGATGCCACATTATGATACTTGGCAAAACTCAAGGCACCTTCTTTATTCACAGCATAGCTCATCTGCAATGTTTACAGGTCCCTCTGGAAAATTTCTGGTCTCACCACAGTAAGGTATTCTGTCCCTACACTTCCCTGGTGCGACCGACATTCATAGTAAGATTTACATGCATTATCTATAAATGAGATATATTTGAAGTGGTGTTGTATTCATTTTTCTTTTTTTGGTAAAGGATTTCAAAAATTAAACATCTTCCAAGGATCTTCTTTGTCAATCTTCAGTGAATGAAGTTTTCCGCTTTCTTTTGTGACAAGTGTCTCCTGCAGTGTACAGCATTCAAGGTCTTGCATGATTCTTCAAGGCGAAAGCACGTGTCATGGCCATTTCACATATGGGGAGGCTACAGCTTAGAAATATCGGGTCACTTGCTCAAAGTCACCTGACTAGTAGTTGTTGCACCTCCCCTCTGAAAAGATAAAAGGTCTTCCCCAGAGTCCCCTCATCTTGGGTAAGACTTGGTTAAGAAACACCTAAGCATCTGCTCCATTCGAACTCTTTAAAGTTTCAAAACCCAAAAGACAACAGAAGAGCTAGTTCTTGCCCTTATAAACATCCTACAATCTAATTTGTGAGATAAGTACGAGCAAGTAAGTAGTTTAGAAATGCAACTTAGAAGGACCAAGCTATACAAATCTAAGGTATGGTGAGGATGAAGTTCACCACAGAAGGGTGTTTGGTGGTTGAAAGGCCTTAATTTTTATGAAGCAATTGAGTAGTTTAATGTGATAAACTGAATTTTTCTATAGATTTTACTTATTATAAATATTTTTTCATGACTGAACAAAAAGGATGTTTTAAAGTGAAATGGAGACTTTTGAAAGTTCATGATACTATGAAATTATGGACACCTAGATGTACTAAAGCTCAAAATGCAAATTTTTTAGAAAAGAAAAATAGGGCAGGACAAAGAAGGGGACCTTGATTTAGAGCAACTGCAGGAAGGCAAATTGCATATATAAAGAGCTATTTGTAAAATAAATGGTTTCTCTTTGGAAGACAGATGTTGATCAGTAAAGACTCCTTGGATGCGCAGCTGATTCATCTACAAGGAAAGATGTCTCGGCACTTTTGCTCCCCATAGGCCATGAAGCTATAAGGAAGAGGAGAGCTTGACAGCTGCTCTTGCATTTGTATTCCGGAAGCAGTGCTGCACTGTGTTTTTGCTCATGGCTAATCACAACCTTTCCTTCCAAGACTCAGGCATGCATAACATGCACACACACACACACATACACACACACATCTCACCTGGTTCCAGCGTGGCAATAGGGAGATTCATGTTTGCAGGGAGCTTGGTTAAAATAGAGTCAGCAGGCTGTTCAGGAGCAGGCTCTAGGCATATCCAGCCCAACCCCAAACCCAACCCCAAGCCCCCTGCTCAGGCATGCCCAGACTCATCCACCTCCCAGAAAAAACTGGAGCCAAGACTGCTGCCACTCACCACCCAAGACTGAAGTGCCACGTAACATGCTTGGCTAACCCTTGAAACCGTTACTTGCATGGCAGACCTGAGAATGAACTAGCCTGCCTTTCTTTACGCATAAGCCCTCCCCAGGCCAGGAACACGCACACATAGCTCAAGCACTTTTTGGGTCTCTGTTCCCTGGGTTGCACTCCTAAAGCAACAAATAAATGTCTTTCCTTTATTCCAATTTGACAAGGCTTCATTTTCTTGGTTAAGAAACTGACAAAGACACAGTTGGCCAAATTACCTTTTTTCTTATCAACACTAAACAACATGGAATGGAATTATGTTTTTTGTTATCTTTCTATATTGCTGTTTTTCAGCAGCAGAGCACAGCATACTGGTTCCAAGTCCGGTTAAGCAGGAAAAAATGAAAGCATGTGTAGCAGCAGGAAAGGGCAGCACAGGAGCAAGGTTCAGGATGGTTCTGGGCAGACGGGTCAAGAAAGGAGAGTCTTGGAGCCCTCGGTGGCTTTTATGCTTTATTTAGTAGAGGTGGCCAGGTACATGGCAGGCAGGGGTGGGGTGGGGTGGGCCAGGAGGCGAATAGGCCTCCCAGCCCCCAGCACATCTCCCCCTCTTGGCTGCTTTGCTGCTTGTTCTCTCTCCCGCTGTTTTCACTGCTGCTGGTTGGTCTGTACTGGTGGTCGGTACTTCAGTCCTGTTGGTCCTGGCGTCCTCATGACGCTACCCATTTAAGCCCGTGTCCAACACAGGTGCACCCACTTGCGCATGCCCACCCTGGAATGCTCGCAGCACCACAGGTGTCCATCATCACAGTGGTGGGAGGGTGGAAAGACCTGATTGTTCTCTGACCCTATAGCAGGTTAGCTTGGCAAAGTCTCTAACAGGAGATGGTAAAGGGGCAAAGCAAATGAAAGGTCAAATTTCATAACTCCTGGTTAGGAAACAGCAGCAGTAACATCTTGGGGAAAAAAACCTGAAATACAGGTTTCCCTTGCTATCTGAAAGTAGTGTTCCTAAGAAAACTTTCTTAAGGAATTACCATGAATTTATATAGTACAATGTTTAAGCATTGCCATACTCCAAAAAAAAAAAAAACCTACCAAGTCATATCAAATAACACAAAAAGCCTAGAGCACTAACATATAGTAAAAATAGGAGTTCTATGCTAAGCAGTCTGTATGAAGTAGTTCCCAGGGAAGGAACTTGGCAGTGGGCACCACTCTTGCTGCTTGGAGTGTGTGTTGCCTCTATAACAGCTGCTGTAAAACAAACATTTGAATGTTATTTGCATTTTTTGCCTTTTGTCCTAAAAGCAAAATTTTCAGTTATCAAAATCAGGTCATAATGTGGTCTTAGGTAAAAGCAAAATGGCATAACTCAAACTTTCAAAAATCGTGGTATAGGGTAAATGAATTAATCAGTCTTTATGCCACTAGTCTCTGTGGCTATCACCTGTGGCCTTGACCATGTTAATGAAGAAGGTGCTTGGGAGTGAGGGCACAGGGCACACATACCTGATGGTAGACACCTGGAGTTTGGGTGGGCACACATGTATAAGTGTGCACATCTGAGCCTAGAGGCTGGGCTAAAAGAAGAGGAAGACAATATGGGAGAGTGCCAGAGAGACCCCAGAGAAAGCATGAAGATTCCTGGGGAGCTGGGAGGCTCTTTTTCCTGCCTGCCTCCCAACTGCCCTTCCCTCCTTGCATGTCAGCCTCCTTGCCTGGTGTGCCTGAGAACTCAGGTTCCTGAAAGAGCATGAAATTCTCTATAATCCACTGAGGACTCTCTTATCCACCGGCCTGAATTGATAGTGAGCCTGGGTCTGTGCTTGCTGGCACAAGATACACACACACACACACACACACACACACGGGTGGTGCAACTTGTTCAAAATGACAGAAGGAAGACCAGATGTCTCTTCTGGTTTTAAATTCACATCATGAGGGTGTGGGGTAGGATGGCACAGGGCGGATTCTCTATGATCTAGCAGACCGGTAAGGAGTCCTGGGGCCCTCGGTGGCTTTTTCAGACCTTTATTCATCCTTCTGTATCAGAGGCAACCAGGTACACGACAGGAGGGTGAGTGAGGGGGCCAGGAGGCTGGCAGAATCTTCATTCTCTGGGCTGTTCTGCTGCCTCTGCTGCCACATTTTTGCCCCTCATGGCATCCCCGTGACACCAGCCTTATATGCCCAGTCTCATTGCACAGGTACGCCCACCCACGCACGCCCTACTCCAGGTGCCCGCCATCAGGCATGCGTGCAGGACCGCATGCAGGTGTCTATCACTGACACTAATAGTGGAAGGGTGGAGAAACTTGAGAACCTTCCATTAACCCTACAGGGGGCTTCCCTGGTGGTGCAAGAGGTTAAGCCTCAGCCTTATGTGGCTGTTGGCAGCCACTGCAGCATGAGTTCAATCCCTGGCCAGGAAGGTGACCCACAGGGGGCAGTAGACCTTTCCTGTCTTGCCTGCTGCTCCCCTCAGCAGTGTATTTCAGTTAATCTGCCTGTTCTGTTCCCCACTCTATCTCTGGTGAATCCTTTCACAACTCTCCCCATACCTCTGGCCTGCACCCCAGCTCTTGCATGCATACATGCATGCACAAATAAATACATTCACATGGGATGAGTTCAAGAGTTGAACAATATGAGGTACTGGAGGCAGTCAGATAACCATAAATTCTGTGGAGAATGTTAGTCTCCATGAGGCTGATGTCGTTTTTGGAGTGTGAGGGTTTGGAGAGTGGGGTTCTTGGGTTCACTCTGGGAAAGGTTTCAACAGAGTCCCCTGTTCAGCAGCACACGGTGAGTTCCCCAGGTGAGTTTCTCCATGAGGCAGAGACGTTAGTTATTTTAAAAAGCAGGTTTATTAGGGAAATAGAAGAGTAAAGAACACTTGTATTCTTGAACAAGCCAGCAGGAAAAGTTGCCCTGAGAGGGAAAGGTTTGCTGAGAGAGGCCTGCATGGTTGCAGGTGGCAGCCTTAAGGAGAGCTACCTTCACTGAGGGAAGTCAGTGAAGAGAAACCACAGCATGGGCCTGGTCAGAGGCAGGCAAGAAAACTGCTGCCCTGCAGAGGAGAGAGTTGAAGAGAAGCACCTGCATAGGCACAGGTGGGCAGAAGGTGCCTGCCCCGAGCCCGTGCAGAGACTGCACTGATACAGTCTTACTCTCTTTGAGAGGCCTCACTCCTTCATGGAGTGGCTTGCTGGTTGACTTTTAACCAACTGTAGAATTTTTACAATGGGCTCAGGGCATCCTGAAGCTACAGCTCACTCTACCTTTGGTCTGACAGTCATGACTTACGGCAGTCGTTGGTGCCTAAGGGTCTCTGTTTCCATAGTTGGGTTAATGGCTGTTAATCCCCTCTACCCCCACCTCCTTGTGTGCACCAGGTGTCTGGTCTTAAGGGGCTTCCTTTCCAGATTTTGTTCTATTCTTTTGGCCTTGAGATTTGACTCACCTGTTATACTTGTTATTTACCCAGCCCCAGAACAGGACTTGGCCCAATAGATATTTGATGAATGTATAGACAATTACATTGAATGAATATGAATGAATGTACACATGCCATATCACAGCAATATTTCTCCTTTACGGGATTTTATCCAAAGTAAAAGCAGAGGGAATTTGCCCAGCCAGCATTTCCTTTCTCTGATTTCATGAGCATTGTTTGAATTCATGGGAAGAGAAGTTGAAAGGATGAATGTAAATGATTTTTCCTCCTATTCTTGAAAATCTTAACAGGGCCTGCAATGTTAGGTACCAATCAAATCAAAATAATAATAGGTTTCACATTTACCTGATATATATATATAAAACATCAAAGTGATTGGCAACAGGATAGGCATCCTTCTGCAATAAGCATCCACATCTCTACACTTGAGCCCTCTAATGCCAGATGAAAACATTCAGATAAAGTCCTGTCCACACTCTCCCCATTTTTAGAGTAGTTAGGACTCCATTACTCTTTCCTACGCCTTCTGCCCTCCCCTTAATATGCCCACAAATGTTTGCTACTTTTATTACCGAGCCCCTGGCAAAACTTTTTCTTGCTTCCCACCACCCAGAAATCTGTTTGCCTATCCCCTCCAACCCTACTCACTTGTCAAGAAAAAATTTAAAGGTGGCAACCAAAACCAAGCCTCACTTTTCATTTAAAAAAACCCAATAATTATCCTGTTCTCTTAAATAAGACATTCCTGTTACTCTGATACAAGCCATCCAAAATTAGCACTTTCTTCCCCCTCAAAGCCAGTGCTATTCAGTGACTCACCCCTGCCATGCCCGGTCCTTTCAGCCCGCAGGGTCTGTGTCAGTCTTGTCACACACGCCTCGTTTTGTAAGTCACTGTTCTCCAAAAGTGATGAGCCTTTTCACCGAAACTCTGTCTAGTCTGAGCAATATCAAGCATGGCTTATTTGCCATGCATGGAAAGCATAATGGGAATTGTCTTTATCGCTACACTAGTTAAAGGAATCACACTTATACTTGGGTGTCCAACCCACAAATACAACTTTAATTCTCATGGGAAATGGTCTTTAATACAGAAATTATACTGAATTTTAATGAGTCTTTGAAGATTCAGAAAGCACTGCAGGAATACTGCAATACTTATGAGTCATAATTATGAATATCAGTGATCACTGAATTGTAGGTTTTGAAAAGGCCACTGATGGATGCCTCAGATTTGTCTCTGCTCAGTGGCTTCCTGGTATTGGATAGGTGTAGCAAATCCCTGGGAATGCCTGGAAATGCTCTAGGGAGCTCTAATTGGTTTCTTAGGGTTTAGACCTCTAATATGCATTCAATGACTACTTAATTCATTGAATGGGTACCTGTTAGAACTTTTAAATTTCTGGTTCTGGCTTTAACTATTGCATATGCTCTTTGCCTTGAGTTCCTCGGTATGTAGAACAGGTCACCAAGCCTCCCAGGCTCCAACTTTTGTTTTAGTCATCCCTTCATCTCCCAATGGTCAATGTAGCCAGTGGAGTACGTTTCAGATCATCCTTTCAACTATGCACAAAATATGAAGCGTGATTAGTTTTTAAAATTATCTTCAGAGCACTATTTTTTTAATTATAAAAGAGAATTGTAGCCAAGCTCATTCCAATGTCAAGTTGACATACACTCAAAAACAGATATGCCCCACCTCCTTCCATCACCACATTCCCCAATTTGGGTATTTGGGGAAGGAGAGTGTATTCACTTACTGATAGTTGATCCCTAACTTTATTCAAGACTTGATTAATTTGAAGGCTCAGTGGAGAAAGATGGGATTTTGCAGGTCAGGAACCAGCCTTGGCTCTGCTGATGACTAAAACTCTCCCTCAGGTTTCCTGTCTATACTCCTGCTTCCTCAGTGGGTTTAAATGAGTGTCAGTACTTGCCCATAAGCACGTAAGGAGAATATGATGACCTGACAAAAGTCTGTAAAGGAAACAAGTCAGCAAAATATGTGTTGGAATTATTTGCTCCCTTTTCTGAAAAGAGGTCCGTTATATTAAAAATAACCAAGCACTTTGACATTAAGACGTTTTTCACCAGAAGTCTTCAAATTTTTTTGATGTGCTTTATTTCAACAGACTTAAAAACCAATTTCTCATCAAGTTAAAATATTTAATTTAGTGATATTTAATGTTATTCACCAAGACAACTAGATGTCACATATTTTTATTGAAAAGTGCATAAAATAAAGACCTCTTCTATTAGAGAATAGTATAAACAGTGACACATGATGAAAGATAGTTAAGTATTGAAATTCTTGCAGATAATCTGGAATGAAATGTCACTTTCTTCTATTCTGAGTTTCGTGTGGCACAAAAAGCAGGATTGTACAAAGTTCAAATTTCTTTCTCAGCTGCTGCAGACTTTACACTCTGCAGGCTGCCATATTTGTTTGCATGATGGAAAGCAGAAGCTGTGATCAGCATCAAACTTGAGTCTGTCTGGCTTTTGTTCCTTCCATTTCTTGAAATATCTTATCTCAAGGTTCTCAAAAATCTTTTAATCCAAGATCATTTCTAGCAACAATTACAGAGATTGCTCATTTTCTGAGTTTCCCAAATGGTTATTATAGTACTTTAAAGCAAGGATAGCTTTGAAAATAACATTTGAAGAAGGGAGGATGTTAATGGAATTAGTTAATCCAAGTGTTGAGAAATGGGACAACGCAAATTACTCAAAATATTAGCTATTCCAAGCTGAATTTGTGTCAAGCTAATTTTTTGAAAGTAACAATATATGCTTGTAAAAATGTGAAACAATGAAGAATGAAAAATAACCAAATTATTTTAGCAGCAGGATGAGGACAAGGCTGAGGCTCACTCCTATAATTGAAGGAGGCCAGGAAACCTACCCAGCAGACTTCGTTCAAGGAGATATGATGATCACCTAAACCATGTAGGGGCAGGAAAGATGGACTGAAGAGCTATTTAGTGGGTTAAGTCATCAGGGAAGTTTGAGAAAAAGGGAGTAGTTAGGGACAACCCAGGTTTCAAATGTTGGTGGTTGGTAGACAGAAGCCCAGTATCCCTGGAAGTTAGGTTAAAAGATACTTTAAAAAATTTTTTTTGCACTGTTTGCAACTCTTCAGCTTTCCCTTCAGCACAAACGCCTTTTTGTATCTTAAACACTCCTTCATTCTACCTTCTCTGCTAATCCTCTTTACAGAACCAACAAAAGGTCCTCACCTCCCAATCTCCAACTACTGCAGTCTGCCAATGGTCCCACAATCCTCTGAGACAGCTCCAGAGGATCATCTATGAGAAACACTCTTGGCAGCCACGTGGGCTCCCCTGGCCAGGCCATGAAATTTGTCATTCCTAACACTACTTCTTTCCTGGCCTCCTTTCTCTCACTGGCTCCTATCCTACTAATTCCCATACCATAATCAAGTTCCATCTTGGATCCCCATCTCTTCCTATTCCCCACAAACAATCTCATCTCCACCTATGGTCTTATCTCCAGCTCCACACTGGAGCCTCCCAATTCTAACGCCATGTTTTCTCCATATTCCAAAGTCATGTATACAACTGTCCACATTCAATCATGTCAAATTTCTCCAAAATATATTTCTATATTCTTTACCTTAGTAAATGGTGCCAACATCTTCTCATCCACCAAAGCCTTTTATCTGTGAGTCGTGCATGGCTCCAGCCAGGTGGCACTGCTGGATGGTGTACAAATGTACTACTCTGGCCCCACCTCTGCATTGCTGTTCACTCTAACCAAAACATCCTGTCTTTAAGAAATATAGGACACATACGAAGCATTACATAGAAAGTCATTATTCAAGGTTTTCACTATTCCATCTTGCTTTTAATATTTCATTTGTATATTAAGTACACATATTTAATATGTACAAAATGTAGTTATTTATTGGTTGTAAGGTATATTACAATAAGCAACCCATAAACCTACCATGATTTATGAGCCTAGAACTTGAACTTGAATGTGCATCTACCTACGTGTTTCTCTCTCTGCAATTTACTCTTTCTCCCCCTCAGGTACAATTACTAGGCTAAATTTGGGCTTATCTGATTTTTTAATTATGATTTTACTATTTATGTATGCTGAGACAATATAGTTTTTGGCTTTACTCTTTCTGAACTCAGTAAAAAAATAGTATATCATATATGATCTCCTAGAACTTGCTTTTCTTCTTATAGTCAGGGAGAGCTATAGTTCATTTTTCACTACTAAATAATATCCCTTAAACATTAAGTACATTGAATTTACTTATCCATTCTCTATAGATGGATAAACATTTCAATTTTCCCAGTTACTATTACAAACATGTTACTGTGAACATCCTGGTACATGCTTCCTGGCATACATGTTCAAGACTTTATTGGATATACAGCTGGGAGTCAGAGTTCTAAGTTTTATTTATATATATATTTACATTTATACACACATATATAAGGTATACAATGTTCATCATTGTGACGTCTAATTGTTTTCTAAAGCAGAGGTGCTGTTTATTCATACAACGTATGGGTTCTTATAGATCGTCCTTAGCAGCTGGTACTGTCAGGCGTCTTAATTTTTGCAAATTTTATGGATATAAAATGAAACTTTTTATGGTCTTAATGCATATCTTCCTCTTCTCCCATGCTGTGGAACATCTTTCTACTTACTTATAAACGCTGTGTATCTCCTTTTCTGTGAAATGACTACAATGATGACTAAGTCTTTTCTATTTTTCTATTGAGTTTTTAAAAAAGAAGAGTTAGCTGCATAGTCTGTTTGCTAATTTCTTGGCAGTTAATTGTGTTGTAAATATTTCAGGTCAAAGCTACTTGTTTGTTAATTTTAACATGTTGGTTTTCATACAATTGCTCTAATCATATTTTCTTTGATGATTAGTGCTTTGTGTCTAAAACAGTCTTTCCTACTCTGTGGTTTTTTCCATATAAAAATTTAAATATTTACTTTTTGCATAAGGCCTTAATACATTTGTAATTGTTAGGTAAGATGTGAAGCAGACATTTTTTTTTTTTTTTATACTGATGGAGTAGTGCTGCCTCACTGCTCTCCCATCCTACCTATCATTTCACCAAGGCAAACAGATGCATGAGTTATTTTCCAGGCTCTTTATATGTTGCCTCAAACTACTCTCAAACTATTCACAATGCCTAGTTCTGCACCACATACAACATAATATCTAAACAAAACTTACTATAAGTCTCCTCAACATCTTTTTCTTATTTAGAAACTTTTAGCCACAAATGTCCTTTGCTATTCCACATAAATTTAAATATCTTCTTGTCACATTCTATAAAACGTCTGTTGCAAATTCTGTTGGGAATGGCACTGCATCTGTAGAGCAATTTAGGGAGATCTGATACCTTTACAACTTTTAATATTTCTATTCATGAATATAGATAGTTCATTGTTTCCACCTTGTTTTTTCATCTTCATCCTTCAAGTTTCAAATCAGCTCATATCCTAACCATTGCCTTCCCTAACCATCTTTATCATCATCCATCTCAAGGAGAATGTCTTTTAGGTAACTGCAATAGTACAAGAAAAAGACAGTAAGTTGCTTCAGTGGTGGCATCATTCTTCATTATTGAATAAATCAAGAATTTTTGAGGAATATAATTGGGATATACTGGGTCTGAGATACCAGTGTATCCTCCTGGAGGCTGTTGTTAGATATATAGTATGCTTTTCAGACAGGAGTTTGGTTGGAGAAGCCTGGAGATCCAGATTCAGTAAGCTTGACCATTGAAACTAAAAACACTATGATAGCCTTTGACACCAGGATTTAAATGGGGCATGGAAAAGAAAACTGAAAATTGTGAGATATCAGAAACATAGAAGAATAAAATCAAGGGAATCAAGAAAAGGAGAGTTCTGAAGAAGAGGTTGTTATTGTCCAAACCCACAGAGAAGAAACTCCACCAGAGAAGTCACTGAACCTAGCAATCTAGGGATCATTAATGGCAGAGAGGGGTAAAAAACACCTAACTTCACTGAATTAAGGAGAGAATGGGAGGGGAGGGTGGCTGGTATAGGGCAAACACGCAAGTATTTCTAAAGGGCATGCCCGAGAGCAACAGAAAAAAGGTCAGCTATCGTCTGAGTTCAGTTGCCAAAGGAATAAAGGCAAAGAAGTAAGAGTATCCGGAAAAAGAAGGGTATGATAAACACTGATCTCAACCATTATCCCACAAACTAGCTTCCTCAATACAGACAACAGACCAAGTAGCAGAACAGGGAAAATTCCAAACAAGTGCTTTCTTTTTTTTTTGAGGGAAAAATAATATGGAATCTTTAACAGCAATGATGAGAATCAAGGGTAGAGTCACAAATGCCAGTGACTAGGATTGGGCGGACAGGCTCACAGGGACACAGGAAAGAGCCAAGGCTCAGAACTGTCACCACCTGCCTTTGAGGTCCCTGGACAAAAAATAGGGAAGAGGGTTTCAAGTTATAGTTTATATTCTTTATTGTGCATATAGGCACTTAAATGTGTAACAGTGCCTTTGTATTTAGGAAAAAGGCATCCGTCATGAGGCTAGATCAATACTATATTTAAGGAAGCCATTCTACCACATAATCAATTGAGAGATGAGAAATGGTAAATATTAAGAGAAATCAGGAGACTCTTAGTAACTATATTTCAGGTAAGAGACATCAAAACATCTGAAGGAGGTTAATCTTTCTCAAATAATCTAACTGCTAAGTAACAGAAAATAAGTCCTCCAAATAAGTGCTTTAGGAAGGATTCCCATCTGTAATCGAGCACAAATTTAATGTACCTAAAAAAAGCACACATTAGCTCTCTTAACTTCCCAGGCAAGAGATGCTAGAAAGGTATGTTTCTCTGCAAGTAAATATGTATATACTACAGGTATGTAGGATTATCATTTCCTAAGTTTCCTCCCCCGCTCCCTACCCCTTTCCTCCATTGTACCTGCTGTAGGATCAAGGTCAGCTTACAACACATAAAGTAAGGGAGCGTCAACAGTGCCTGTGACACAGGAAGCAGCTCCTCTTTCCCACTCAGTGTTAAATGGGGTTCTAACCCGGAAAGGGTGCCTAGTGATTCAATCCCATCATTAACATATGCATTTCTCCAATATCTTTTCACTTCCACCAATCTCTATTCTGTCTCTATGAGTACCTACTATGTGCAGAGAGCAGTCACTGTTCATCAGGCACTGTATGCCAGATCTTGTGTTATCTGCCATATGTGCCTCATTTTGCTTAATCCATAGCTCATGCCCATAAGACAGGAACTAGCGTCACTGTCCCTGTTTCTTTATTTTTACAGATGAGAAAAATAGTGCTGGAAAGCTTAAGTAACATGCCTATGCTGAATAGCAAGTATGTGGCCAAGTTGAAATTTGAATCCAGTTATGTTTGATTTCAAGGCTTATGTTCCTAATACCTGAGATGAGAACCAATGATTATGCTACTCCTAAATTGTAGGAGTTGGGTTAGTACAGAAAAGGATAAAATGGGTGGAATTATGCTGATTACCTGTCTAGCTGTGTACCAAGGCTCAGCCAAGTACCTGCTCAATTCTGGAAAGCAATTAGAAGATGTTAATGACCCTTAACAGTCATTCTTCTTCCCAACCTCCTCATTTTTTCCTTAGGGGAGGGAATTGAAATTATGAGAGGACAAAAATACTTAGAGAACATTACTGTATTTGACCACACTAAAGCAAACAGCTTGATATTTCTGACAAGTCAGTGGTAAGAGCAAGTCTTTTGCCAAAGGGACTTGTGCAACCATTTAATCAACGTCTTTAGAAAATGAGGTTCCAGAGAGAGAGCACACTTATACTACTTTCTTCCCTGTCAGAATCTACTATGGTAACTGTTTAGATTAAAATACCCCATTTCTCATGGCATTATTTTGCCACCAATCACATTTCTCTATTCAATGGTGCTACAGGCTTTTTGTGATGCAGAGTGAGGAAAGAGAGAAAGAGGGCCAGAGAAGCCTCATAAATCCAAGGTAAAAATGGGAAAAAAAAAGCAAGATTTGCTTTGAAATGCAAATGACCTCTATCTCCACTTTGTCTCCATTGAAGAGAAAACAGAGATGCCAGCAGAGTTCTTCTTGGTGTTCAACATTCAAGATTCCCTGAAAAATAGCTGCTTGCTTCCCAGGAATCCCAGGAAGACCCTGCTTCCTCTGTACAGGTCTGCCAAACAGTCCTCAAAAACCTGAAGCAGGGCAAATTTCAGTCAGCTGCAGACACACTCGTTGCTGCTATTTTTAAGGCACTCTGGCTAATATTTCCTTGAGAATCATCACATATAGGAAAGGTACCAAGCAACAAAAAGCTAGTCTGTATCATATCCCAAAATGGGTCCAAGCCATCTCTCAACCTCGGCCACAGACATGTTCTTCCTCAAAGCATAATCTTCAATCTGCAAAAGATTAAAAGCAGCTTTTGAAACAAGATGGTAAAGCTTTTTGAGCTGAAATTTCTATAGAATTTGCCAAGAGACATTAAGTATCTTTCATTTTTTGCCTTAATAGCAATCTAGTGAATTAAATGGAGATACGTATTTATTGATTCACCAAGTTATCTTATTCTCTGGGCAAAAAACCAACATGTAGTAATTGTCTGGTGCTTAGAAACTAGCTGGGGTATTTATGTGTGTGTGTGTGCACGCGTGTGCACAGTCTATGTGTGACTGGGAGGGCTAGAACTAGGGTGACAGCTTGAAATGATATTAAAACTTTAGGGTAAATTTCTTCATCCTTTTACTCTCATTTTATTCTCATTTATATCTTTAGAACAAGATAGGCATCTAGGGAAGATATATACAACAGAACAGCTAACTTACCTGATCCTTGGAAATTTTCCCCACAGCAAAATATTTGGATTTCAAATTGGAGAAGTATAGTCCAGATACTGCAGAAGCAGGTGCCATTGCTAAGGATTCTGTTAACCTAATGCCTAGAAAGAGCAACATACAGGGAATCTTATTTATCCTGTGCCTCACATACGGCCTGCCAATTGGTAGGCAACCAATAAACTCTTGTTGATCAAGTGACAGTAAGTGGACCTAGGCTTTCTAGGCAGACACGTGACATATCACAAAAGCTATGACCAGGTTAATTTAGCAATTTCCTGCCAGGGGTATGAACAAATTCAGGACATGCAGATTTCCTCCAACCCAGGAAGACAGACTTACCCCAGCCTACCAAAATCAGTTAAAATGGCCCCTAATTGCTCCCAAACCTGGGCCTTCTGTGACATGGCGCTTCAACCCTTGAGAGGAAAATAGTTCATGGAGGGCTGCTATGGGGCGAATGCCACTAGGGATGAGCAAATGTCAGGCTCCAATGAAGAATGAGCCCAATACAGGACGTAGAAAGAAAAGATAATTTTTCTCAGGAGTTTAGAACCCAAGGGGCACATCAGGCTATGTAGTCTGAGCTATTCATTTTAGGCACAAGGTAACAGACCAGCACAAAAGTTAACTGCTTTGCTGAAGGTCACCCAGCTAGCTTAAGGCAGAAACAGGGCTCAAATCCACAGCTTGTGACTCCTCGAGCCTGTGTTATTCCTGATAACTCAGATTCAACATAGCCTCAGAGTCCTCATTTAAATCTAGATTCCTGGACTTAATCGGCATTGATGGCACACTTGATTAATTCCACTGAAAACTGTCAACTTAGCTTGGGTCATCTTAACTGAATTTTACAGTGAGGACTAGAATTAGCATTATGGACATGATAAGGCACAGCCAGAACCATGACTGATTCTGCTCTGGGCCAAGAAGTGGAGGCTGGGTGCCTGTGCCTTCTGTCTCAAAAGGACACACGCCAACTTCTGATGTTGAACTATTAGCATCAATGCATAGAGGAAACATGAGAGAATTATGACAGAAAGTGTTAACAGTGTGAAAGAGATAAGAAAGCTGAAAGAGAAAGGTGGTCTACAAGACTAGTGCTCAGAAAGGCTTTCTGCAATCAACAGAAGGAAGAAGTAAATGAAGGTTACAAAGGTCACTCAGAGAGAGATTAAAGAGCAAAGCATCTGTATTAAAGAAAATGGCTCAGGAGAGGTTACAGGCCAGTAGGAGTAGGAAGTTACAGGTTAACAGAGAATAAAAAAATCTAAATATGGTGATAGAAGACCATTTTTCAACAATATAGAGGTAAAATATCGGGGTAAATGAAAGGTAGAAAGGATGGGATTAAGGATGATTTCATTATAAGCCTTCCCGTATTTTTACATTTTAACCAACTGTGCCATTGCCTTGATAAAAGTGTATCTCTTCAATGAGGAAAGGCAGGTTCCTGGTACGCACCTGTGCATCGCTCAATGTCAGCGAGTCTCCACATGGTGAGCTTCTCAGTGTGGTCGGGCTGGCTGGGGTATCCGGGGGCCGGGCGGATACCCTCGTAGCGCAGCCTGCGCAGGTCAGCTACATCCAGCTGCTCACTGCCACAGTAGGCCCACAGCTCTCTGCGCACCCTTTCATGGAGCTCCTCTGCAAAGGCCTGGGAGCCCAGAACAGGTAGCTTAGGCAGAGGCAAGTGCCCTCAGCATCAGTGTCCCCACCAGCCTCCCAATCAAAGCTACACAGGGCAGGCACCTCCCTTACCTGGCCCAGCATCAGGGAAAACTTGGCAAGAGGAAACAGCCCAGACTCTCGGCAAATTGGCAGTTTGTCATTAGCTGCCTTGCTGCTCTATTTTGACCTCACCTGGGCTCTGAAGCAGCATTGAGTGACCCGAGAATTTTGGACCTTAGAATTAGAACTTGAACATTCCCCCAGTAGTCAGTCCTCAGTTTATGGAACCTGAAACCATTTCAGCCATTCATTCTTCTGTTAGCCTCAGAAAAAGGGGAGAGGACCTCCCCATGGCTTAGGTTACCTCATTCCATATATAGAGGAGATGAGGAAACTATATGTGATTGGAAGGAAGAACTCAAAAATAGATACTTGTTTTTTTTTTTCATTTTCACATTCCTTAGGAAACTGTTACATTGCTACAATAAAGGGAAACATTAAAAATCTAAAGCAAACTTATCAAGGTTCGAAGGACAATTACCAGCTATGGCACAGCTAAAGGTTTCTCATTACCTAAAAAATGATGTGTAGGAGGGGCCTCCTTATGGTGCAGGGATTAAAGTCTCTGCGCTATCAAACTATCACCAGCCATTGAGGTCTGAATTTGATCCCAGCAAAGGAGCTGCCCTACACTGAGCATCAGACCTCTCCTGCCTTGCCTGCTGCTCCCCTAAGCAGTGTATTTCAGTCAATCTGCCTATTCTGCTCCCCCGCTCTGTCTCTGATGAATTCTCTCACTCCCCACCCCTCTGGCCTACTCCCCAGTTCTTGTATGCATAAATAAATAAAAATACATCTTAAAAACAATATGATGTGTAGGAGCAATCTGAGAACACATTATTTAAAACTACATGTGATGTTAAAGACAGCCTCATCTGACATGGGGGGGAAAAAAAATCAGATACTGTATTAAGGACTGCTTAGCATTTTTGACAACCACTATGGGATGCTCTCCTGAGGGATTCTGTCCTCAGGGCACTGCTGTACCTCAGCCAGCCGGTCCCCCAGGGCCTTGACCATGATGCTGCTGTAGTCATCACACTCCTTCTCATAGGCCTGGCTCAGCTCTTCCACTCCAAAGCAGGCAACGGCAAATAGGCCCAGGTAGTCAGGGATGCCCGAACGCAGAGGAGCGATGAAGTCCGAGAGGCAGTGGTATGGATCTGTGCTGGCGGAGTCCTTCTCAGCCTGAAAATCCAAGGAATGGGCAGAAGGACATTAGCATGGACATGGCAGCAACACACAGTGGGAAGCAGTCAAGTGGCTTCAAATGAATGTCTGCCTCTTTTGTTCAGCTACATCCAGCACTTAGTGCCTCTTACATTGTGAGTAGTCGATAATAGTTGTTGAATAAGCAAGTAAAATTAGATTTTTAAAAAATATATTTAATATATTTAAAAATAAATGATGTGAAGAGACATATACAGCCAAAAATTCAATTAATTTGCTCATTCACACACTCGCCAAACATTCATTGAATGCAGAAGGCACTGAGTTACGAACTGGATCTCTAAACATTCATATAAAAAAAAATACTTTTCCCAAAAGAGTTTTCAATTTAAGATCAACATTATATCCCGGAATTATGTCTGAAAGGCACAAAGCTGTACTTTGCATCAACAGAAGCATTTCAACAAACCGTCGGGGCCAGCTACACAGGGGCTCCGTGCTGCCTGTCATAGGTGGTGGCTCAGAAGACAGCTAAGGACAAACTTGAAACCAGAGAATTCAGCAGGATCTGCTTCTTCATTTGACTCAAAGCAAAATGTGGGCTCCCTTCACAAGTGCAAGGCCAATCATCACCTATTTTTCATTCTCAGCTGATGCCTGATTCTTCTCTATTAGTAAGCTGACAAGTAAGGCCTTATACAGATTTCACAATCAACCAATATTTGCTAAGGGGTCATAGTAAATAACTAATATTTATCAGGTGCCTATTAAATGTCAGGTGGTACTTGGTTAAAAAAAAAAAAGGACCGTTTCTTGGTACTTTAATTTAGTTAACTAATTGCATCCTCTCAATAACCTTCAATAAGTAAGTGACACCATCAGCCCCATTTTCTAGATAAGGAATATGAGGCAGAGAGAACTGGATCAGCTAGTTCAATGTCAGACAGTGGCGGGCCCAGGGTCTGCTACTACAACCGATGCTCTTGACTACTGCTTGGCACCACTAGGCCTGATCAATTAATCAATGAGTGGCTAACACCGAAGCTTCAGAGCGATTTGCTTGCCAGCTCCGGAAACAAGTACTGAGCAAGACCAGCGCTGCTTTCCAGATGAACTCTGCCTGTCAACTCTTCGTCGCTAACAAAAGCCTGAGGTAGACACAAAGCTTCGCAGAGCATGAGGAGGGACGGGTCACAGAGTCCCACAGCACTTCATAAGACACAGCAATCAGAGTCACTCAGAACAGAGGACTCTCAGAGCAGTAAGTCACTGCAGCCAGAATTTTCCAGAGTGTACTGGAAGAAAGCATGCCCTTAGAAATATCTAAGTAATATAAGTACAGTGGGAATTCATAATATTAAGTGCTCTAGTGCATTCCATCACAGACTGCCTGGGCCTGAATAGTACTGCACATAAAGAGATCAGAGAACTCGGGACTCGGATGAAAAACCAGATATGAGTAGAGGTTTTTGACATTTACTAATAAAAGTTACCAATTCCCCAGTAGGAGGGGTTAGGACTTACATTAGTAAGTCCCACTGCCCACATTATGTGGACGCTGAGCTTGAGAGCACACAGTGAGGATAAACTGAGCCTGAGTGCGTACTGTAATGACATAGCTGCCCTCATTTTCTACTAGTACCGTGGATGCAAACCAGTGTTTTTGAACTAGCAAATACTCATCTATAAATGACTACCTGAGGCGGCAGCACTGGTCCAACCAACAGGCAACACCTCACCACTGCTGTCTGCCCAAGATGCCCAGCCTCTAAACCCATCCGGCTGCCTTCTCCCCAGCATCCTCACAATTGCTTTGGCCTTACCCCTGTGGTGAGTCATTTGGGGTGAGGTGGGGTAGAGCTATCACTTAAAAAAAGTTCAGAGTTATTTAATCTTTATCTATGTTTTTTAAGGGCTGAAAGCAAAAGGGGAGGCTGCCTGTCAATTTACTGTCAGTTTGCCCCTGTACCTGCTGCCTGAGGCCGTAGAATGTGGCGATGGGCTCTGTGGCCTGGGGCACGGTGCCCACTGCATACACGTGGATGTCATCCTGGACACTCTGAGCTGGCCAGAAGCCCACCACGCCCCTGGCTTGGAGCTTATTTTGACCAATCAGTGCTTGTAGCATATTTTGGGCATCATCATAGACTTTTTTGGCCTCTTCACCTATTGAGAAAAATTTATTAAGAATTCACTTAAAGGTGCCAATAATAATAATAGCAAACAGCAAAGACTGCATCTTTTTAAGACTTTCCACTACCCTCCTGAGCCACTTTCTCTCTTCACCCCTCAAATACTTTAACAGTGCCTGTCAGCAACACAGCTTAAGGGAGAGCAGCTAATGGTTCAATGGTCCCTGCTGAGTCCAGCTCCCATATTATTTTTCCCCAGCTCAAGTCACTTAAATTTTCCCAGTTAGCATAAGGCAGAGAGCCCAATCTGTGGCTCCCTGAAGCAGGCTGTCAGGCAGAGTGAAAAAAAGTACATTCATCCACTTTCCTTGTACACGAAACTCTACTGACCTCACAGCCACCTCCAGGGACATGGAACAGGTTGAGGAATAAAGTGTGGCCACCATCCCCAGGGCTTCTGAACTGTAGCTGGATGCCTTGGCTCAAAAGTCCCATAGGTTCTCACCTGCACAGTGGGCATCAGGCTCCTGGGATACCCTCCTCTTAGTTTCTGACAATGTGGATGTGCACTGAGCCACCCTTCCCAAGGAGAGAGACCAGCAGGGTCTTCATTGCTATGTGCCAAGAGCATGGCCGGTCTAGCAATCCTTTGGCTATGCTGCTGCCCATTCAACATCATTCCAAGCAGTAAGAACAAGAACCCCCTTTCCCACTGCTGGATCCCTAGCCAGCAGGGGCTATTGAGTCACACTACCTTATCCTCACACGCGAGAAGGGCCACCTGCAAGAAGCTGGCAACAGCTGGTTTCTCATGCCCTAATATACCCTAATTCCAGAAGTCTTGGAGCCTGCCCCTCCATCTCGCTCCAGCATGGATATCATGTAAACCTTCGAATAGCTAGCACTTTAATCCCACCTCTCTAAGGGGAAGATGCTGGGATAGGGCTGGAAGTGAGATAAGAGGCTAGCAGTTTCTTGACTCACATATTCTCTAGCTTTTCACCCAAATCCTCTTTCCCAACGCTCCAGGCATAATAAACTCCCTGTAGTTTCCCAAATCAGCAGATGTGTCTATGCCTTGCCACACTCTATGTCCTCTGCTTAGAATGTCCTTTTCTTCAATGCCACCTCCTGTCCCCCGTCCCTCAGCAATCCCACTTAATCTTCAATAAAGCAATTCAGACACAACCTCCTCTGGGAATCCTCCCCTGACCTCTGATCTAAGGTCTATCTCATCTTCTTTCTGTGAAGCCTAGGATTCACCCCAAAGCAGGAGCTCAGCTTGTTAAATGTGAATATCCAAACACTGTGGGCCGTACCAGCTTACCAGAGGGTAAGGATTATATTGTCTTCTCTTATTCATTTCTAGTGCCCAACTCAGAGCCCAGCACATAACTGATGTCAATAAAATTTTATTAAAGAATGGATAAATGAAAGCCAAGTTTAGTCAATAAATAATGACAAACCTGGCAGGTTCAAAACCATTAAGCGGCTAAGCAATACTCTCTATTATATAACAATAAACTATATCCTGTATAATCCAAACACTCTGCTCACTACCAATTCTCACCTTCAGAGTCCCTATACCACATCTCAAATATCAGAGCAGGAAGGAAGAACACAGTGAACTAACCTACGGTTTTGTCGTTAAATATCTTGGGAAAGCCTCGATTTGGGTATTTCCCCCGGAGCTGCCAGACATCAAAGAAAGGCTTCCAGTCGATGTAGTCCACCAGCTTCTGCAGGTCATAGTTTTCAAAGACCTGGGTCCCAAGAAACGTGGGCTTCACTAGAGGAAAAAAGCACATGTGCCAATGTGAATGCGGGGGGCCCGGTGGCTGACACCCCTCACACACAGTTGCCGCCTACTGGAAGCTTCCTGGCCGGCTCTTGCCTGCTATTGGCTCCCACACTCTGCCTCTTTCCTGTCACCCACAGGAATTATTTTACACAGAGGGGAACTTTAAATTATCATGGAAAATGAGTAATTTTGCAGCAAATAAAATATCCATGTAGTGAACTGATCTTCAGAAACCCTTCCCTCAACCTTTGTACTCATCACTAGCCAAAAAAATAAAGGTGGGGTGGGGGGCGAGGAGGAGGCTTGGCTTAATCTTCCTTTGTACAAATAAAAAGACAATCTAAAACAAAGACTGCTGTAGAAAGTCATTATTTAATAAGATACTTATAAAGTTTATAAAGTTTAAAAACATGAAACAATAGTCTATGTTGCCTGCTGATACAAATGTCCCCAAAGTGTAAGGAAGTATGTGGAAATGAAGCCTCAAAATCAGGATTGTGCAGGGGAGCAGAGTGCACGCTGAGGTCTTCCACTGCGGATGTGGGTTTTTTTCCCAGAGGCAGTGGGTTATTTCTCAAGTAGGCATATAAGGAGGTTCAATACGTTGTTTTTTACACTTTCTTATACGTCTGAAAATACATCATTAGTTAAGAATGGGGAGGAAACAGATGGTGTGTCACTGGGTTTCTGAGACCCCAAGAACAGTGAGAGAACATCCCCTACCCCGAGCCCACGGTGAAGTGGCCACAATCCAACGTAATGCTTCTCCTGCAGGCTAACCAAGCCTCGCTTTCCTGACGTGTAAATCAGAGAACTTTACCGATCTGACCAGTCTTCAGGTGCTGAGGGACAATATCCATGTTTTAAGAGTATTTTTCTCTCATTAGATAGTAAAAGTGAGCAGTGAAAGTACAGGAAAAGTAAAGTATAGACAGTTTCTTAATTTTGCCTGGAAATCTCTACCTTTTCATACAAGTTCAAAGTAAATCTTTTCTATTAGTTCCTGGTCATCTATTACTATGTAGGACCATCCCATCTCTATAAATATTCTATTATGTTCATTTGTTTGGGAATTAAAAAGAAACTACAGATATCCTTCTGATTCAAGTTCCCTCATGTGGAAAGGCAGAGAAAAATGTCCTGCTGTAGAGTCATTGAAGAATTTATTCTAGATTAAGTTTATCTTCCGGAATTTAAGATTAGTTTGAGGTTTTACCATCAAGGGCCTTGAAAGATATATCTTTCTTTCTCTCTTTATTGACTTCCAGCAATTTCGCTAAAACTGGGTTGGCCTCAGAAACTGAGACATTTGCCAAGGTGCCACTTTAAAAGATTCAAAAAGTGTTATCGCCACTGCCTGGGGCGTGGTTTCCCAGAGGACTATAGCCACCAAGTTGTGTTTTAGATGTTTGACTTAGTTAAAATGAATTACCTCTTGTGATAGTTTTCTAATTTCATAGTGAAAGATAAAGAGAAAATAGTTTGGACTATGAATGATTTATATTCTTCAAAGGTTGTCATATAGTATCTTCTGCTCATAACATTCCCACACAGTAACTCCCTTTACATGAATCAGAAACTGTTAGCCAGCCAATGACAGTAAGATACTCAAGGTCAGTCAGGGTTTCAGAGCCAGGGCCCAATGAGGGGCGAGAACCCAGTCCTCCTGGACTCCCAGCCTGGCATTCTTCCCACTAAACCCAGCAGGGATGAAATTAGAACCAAGCTCACCTACCTTTCCAATTTACCTCACTCAAGTCTGCTGAGTGTGTCTAGAATACAGGTGTCATGAGCAAGCTGATTTGAGATATTACCTTGGAAATATGGATTCAATTAATATAACCCCTGTTCACCTATCTCGTTTTATTTTGCATTTGTACCTCACACCTCTATGAGCCTGTCATAACATCTTGCACATTTTATTCCCTATGTAAGGCAAGAAAGCTGGTTAGAAATAAGGGAAGAACCCAAACAAAGAAACAGAAAAAGAAAGCATCCACAGAGAATGAGAGAGACTGAAGAGGAAATGTGGAACCCTGCTTTGCTGTAATGTTTTAAGGGTCTGTTCAGTATGAGGTCATTTTTAATTTCAGTCATTCCATGTCAGCACCTGGGCCTGCCAGGACCCAGGCCAACTCAGTGACAGTACCTCCCAGCCAGGGTTCCAGAACTTGCTTCAAGGAAACAGGGGCCTGCTCGAGCATCGCTGAGAAATGTGCATGGGTTTAGAAGACAGGCAGCGACAGAATCCTAGTAACCTTTCAACTATTACCCAAAACTCAATTTCTTCAAATTAAAACAGCCACATTCCTCACAAAGTCATGTCAAGGATTCAGAGTTGCTATGAGTCAATCTCAGGACAGTGTTTGGTTCCCATAAATGAAGATTTACTTTTACCTTCAATCATCCTCATTACACACTATAAAGCATTTCTAGCCACCTGTTTGATTCTGTAGCTAAATAAAGGCAAACATCTCCTCAGGTCCCAGTTACCATATACAGTCGATGGTCAAACAGACCTGGTGGAGGCTCTGCCAGCCAGTCAATATGGAAACCGTTTTTTCTGGCTTGACTTAAGGGTAAGTATCTTCTCTCCTATGGAAAAAAAGTAATTTGTCAGAAAAATCTAAGCTTTTCAGTTGTTTCTATGAAAATTTGTCCAAGAAAGTTAGTTACATATTAAGTTTTGGAAGAAAACTGGGCTGTTTCATATAATTAAAAAGCTCTTTCTCTTCCATCCAATACACTTTCACTTTAGTAACAGAACAACAGAGTAAGGATTCAGTGAGTACCCATTAAGCGCGACAACAGAGCACGTACTTTTAGAACAAGGAGGCCGGAGCAAACTTGCCCATCACCCCTGGCTTGAGGACAGAGGGGAACTAAGAAACTGTCACCTGAGGGGAAACCTAAGAAAGAGTGGGGGGAGCCTCCAGTGCCCTGGGCTCACCAACAACTCAGATCACGTCTGTTTACTTCATGCCATTTATTATCTTATCGCTCTTGCCAACCTACCCCCAAAACGCACCCCACCACCATGACAAAACCCAGCAGGCAGATAACCAGGGAGAAATATCCCAATGACTTCTAAAGAGTAATTATGCCAGCTCTCAACAGATTCCCTGGAGGTTTTCTAGAAGGACAGTTATGAACTATTACTCTGTACAGTCAGTGTTGGGTCATCAAGGAAAGAGGCTCCCATCACTCTGTCTAATATCTTCATTTTCTTCCACTATTTCCTCAAAAAGAAGGATCTGTGGGAGTCATGTCCGTACACTGTTTCAGTTCCTGTTTCTCTGCTGGACATGAGCTAATGTTCTATTCATTCTCATAACTCCAGTCTCTAGCATAGCACCTAACACCTACTAGGGTACTCAATAAATGTTTGGCAGAATAAATAAAATTAACTTTAATATAACCAAAAATTATTGGGAACTTGGCCAGTGAAGAACGCTGATTTGAACTACGAAATAGGACTTCCCTAAAATAATTCTAAACCTTACCCTCCTCGAAACAGTAAAGTCTCATTCAAAATTGTAGGATCTTTTCAATACCCAACAAATAGGGAAGGATCTGTTTTTGTCACATACCTTGAGAGACTCATAATGGTCCTGTCTAATATCTTCATATTCTTCCATGATCTCTTCAAAGTATTCATCCTTTAAGTTCTCATCTAATAGTTGAGAACACTAAAAACACAAGATCACAGTTGAATGGAGAGCAGCAAAAGGAGCTAAGCTATGTAATACTAGTCAGTTCTGGTGACACCTCCGTCACAAAGCTTTCTGATGGTAACATCATTTCTTCTCCCTTCAGCAGCTTTGCCTGGGTATGCAGTAAAGAGTTAACTTAGGGGGCCTGGGTACTCAAATCATACACATTCCAAAGAAAGGACAGGCCCTGGGCAGGCTGTCAGGAGATAAACTCTAGCTCTTGGAATATCTTGCCTGATAAGAGTACCCTTGTCTACTTGGGACCTTGGGTCACACCAAATAGTTTATGCTAACAATGTGATTTATGGGGGAGGCTTGGCTCATGCCATATCTGTTTGACCTCTGGAAGGGCTGAAGACTGAGTAACTAAAGTCAGTCGCAATGCATTCCAGGCCTGGGATGCCAAGGCTCTGTGGAATTTTCCTTATTGGCAATACTCTGTACCTGTCGTCACACATCACTAGTAGAAGAATCGCTGTCTATATGACTCTGTAGAGAGAGGACACCTGGAAGCTCAGCCTGGATTCCACTCTATGCATCTGTTGCCTCTGCTGATTCTAACTGATGCCATGATAGAAACCATGATTTTGAGTATAACAATGAATTTTTGAGTTCTGTGAGTCCTTATAGCAAATCACAGAATCTGAAGCTGGTCCTCAGATACCAGTATACTGGTATCCTCTTTGTTCCTTCAAGATGCCATGTTTACCTCTTCTCCACTGCAGTTACACAGGTGTTTAGTATCTGTCTATGTATCTTACTAGAGGACTGGGCCTTGGAAGGCTGGGATTGTATACTAGCCCCCTCCGCATTCCTAATTTCTAGCTTAGTGCCTTGTACACACAAGATGCATCCTCACAAAATCTTTACTGAGGAAATGAAGCTGATCTTTATGGTGAAGCATGAGCATCCATTAAAGGAGGAAAGGATGGAAGGGAGAGTGAAACACAGTGACCATGGCGGAGGACTAAGGGTCCTCCAGATGGAGTGCTCTTGTTACACCCGAAGGGGCAAACACGAGTGAGGATATAAAACAATAGTACTTCAATAACAATAAATTAATTAATTTTAAAAATAAAGGAAAGCTAGTCCGTAAATTGTAAATTAGGATTTGCTAAATTGTTTGGCTGCTTATCAAGTTGGTAGACAAGCTTCCCCCAAGGTTCAGAACAAAGTTACAAAAAAAGAAGATAAGGCTGGTAACAATCACATCAGTTCACAAACCACAGCACTGGCCCCTCTCTGCATCCTCCAGCAGGATTTTCTAACCCAAAAAAAGGCAGGAAGTTCAATATCATCATCTGAAATTGAGGAAGTCAGATTGGACAGATGATAGCTAAAGTGCCTACTAGTTTTAAGTGTCCATAATTCTACACGAATTTCAAAGTATCTCTAATAACAAGTCTAATAACAATAAATAGGATCCCCAAGGTGCTCAGACCACAAGTGATTCTCAGCCGTACACAAACCTCATCTCAATGGAGTCTTCATTTTGGGCACTCAACTGGGCTAAGTGAAAACAAGAAAATGCAGCCTCTGGAGATCACCAAAATGCATACAAAGAATGCTTTAAAACATTTCTGCATTCTGCTAAACATAGAAAAGGCAAAATTCAACTTCCTTAAAATCCAAAGAACTTAATGCCTTGACACAGGTACTGTTAGGTAAGCAGAACAGACCACCAAGGTTTGCTGGCACCTTCCACACTCCCACGGACGCCCTGGCTCTGTTACAGGAGTCAGCCCTCCCAGCCGTTCCACTGCCACCAGGGTCCCCCATGTGTTTTCATACCAACTACTTCCAGAGTTTTTCTTTTCCTTCTTTTTGATTATTATTGGCAATTACAGCACAACCAGGGGAATAAGTTGAACAAACATTTTAAAATTTAAAAAGAACTAAATATTGGCACCTTTTTTTTTTATTTACGAAGAAAAGCAAGGGCGTATCCTCAGGTCTAAATCTCTAACTATTATAAAGCCATCAAATTTTAAAATCTTTCAAATACATGAAAGAGCCAGTGTTTGGGCCTCTAACATGTTCACTGCACTTTGATTAAGACTCTGAACCAACAATCAACCTAAAAAATTGTACCACTGACTCCTAAAAAGAGTCACTAGAAATTACCCAAGGAATTTATCATTGGATACATGTTTCCATAATTTCAAATGGCAGTCATTTCTTTTAGGGTGAATGAAGCTAACTGCTGCTGGCTGAACTCATCTCTCCCTTCTCTGCCTAGCTTTCATGTAGGCTCACACTTTTAGCTCTTCAAAGTGGTGATGGGGTCTGTCTTCAAAATCAAGTACCAATTCCTTTCCAGTTAAATTCCTTCCCCCACCTGCAGGGTGCAATGCTACCACTGTGTACTCAAATAGGTAACAGTCTGGTATCTGAATGGGAAAAGTTTAGTCATTCATTAGCATTTGAAAATAGCAACAAACCTTAAAAGGGCACATGATTATTCCACCAGGATTCTAACATAAACTCCTTATGAAGCACAATCCAAATATAAGATACAAAAAAAAAATTATTTTAAAATTGAAATGCTCTCCTGCCCACCTGTGACTCTGCAGGTGTTTCTCTTCAACAACCTCTCCTTCTAAAGTGCTGCCTGTGATTATGCTGGCTTCTCTTTTAACAAATCTGTCCCTTTCAGGGGTAGCTCTTTCTGTCCGCTTGTGTCTGTGTAAGCATCCTTCCCTTCCCTTCCCTTTTCACAATAAACTTACCCTTTTGAATGTAAAAAAATTGAAATGCAAAAATATAGTCTATTCACAAGTTAGGCTGTTTCAATGGCAATTAAAAAACTCCAATTTTATGATTCCAGTCTTATTTACCAGTATCCTTTTAAATAAAGGAGCTTGTAAAAATATTGAAAAATTTTAATGGGAACAATTTCATGTAGCATAGAGTAAGACCACCTGCATTCACACCCTACCTGTCACTTGCAAGATGGATAGCCTCAAAAGAGCTGCTAACCTCTGCATTCCTTTTCCCTTATCTCTAAAATGGCACTAATGAAAGTATCTACTTCATGAGGACTAAATAAAACAATTCACATAAGGCACTTAGCACAGACACTGTAAATTTTTAATAATATTAGCGATTATTACATGACTCATATACTGAAGTCACAGATTTGGAAGAATTCCTTTGGAAGACAGCTCAGAAGTGGGGTCACTCTAGTTCAGGCTGTGGAGACCGCGTGGTCCTCCCACAGATCACCAGAGCAGAACATGGAGACTGACCTAGATCAGTGATTTCCCAATTGTTCTCTTTGGGTGAGAACTAAGAGACGGGGTGATATGTGGAAGGGGATGCTAGGCTCTTGTTTGTGCAAAAACTGAGTTTCTAGGTAAGACACCACTTGAAACCAAGGTTCCTGTGGCTGAAACAAACTTGGAAACCACTGGATCATATGGTCACTCAGAAAAAAAACAGGAAAAAATACAGGAAAGTTCTTCGGGACCTTCACTGAGAAAAAGAATCTATTATTGCTCAGGGTTTTGAACATCTAGTGAAAGTTTTTCCATCTCTGGTAGGGTCAACTGGCCCATTCCCAGGTTAAATGTTTTCCTATCTGGAAATAGGTCTTTTTAAAAAAGCTTTACATTCCTGCTAGCTCTGGCATGGAATTGAGTCACTACGTGTTCCTGTTTGTAAATGACTGACCTCTCTCTCTCTGGATCGGTGTCAGGGTTGCAGGTGTCCGTGTAAACATTTCTCTTACTCAGACCAGCACAATCTGCTGCTGGTTCAGGAAGGGTCTTTAAGGACACAGTCTAGCAGGTCTCCTGGCCCCTGTGACTACACAGGTGCCCCTCTTTTCCTAATAAACCTGTCCTTCTGAAATGTAAAAAAAAAAGCAAAGACTACACTAGCCTGGTCCTCCTTCCAGCAATGCAGACACTGCCATAAGCCTCACGCTGTTCTCACATGACTTTTTTTAACTAGAATTAGACAAAAATAAATAGTAGATCCTAGTTAATACCCTTAATGATCTCTTTGTTCTCACTTTACAACATATCTGAAATAATCTAATCAGATATGTGAGTAATCACACTTACCACCACCACACTCTTAGATGCATCCAGGACGTGGATTACAGGCGCGCTGTATCTTGGAGCTATTTTAACTGCAGTGTGGGTTCTGAAGAGAGGGGTCAGGAAGAAAAACATATCCATCAGCGCTGACAGCTTCAACACAACTCTTGATCAGAACCATTAGAGATAATGTGTTTCTACAGTGCTTTCCAGAGGAAGATTTTTAAGGTACTTACAAATATTGAACTCCAAATTTCCCTTGTAAGACAAGAATGACTTTCTCCTCATCCTTAGATGGGGAACCTAAGGGGCAAAGTCATAGACTTGGCCCAGTCTATACGAAGTCTATGACAAAATGAGAAAGATGTCCTCGGTTCGCTGCCAACGGGAAGAGGAGCCTGCATTTGCGAACTCATTAGCAGCTTGTCTGAATACAATGAGCTAACCTGCAGGGTGCTGCTGTAAGGTCAAGATGAGCTTCTTCCTCTATGAGCTGGGACATCACTCAGGGCTCCTGCCCAGGGAACCAGTCATGAGGCGGGGGACCCAGGATGTCACTCTCAAACTCCCTGCTACTCCCTGTTCCTGGAAGACACCAATACTTCCTGGCCCCAAGCCCGCCCTGTACTTGTAGTAAGGAACCCCAGAACCTACATAAATTCAACACAAAATAACACAGAGAAGCAAGTGCAACAAAAATATTTTACATGAACATTACCTGTTCTAAATCTTTCTCGCCAAATTTGAAAATGTTGGTAGTGAGGAAAACTCATCCCTTAATCCTTGAAATTACCAAATTAACTGAAGTGCCAAACTACTGCCCTCTGACTACAGAATGTTTAGGGTAACAACACAGGCAATTGATCTGTTACTGCATGTTAGAACATAGCCTATTAAAATGAGACTGGAAAACGCATCTACTCTCCCTTACAATAATTAAATCAAAGGCCTCAAGATGGAAGATGAGCATGAATGTTGCCTCAATCCTATTTAAGAGGGTGGCAACAGGAGAGCCGCAGGACAGGCAGTGCTCTCTGCCTTTTCTCCCCCTTTCTCCCCTAAACTAACAACACTCTTCCCCTAAACTCAACTGCACTCCTATTTGGAAAGATGTCTAGAAAATGCTATTACAAGCAAAAAAAAAAACATAGCAGAACATGATGTTTAATAAAATTCTATTTTTATAAAAACAAACACTACCACCCTCAACCTGCCTTGACCAACCAACCCGACATGTAAGCTTTTGTATACTTAGGAAAAACACAGAACAAAATATATCAAAGCTCAACACTGGTTATATAAAGGGGGACTGATAGTGGAAAGCTGTTTGATATGAATTGTTTGACCTGTCCTAATAATCATGACAGCTAATTAAAAAAAAAACCAAACCTGAATATTAAAAGTACAATATATGGTTTTAATAGGCTTCTCAGGGAAGGCTCTAAAACCTCATTCCTAATGAGACAAACAAGACCAATAACACTTTACCTGTTTCCTTTCTAAGAGCATCTCCATTAAAAAAAAATAATAAGAAGAAGACAAAGGACAAAGGCATAGGCCACCAAAACTGAGCTGTATGATGGGAGTTTAGGATCAAGTCGGTTAGTAAAGAGCCATCTCCTGCTAGGAGGTTGGGGTGCTTAGAAGCAGGGGGAGCCAGACCACAGCAATGGAGCAGTCAAGCAAACTCTGCCTCCAGAGGACCTCTTTGTGCCTGCTGTTGTGTGGAAAACAAATATTTGAAAATATCTTGGATATTCTATGAGAGGGAGGAGTTTCAAAGAGCAGGAAATACAAAGAAAAACCTGCTTCCAGTTTCAAGATGGAGTACATATCAGATTATGGTTACTCTCTCTCTCTAGATGGTCAGCTCCTTGAGCACACCAATATACCTCAGTATCTAATTAATAGAAAATATATTATTTAAGCTGCTGTGATTCTGATGACATTTGTCTCAAAGAAAACCAGCACAATTTTAAAATCAGTGCAATATTTATCAAGCATCCATGGGTTCTCAGTGCAATTCTGGCCACTTTCTCTTTGATGATGTTCTGGACAAGGGCATTGAGAAGAACCTATGGATTCCACTATTAAAAAACAAATAAAAGCAAGTGCTGCTTTTCAGCATAAAAATGAACAAAGCTTGATGAGCACAGGCATGAAGGCTGAGCTTCCTCAGCCATCGAAAGTACCTTTGGTTTCCTTATAAAATAATTTGACAATGATTCCACTTTCTTTTAAGTTTCCATTTATGCAAGCTTCTCCAGTTAGAATAAGAATTTATAGTGGAGGCTGAAAAGATACATAACACTGGAATTTCCCCCTGTCCTTACATACCAAGAGCAAAGGGCTAGACACTGAAGATGAATCTTAAATTCATCTCTGCTAAGCTCATTCATCAACATTGAGGATTTAATCAGTAACCTCCCATACTTGGCAAATGACTATGATAGTATTAACCTTAGAAGACCTTTTTTAACACCCTGAAAAAGAACAAATACTCCAAGCATTTATTTCATATAATATCCTATCAATTAAAGTGTTTAACTTAAATGTAGCATAACCAAAACATAAAATTTGATGAGAAAAATGGGAGAATGGGAAAATTAAGAAGGAATCAGGAATGTGATTAGCATATGAAAGTTGTTCCATGAAACCCTGTACACAGGCCTGAGCCAAGCTCTCTTATAGTCAATTGAAAGAAGAAAATTGTATCAATTATATGATTCAGTACCTGATATCCTAGCAATTAAAAAAAAACCTTAGAAAATTACCTCTAGTTTGAGCAATATGACTTCCTGTTGAATGTTCCGAGTTACACAAAAGATAATTGAAAAAGACATCTTGCAGTTATTAGCTTTAAACTAGTTGAAAATTGAGAGCTAACTGCCAGACTTGAGCCCTTGAGAAATTCTGTAGCCAACAGGACCAGATTTCCATTAAAGTCATTTCTAGTTTGTGTACCAAAACCATCTGTAACACAGACAGAAGAACATTCCGTTTTCCATGATATCATAGCCACAGGTTAAAAAGGACACTCCAAGCATATGTCCACCCATAGATGACCCCAAACCTGTCTAGCCCTTTCAATTTCTCAGAGGATCCATCCACTAGGCAGCCTAAGCCACATTTCAAGTGTCCTGGGGGTACAGTTCTAATTCTATTAAGCTGCTGCAGGCCCCAGAGGTCTGGAAAAGTCACAATGCTCTCTCCCCTCAGAGATCTGCCTTCAGGGCAACTTGGATGGCCTGAGCTGCCATCTGCTCAAATAGTAAAGGAAAGAACTGGGCTACTGCTGAGCCCTCAGAAGGTCTGCAGGAGGGTAGAATAAGGGCCCTCAGAGGGCTTCTGAGACAGTCCAATTCTTGGATGCTTTCTAGCAAAGCCAACTCTACTAGCAGTAGATGGCTGCACTACCCACACAGGAAAAGAGTGAACATGTATATAATAATCAAGAACTTTTGTTATGTAAAATACCATGAAAAGAGTAAAGGGCAAGTCATACTGGAAAAATCTACCTGTAACACATCTTTCTGATAAAGGGCTTGTATCCTATATAAATAAGAAATATAAATAAATCAATAAGAAAAAAAGGCAAGATACCCAAAGATATAAAGAGCATATACAAATAAATGGTCACTAGACATATAAAGCTATTCAATACCATTAATCAGCAGAGAAACAGAAATGAGATCTCTATCAATATATTATTACATACACATTAAAGTGGATAAAATCTAAAGGCACGTGGAATAACTAGAACTCTCATAATTGCTGGTGGGAGAGCAAAACACCCCGCCAACAGCAAATTAAGGAGATGCATATTCTATAACTTGGCAATTTTGCTTCAGGGCGGAAATACATGCATAGCAGCACTCCATGTCATAATCCCAAATTGCAGGAACCCAAATGTCCACTACAGAAGCATGCATGGATAAATGGATAAACAAGCCATACTCCACTACATAAATGGAAAAAGAAATAAAAAACAAAATAACAAAGCTATTGTAACAAGTTTAGGGCTCATAGATGTAATGTTGAGCAAAATAAGCTGGACACAGAAGAATACATACAATAGGATTCCATTTATACAAAACTGAATCACAGGCAGAACCAACCTATGGTAATAGAAGGCAGAACAATGGTTACTTTTGACGGGAAAGATCACAGGGGTGGGGGAAACCATTAAGTTCCTAGAATGCCATTAGTGTTTTATTTCTTGATGTGGAGGTGATTACACTGGTGGGTTCACATCTATGATAATTCATCGAGTTGTAGATTGACAATTTGTGATTTTTTCTGTATGACTGTTATACTTCAGCAAATGTGCTTACTGAAATAGGAGGGCTTGCTGAAGCCCTCACCCACTCCCACTACTTACAACAGTCAGAGTGGGGAGTTTTGCACTAAAACTCTCAGTCATTTTCAAAGATTGCTCTAGCAACAAAAGGGGACAGTTACCTGGAAGCATACTGGTTTTCATTTTTCAAATAATTTCTCAGAAACTGCAACATGCATGGAAGAGAACAGAAGCAGAAAATACACAGCCCACTGAGAGACAAAGCTGGAGACCTGGAAGAAGCCTTGGGAGGTCATGGGACCTAGCTTCCAGTCTACAGGCAGGAATAAGGTCACAGTTTCCCAGACCACATGAGTTAGTATTTTGCAATAGCATGAAGAAATAGTTGACAATTTCTTTTTTTTTTTTTTAAAGATTTATCTATTTATGCATACAAGGACTAGGGTACAGGCCAGAGAGGGTGAGAAGATTCACCAGAGACAGTGCCGAGAACAGAATGGGCAGATCAACAGAAGTACATTGCCAAGGGCAACAGTGGGCAAGGCAGGAGAGGTCTGCTGCACCATGTGGGTAACCTCCCCTGCCGGCAGCAGGCAGCAGGGATCGAACTGGTGCTACGGTGACTGTGGTCTGCTTCATAGTGCGTTGCTTAACCCATTGTCACACCAGGGAGGTCCTGATAGTTGGCGATTTCTGATCAGATTATTTCCACCTAGATATGCCAAGTTATAACTGTTCAGAATTACTTGTGGTTAATTTGCCAATCTCATAGCTTAAGAGGCTACTCATGAACTGAATACATTTTTTAAAGACCTCTTTAATCTGGCTTATCTTGATAAGAAATAGAGTCGACTGGAATATTTAGTAATGTTCCAATTTGTACAAGTAACGACACAGGGTTTCTAGTCTTGAATTTCTGATTGTAGTGTCCTACCATAGAAAATGGTTCTTATTTTGAAACCAACATCACATTTACATAACTCATGATGCATTTCAATACACCAAGTCATTTAAATATTTGCCTATTCTATTTATACCCATGATTTTGAAAGGTCTTTCATTCTGACAACCATCTATAGATTCTCCTACCATTCTCTTTACTAAGCGAATGAATACTCACACTACAATCACTAATTACCTAAAACTACGCTCATTGAAATCCTCCTCATCAAAGAATGCTCTCCAGGTCAGCCTGGAAAATAACCTGCCACATATACCAGTAAATAATCCCTTTGTAGAAAAGCAAACTTAGTTTTCCAATAGAAGCAGCAATAGTCACACTCTTGAGTCCTTCAAATAAATAAAGCAATTAGTGGATAAATGGCATATAAATGACATATAAATGACTTTTGACTACTCTTGAAAATGATTCATTCAGATTACAAATGGGTTGATGGTTAATTTTTATCAATTTGGCTATGCCAGGGTACCTAGTTATTGGTCATTATCAATCTAGATGTTTCTGTGAAGCTATTTTTTTTATATGTGACTAACATTTAAATCAGTGGACTGTGACTAAAGTAGATTGTCCTCCATCATATGGGTGAGCCTCATTTGATTAGTAAAATACCTTAAGAGAAAAGATCCTATAGATTCAACTTCTCTGGAGAATCGTGACTAATGCAAATGACTACTACAGATGAACTCTGGAAAATCTTTGACCAAACCGCTAATGTATTTTTGTATCAGAGAAATACACTGAATGCTTTGGGACCATCAGTTTCAAGGTTCCATTTGGGCATTATTTTCTGCCAATGTAAACTCTATGGGTCCTAAGGAAAGTGTCCTAAAAGTTTACTACTCATTGTTCAAACATGTCTCACCAAATACCATTATTATCATGACCCAAGGAAAAAAATCTAACCAACTGAATAATGATCATGTGATCAAACTGGAAATTTCTTCTCTTTAAATTATTTAGCCTGGGGCCTCCCTGGTGGCACAAGGGGTTAAGCACAGCACTATAAAGCATCTGTAGCCACTGCAGCATGCCTTCAATCCCCGGCCAGGGAGGTGACCCATAGGGTGCAGTAGACCTCTCCTGTCTCACCTGCTACTCCCCTCAGCAGTGTACCTCAGACAGTCTGCCTGTTCTGCTTCCCACTCTGTCTCTGGTGAATTCTCTCACCCCCATTCCTCTGTTCTTGTATGCATAAATAAATCAATCTTAAAAATATTGGTTAGCTCAAACATTTCCAAAAGGTTCCCCTTCCCAAAACAACTTTACAAATTGATTTCCTGTTTCAATCTTGCTAGACTGGCTCTGTGTCACAACTATTGTAAGGTGAGATACTTTTTCAGAAGAACCTGTTGTTATTCAATTAGACACCTGCTTCCATAGACTTGGTTAAAGTTCAAACAATGTCTTTGAGTCAAAAGACACAACTTCTCCACTCAATTTGATTTCAAGAGGTGTAAGTGTTAGTAGAAATCTCAGGAACTGAATAGGAGGTGAGAGGATGTAAGGAGATCATTGCAAGCAAAGGCAAGCAAACAAAAACAAAGGAAAAAAGTGGATGAGAGATCAGAAAGGCATTTCCTATAGCATGCTCCAAAGGTACTCTAGCTCTTGTCCAAGCAAAGACAGGAGTTTATGTGCTTATTTAATAAAGACAGAACATACTACACATAAGAAAAAAATAAACTTGGTATAGGATCATCCACCTCTTCAGATTACTGCCCTTACACCACACCCACCACCAAGGGACCATAATCCCATTATTGTTTTTAAACACTGGCATTTATTAGAATTTAAAGTGAAAGCTAAAGCATCAAGGAGGAGAGTGAGGGAAGGAGGAGGGATGAAAACTGGGGGTGGAGAGAATGGAGGAGGACTATAGGTGCTTTGGTGGTAGAAGAGCCATGGAAACCACATTTGAGGGGTGAAATCTAATACTGTCAAAATAATAACAAGGATGCTAAACAATAAAAAAAAAAAATAAAGTGAAGCACAAAAATCATTAGCATGACTTACTTACCTTGAAGTGGTCGCTCCGCCAATCAACAATGGAATCTTTATAGCTAACCTCTCCATTTCCTTGGCAACAAAAATCATTTCATCCAGGGAAGGAGTGATGAGTCCTGACAGGCCAATTATATCTATTATTTAAAAAGAGGAAAAAAAACAGGGCAGTGAGAAGAAGAATGAGTGTTCAAAAAAGAAGAAAAGTATGAAGACTCATTTAAAAAAACTTTGTACTGAAGACCACAAGACATAATATATAAATTTCCAGTTTCTAATTTTAAGACATCTTTGCTGATGGGGGGTGGGGTCCAATTTATTGTTTGCTTTGGTAGTAAATATGATTTGTAAAAAAAAGTTGTAGTACCGTACTTGAACTATTAAGGGAATCTATATAGTAGAATATACTGTTATTTCATCATCTCCCTGACTTTTAAGTGTCTTTGTCTTAAGACACAAAGACAACTACACACAGAAAAAATCCCATTTCACCACCATTCTCTTCTAAGAAGGCTGTCCCCATTCCCTATCTTAAGAGCCATAGAGGAGTTTCATGGTTACCTAGTTACCTCTTCTGCTGCCATATAAATGGTAATGTAAGTAGCCCTTTGTCAGAACTCAGCACTCGAGTGAGTGTCCCAAGGGCCCATAGGGTGGCAATACCAGACACTGACACACAGACACTTGGGGAAATGACATTTAGTAAAACGCTCAGAAGCACAGTTGCACAGTACCTGCTTTGTGGTCAAGAGCAGCTTTCAGTATCTTGTCACAGGGAGTCATGACTCCTAAGTCAATAACGCTGAGACAGAAATGAGATATGAGAAAATGAATGCGGACCCAATAGAGACAAAGCTAAATGGACATTTTTATTCAGAATTAAATACTGCTCTCCTGTAAACTAGAATCACATCGAAATGTTCATTAAATATCAACAACCACTACCACTACCATTTATTAGGTATGTACCATATCCAGTTATGCTAAGCTTTTTAAAAAACAGCTTCATTGATATATAATTCATATATCAAACAATTTATTTAAAGTATACATCAGTAACTCTTAATATATTATATTATTATTATGTTAAGCTCTGGTAAATAGATGTAACATGTAATTTTCCATTTTAACCATTTTTAAGTGTACAACACAGTGGTACTATATAGTCAGTCACAGTGTACAACCATAACCATTATTTATTTTTATTTTCAAAACTATTTCATCATCACAAACAGAAACTCTATAATCATTCATCAACAATTCTCCATTTTCCCTTCCCTAGGTAAGTCCTATGCTACTTTCTGTTCCTACAAATTTGCCTAATTCTAGAGATATGTAGGTGAAATCATAACAGCACTTGTTCTTTTGATTCTGACTTATTTCACTCAAGTTTCATTCATGTTGTCAGAACTTCATTCCTTTTAAGGCTAAAGAATAGTCTATCATATAGACATACCACAGTCTGTTCAGTCATTCCACTGTTGGACACAATGTTAAGTTAATTTAATGTTTAAGTTAATGTTAATTTCCACAATGTTAAGTTTTTGGCAAAAATAATCTCAAACCTCATAGCAACTTGAGATGGAAGCACTAATACAGACCCCACTTTAATAAGGAAGGACTGAGAGAAGCCTGTGTCCAGAGAAGTTATACAACTAATTAGTAGCAGAGTTGGAATCTGAACAAGGATCTGACACCAAAATGCAGTCTTAGCCACTTAAGTCAAATAAAAACACTAGGGAAGTTCACTCAATAACTATCTATTGAATGGTATACATGGAATCCACTGAGAAAGATAATTAAGAAGAGGTCACGTCCTGCACATGAAAAGCTCAGAAGTAAATCTGGCTTCTGAAGTCAGGGAAGAAGGAGAATGAATCAGGAAGCAGTTCATCCACATAATCAAACTAAAAGCTGACTCTTCATACACAAAATGAAGGGTGGGCATTAGGCAGAGAGAGATAGGGATAGGTACATGCTCTGAAAGAACAGAATAATACCAGAATTATTCCAGTTCATAAAGAAGATAGCTTCCTGGAACTCAGAGCAAATAGGAATTTCTACCTTTAAAATGTACCATGTTCTACTAGTCTAGATTTAGAGATTATTCATCCATAATATCATTTTTATAACTTAATTTTATCATAAGTACTTGCCTTAAAACGACAGTGTACCTTTTTCACTTATTTCATAATGTCAACAATCTATGTTAAATAGGCAAAAAACATCTTTTAATAAAAAATATCAAAGCTTAAGAACTACTACCTGATATAAAATAGCTGGTAACAGTGGCACTATACCTGAGGCAGAAGGAGACTTGCTTCTCACTATATAACCATCTATGTCATTGAATTTTTTGGCTTGCTCCATATTAATTAAAAAACGTATTTAAAACAAACCAGCACATAGGGAATTCTCAATAGAAGCAAGACAACTTCAAATCAATGGTAACTATCTACAATCTTGTTAGCACTAACCCCATTAAAAAAAAAACAACTGTTAGAGATTTAATGAAGTGGCACTGCAGGTTATAACAGGAGTGAGATGGTACCACCTTTTTTTTTTTTTTAGCATATTGAAAAAGTCTGGTAACTGGAGCTTTTATTAAATTATGACTAAGTATAAAGTGTTGCAAATAAAACTAAGCAAAATCACATACTGCTTTTAAATCATGATAAAAAGGCTTACATTTCAAAGCTGACTGTTTTTCAAAATTGTATATATTTTTAAAAATCAGTTAAAAAAATCCTCAATATCAAGTATCATTTTGCTCTCATTCCTTTTTTCTGTTTTAAGCAGTGTTTCTTTCAGGAACATCTTATGCATGTTTGCCTTGTTTGGGCTAGAACAAAGAGATCCTGTGGCCAGACAGAAATGGGGAAAAGAGAAAGTTGTAAGCTCTACAATCAGAGAAGAAGGAGGCCAGAGTCTAGGATTACCCAGCAGAATCATCAGCGGAGGTTTTCTCAAAATCAAACAACACTGAAGCTTGGACTCCTTTCTCCAGAGGTGGTGATTTAACTGATCGTGGATGGGGTCCAAGTTCTTGTGTTTTTTTCTTAATGCTCCAAGGTTGTGACATTGTAAGGGTTTATGAGCTTACTGAGTTAGGAGTCACTGAAGAGTCTGAACAATGGAGTATGAAATTTGACTTATGTTTAACAGGTTCATTCTGCTTTATATAAGACTAGAGGAAACAGAGAAAGCAGGTAGGCTGCTGCAAAAATCTGGGCAACAACTGATAGTGTATTAGGCCAGAGTGTAAGCAGCAATTATAGTAAAAAGTATGCAGATTCTGGAAAAACTGTGAAAGTAGAACTGATAGGAGTTGATAGATTGCATGTGGGGTGTGAGAGAGAAAAGGATGGCTCAATGGCTTTGGTCTAAGAAACAAAAAAATTATAGTTGCTATTTTTGGAAACAGAGTGCTGGGAAGATGTCTACAAGACTGTGGCAATTAGTTTAATTTCCAAAATATTAAGTTTCATATTTCTTTAGATAGCCAAAGGAGCTCTCACATAGTCAACTGGATATATCTGGAGTTCAGGTGAGACATTCACAGTAAAGATAACACTTGAGACTTAGCAACATATTAGATGGTGTTAAAGGCCCTAAGACTAAATGCTACGTGCCTGAAATAGGGATTTGTTACCCTAAATGTGCCTCTGTACTAGCAGTGCCAACAGTACCTAGGGGCTCATCAGACATGCAGAAACTCAAATCCAGACCTACTTTAATCAGGTCTGACTTTTAACAATCAGGTTATCCAGTTGATCATAAGGCACATCACAGTTTGATAGGTACTAACCTAGGTAAGGACAAAGAGGTCCAAGAACTGAGTCTTAGAGCACTATCCTATGCAGAGAAGGAGAAATCAGCAAGAGAGAGACAGCCAGTGATCAGTGAAGTTAAAAAAAATATCTGAAAATGGTGAGCTAGGCAACTGGACTGCAAGTTCAATTTCCATCTTATTAATCTGACTTAAGAAGTCATGTTGGCAAACAGTCAAATTAATCATTGATTTGGTACTTCCCAACTTTTCCATCTCTAGAAAATAATGTTTATTGTTCTTGTATCCACAAAGCAGACTGCTCACATCCAGGGGCACTCAATCTAGGACTATTATCCCCTTCTTCCTTCCCTCCCCCACAACACACACACCCTGAGGGGAAAGGGATCTGTCTTTCAGTATAGAAACTACTTGCAAGTTCTAAACTGGAGTACAATGTGACAGTGCTATGATGGAGACATTTACAGCATGCTGTTGGAGGCCATCTAAGCTGGATGATAATTAGAAGCAGCCCAACAGGTGATACCAGAGCTGAATTCTGAAAAAATAAATAGGTATTAACTAGATGAAGGAAAAAGAGGACAGTCCAGGCAGAGATCAGAACTATGATGGTCTAGAACCATGAACCAATTGGCTCTGGGATCACTGACTGTAGGAGAATCTGAAGTCTGGACCAGGAGGGTGTGGGTCAAACCATCCCTGCTTTCTGTGACCACAACACCTTCCCATTTTCTCTTACCTTTACTATAATTTTCTGCTTCCTCCACATACATGTCTATCTTCCTTGCCTTTCCCTTCTTCCCTTTGAGATATACCCAAAGTTCATATGCCTCTTCTTAGAAGGCATCTGGAAGTCTTATCAGTCTACAATCTTCAAAGATTTTCAATGTGGCTAAGCAGTGCTAATAGAATCTGTCCCCATTTCTCCTTTTGAAAAAATAATTGCAAATTAAACCCACGATGAAATATCATTTACACCTGTTAGAACAGCTATCATCAAAAAGACAAGACCTAACAAGGACACGGGAAAATGGGAACACTTGTGCATTATCAGTGGGAATGTAAATTTGTTCACCTACTATGGAAAACAGTATGGAAGTTCCTCAAAAAACTAAAAAGGAACCGTATGATTCAGTGATTTTATTTCTGGGTATATACCCAAAAGAAATGAAAATAGTATACTCAAAGCTATCTGCACTCCCATATTTTACTTATTGCAGCATTATTTACATTAGTCAAAGTATGGAAACAACCTATGTGACAATAATGTTTAGACACACAAAATGGAGTACTATTCAGTTACAAAGAAGGAGATCCTGCCATTTTTGACATGAGTAGACTCTAAGTGCTAAGTGAAATAAGTCAGACAGGGAAAGACAATATGATAAAACTTATATGTAGAATTACCATATGATGTCACTGTGTATCTTATCATCATATGATATCACTTATATGTGGAATACAAAAAAAAAAATCAAACTCAAAAACAGAGAGTAGGATGGTGGCCAAGGGGTTAGGGATATGTAGATCAAGGATACAAACTTTCAGTTAGAAGATGAACAAGTTCTGGGGATGTAATACCAGCAATGTGAACAACAAAGTATTATTTACTCAAAAGCCAAAAGCGTGAGATCTCAAATGTTCTCACCACACACACACAAAGGTAATTATGTGACTGATGGAGATATTAGCTACTGCTGTTATAGCAATCAAAATGCAATATACAAATATATTAAATCAGCATATTGTACACCTTAAACTTAATGTTTACATGTCAATTAAATCTCACATCAAGTTGAAAACTATACACACACCAAGTTGAAAGTCTCTGAATAATTATCAAGTGAGCATGTGAAGTGCTTGGGACAGATTACACTGGTGTACCCTGGATTTAGATATAGTCATTTTTCTTACTCAGCTACACTCTTTAACATATAGCTTCAAAATATTTCAATCTCTAGTTCTATAGTCAGGTTTTAATGGTTAGTCTTTAAGATTTGTCTTTATCTGATCCTTAGTTTGACTTCTCTGTATTCCGCCACCAGAGGGGCAGGTGAAAGAGGAGGCAAGAGAAGGGTAAGAACAAAGAGTGAAGGAAGCACAATGAACTATGGTGGTGGCCTATGGGTTATTTGGTGATGATGCAATATAGTAGCAATACCTGATGGGGGATCCTAATGTTACCTCAACTTAAAAAAAATTATTAATAAAAAACCCCAATATTAAAAAATACTACATTCTTAGCTATATTTGCCTATTTTTACTCATACTAGACAATTATATTAGGAACCACTGGCTAAAATATAAAAATCAATCCTAATCTGTTCTACCAGACACAAATTTTTTAAAGTACTGACTGTATGATAATTTTAGAATTTCTGTTGATATAGGATACTTTTTCTTACATAATTCAAGTATTTCTTTAATATCTGTTAAATAGGAAAAATCCACTTGTTTTTTTATATAATCTTTTTAAAGATTTATTTATTTATGCATACAAGAGCTGGGGTACAGGCCAGGGTCCAGGGAGGTGAGAGGATTCACCAGACAGAGCGGGGAGCAGAACAGGCAGACTGACAAAAACACACTATGAGGGCAGCAGTGGGCAAGGCAGGAGAGGTCTGCTATGCCACGTGGGTCCCCTCCCTAGTTGGCAGCAGGGATCGAACTAGTGCTGCAGTGGCTGTGGCCCGCCTCACAGTGCACTGCTTAACCCAGTGCGCCACCAGGGAGGCCCTCTATATAATTATTTTTAAAGAATATGTCTAAAACCAACTATTATATAACCAAGTATCTGATCAAAAATATTTTAAAATATTCCAAATTATTTCATAAGAAGAAGTTAATCAGAATGTTAATACTAGATATTAAAGCTAACATTGCTTAACTTTATAACTGGAATATTGGAAAGTAAAGTGACCATAGCAATAAACCCAACTTTTGGAAGACCTGCTATGGTCTCTGACTTGCTAGCTGTGAGAATATGAAGAAGTCATTTAACTTTTCTAAAGCTTCATTTTCTCATTGGTTTTCTCACAAGAAATACAAAAACTGAGGTAGGCTTAAAGTGAACAGGATGGACCATAAAAAGAGGGAACAAAAGAAAGAAAAAAAGACAAGAAAAACCAAGACCATATAAACTGTGAAGTGGTAAACAAATGTTAGGTATTTGTTGACTCTTGGTAAATACAGCCCCTAGGCCTATTCAAATTCTCAAATTTGCAAAACTGTATTGCATCATGAAATCTATTGCAGGACCCATAAAAATGCGTATTCTGTCCAGACAGATATATCACTTTCAGTCCTCTTCTTTTTGGCCCACAAAGGAAAATAATACTTTCATTTCATTTGGAACTAAGGAAATTTGCAAACATGACAAAGGCAGGAACTAAAAAAATTGCATTAGGATTTGGTACTGGATTCACTATCGGAGGGATTTACCTTAGCATCCAGCTGAGAACACTAATGGTCATAAAAGTCCACATTTTATTTTTTTATTTTATTTTTTTAAAGATTTATTTATTTATGCATACAAGCACTGGGGCACAGGCCAGAGGTGTGGGGGGGTGAGAGGATTCACCACAGAGAGCGGGGAGCAGAACAGGCAGATCAACAGAAGTACACTGCTGAGGGGAGCAGCGGGCACAGCAGGAGAGGTCTGCCACGCCATGTGGGTCCCCCCCCTGGCTGGCAGCAGGGATCAAACTCCTGCTTCAGTGGCTGCGATTTGCTTCGTAGTGCGTTGCTTAACCCACTGCGCCACCAGGGGAGGCCCAAAAGTCCACATTTTAACTATTAAGGCAGATCTCCAAGTCACTTGTCTACTAGTTGAGAGCATAAAATTAAACTCAATAGTGCCAAGAGTCTAGGTGTTAGAGATATGTGTGTATATATAACTGCAAAGGGATATTTGACCTGATAGGAAGTTTGCACACTCACTTATGTTTTTGTAAAAAGAATAATTAAAACTTCAACAGAAGAAGCTTCTCCAGTTAAAGTTACTAGTGAAGATAAGCAGAACTTCAATGCACAAGACAGAGGACCTGGATGTGCTGGAGGAAAGCCTGGGGTTTAATAAGCAAGCTTTCACAACTGTTGACATTCAGTTCCAGTAGCACCCTGGAGAAATTCCACATTTCTCCCTGGCCTCTTAAAATGTCTTTACTGGAGGAAAAAACATTCCTACTATGATTCTCTCAGCTGCTTATTCAAGGATCAAAATAAAAATGATAAACATATGACAATAGTATCTCAAGAATTGTTTTAGAAAATTTACCTACAAGTCATATTTTTTTTAAAAGTTCTTATCCCATTTATCAGAGTTGATACTTAGCCTGATAAACAGGAAACTTCTTAAATGGAGAAAAGTCAACTTGGTTATTTGGAGCCTCTAATACAATGCCTATAGTAGATGACTTATAAGCAATTAGTGGTTGAAATAAATTTTAATTATTTGTGATAAATGCAAATGGAAACCAATAACAGGTTTGAAAAGGTGAGACAATAAAAGTGTCAAAGATTTTAAGAAGCTAACACCTTATCCAAATACTTATTCTATAGAGAAAATTCTCATCATTGTAACCTGCACTGTATTTCCAATATAGTTATCTTTTTATAAAATAATAAATGCAAAAGGCACAGTCTTCATTTCCAGGAGCAGGAGAGAATGCCATCTTTTCACACTGAGTGGGCAGGTAAATGGAAGTACTTGTACAGATAACCAAAGGGGAAAGGTGCCCCCGGTGGTACTGCTCCTTCATCTTCAAACTTCCCTGAATGATTCTTAATTGCATTTAAATAGCCTTGAACACAGATGAACAATGCTGGAGTATGGAGGGGGATTAAAGAGTAATTGTTATCTGACAGCAAATGAGAACTCTGAGGGGCACAGCTATAGCTGCAGTCAATTCTCTCTTGGCTTGACATTGGAAAGAAGTCCATGACTCAAAAGGACTGTTGCTTGGACATGGACCAAGGAAGGCATTAGTAATATTAGGATTTTCATTATAAATAATGTTGAAATCTGAGCAAAATGTACAATTAGTGTAGGTCACCAGTTCTCACATAGAAAAAACTTTGTGCCGGATATTTATTCACAATAATAAGAAATATCGGAAAGAGATTTTCTTTTACACAACTTTCCAAAAACTATATATAGTGTAGTCAGTCTCTTATAAAACTCCATGTAGTGAAGGTTTTATAAGATCCCAATTCTAAAAGACAAATACTGGAGGATTTCTGACATATGTGGAAATAAAGAAACAAAAGTCAAGGAACACAAAAAACTGACACAAAACGAATCCTAGAAATCTGAATGCAGAACTGAGGCTGCCAGAGGGGAAGGGTGGAGATGGGAAGCAAAGGGACCCAAAGGAACTGTGGTGGAGGATTACGGGTGTTTTGGTGATGGGTGGTGTGTAGTAACATATACCTACCTAGAAGAAGTGTGAACCTATACCCCTAAATCATATACAGTGTCATTAACCAACATTACCTTAATAAAAACAATACACTTAAAAAGAATTTAAACACAAAAAGATTTGGCTCTAAAATATGGCAGTTTATTGAAAGAAAAAAGAGAGTATGTTCAACATTACCCATCACACATTTTCTCCAATGTGAAAATGGTCAGCACTGTTCAACATCACACACCATAGAGAGCAAGCCCAATATTCAAACTATGAGAACTTCTGGGACAACAGCAATTCTCAAAGCCTCTTGGTTGTTTTGATGTTGGTTGAATAGTGTTTACTAAATTTTTTTGGTCCTTTTTTGACATTTATTGATGAAGTAATTACAAATTTACTTCACTTGGAAAAAAGTGTGCTCAATATAAAAACTTCAAAAAATATAGCAAGGGAAAGAAATTTAAAATAACTTGTAACATCTACCACATTATATTGCCCTTTCCCACCCTGCCCCTGCCCCCAGCCAGAGAACTGTCCTACTAATGCTTTTATTTTTTAATAAAAAAGGGGTTGAAAGAGGTGGGTCTTAACTTACCGGAAATTATTGCATCCCAGGACTACTCCAACTATGTTCTTGCCTATGTCATGCACGTCACCCTTAACGGTAGCCAACACAATGGTGCCTTGGTAAGGGTCCTGGAAAGTAAGTCAAAGTCAAATCACTAAGCACTGCTGTGGTCATTTTAGAGTAGACCACTGAGTTCTCCAGAGCCAGTCAGATGTCAGTACAGAAAGCAGTTAATATAACCAAGACAACCTCAAAGACTGATCCAGAACCCAAATCATAGTAGAATACTGTAAGCCCAACTAAGTAGTTGGTTAGTTCAGAAGGCTTCAATCAAGATCCTAGGTTGCAGCACCACAAAGAATAGCTTCCGGTCAAATACAAAACAATCTCATAGTTGAAGACCATATCCTTAGTCAAAAAACTTGTCTGACAAATGTTTATTCTGCACTGAAGGACAGAGGGAGGGCAGAGAGGAAGGAACTGGTAACTGTACATGTCTCATCAGAATCTGAGCAACTACAATAGGCAAATGCAGCACAGAAGGGCAGCTGACCTTCTTATTTCTTTAACACTTGTACTATATGCTGCAAACATCCCTTCTCCCTCAGGAAAAGGAAAAAAAAGGGTGGAAAGAAAGAGAAATGAAAAGAAAAGGCATGTATGAGGGATTTTTACAATCACTACGTCTGAGTCATTCACAAACTCAGACCAATTTAAGAATGCAGAATCTTAGGGGCCAAAGCTGACTGAGCTTCACAGGAAGCTAAACAAGGTCAAAAGCATGATGATTTACTATGGTGGAGCAGCCAAGAAGAATTAAATTGAATCCAGAAGTGGTGCCAAGAACATTACCAGCATACGGAGAATATTCAATTAATAGATTTCCCAAAACCAAACATTACTCAATTTCCTCAAGGGCAGGGGCTAGTCTTTGTAGCTACGGTGTCTAGCACAGTCTGGGCACAGAATAATTGCTGAATGAATGAACTGGTTTTGTCCTGAAGTTATAAGCTTTATTGGAAAAATTATGTTCATATTAAAACTTTCATAAAGCCACAGTCAAAGGGAAATCCCTGGGTATTCTGATTCTCGGGTAAGAGTTAGCTCATTTCTCTATTTTATCTTTCATGACAGGCATGGCTAAGCCCTATGGCTTAAGTCGCTAGCCCCAACACAGTAAGATTTCAGGGTCAATTCATCACAGAGCCCACAGGCTTGGACAAAACAACTTGCCTCTTCCTCTACTGTTCCAGTAAGTACTTTGCTTTCTTCTCTTTCTTTTTCCATGAAGGGAATAAGGTGGCCAACAGCCTTCTTCATGACCCGAGCTGACTTTATAACCTGGAAAAAATACACAGAGTCAGGCACCCTTACCAAATAAGCTGAATGACTACTAATGGCCCCTGGAAACATTTTAATACAAAGTAAGAGTGTGAGTTTTGATCTCAGGTCAGCCAGCCTGGAGTTCACTTTGGATGGTACAAAGGGTAAGGAATGAATTCCCTGTGGGGAGAAGAACACAAGGCTAGAAATCAAATACCCTCCGAAACTCTCTGCATGTTATTTTTTTTCTCTCTAAGCTCACTTCTTCAAGTTCTACACATGCTTAAAGTTTCACACTTCTCCACCATGAGCCCTTCACAGCCTCTCTTCTCAATTCCCAGTATCACAATCCATTTTTTTTCTTTTTTTTATTAAAATATTTTAAAATTGACATATACTTGCCATTAATTGTAATCCCCATGTATTCCCCATCACCATCTCACCAGTGCACCATCACCTCAGTCCCTCGTGNTCCCATCTTCCCTCAACCCTCCCCCTCCCCTCCCCACCAGGTGTCCCCAGTCTGCCCTTGTCTCCTCATTTTTGGTTTCTGTGTCTTTATTGCTGTTATTGTTATTATTATTACAATCCATTTCTTATTAGTCTTCTGCGTTAGCAAGAATAGGGTCTTTTATAAATCTCATCATGAGTGCTAAAATTCATGGGTGGAAGTATGAGAAATAGGAGATTATCACAGCCTCAAAGCTTCTCCTAGTTAATTTACAGTGGAGAAACCCAGCAGACCCCATTAACCAAATGATCAAAGTTAATGAGCAGCAACAAAACAGGCATGGTATGATCCACTGAGAAAGGTGCAGCATCACTCTGAATGCTGAGTGCTTTGGTTTTTTACCAAAAATAAGAAAACCAACAAACTCAGAGTGAGGGAAAGTCTACAGCTATTAAATTATACTGTGCTGAACTCTTCAAAAGTCAATGTCTAAAGGAAAGATTGAGGAACTGTTAGAAGAGACAGGATAAAAGCAATTGGGATCTTGAAACAAAAAGAGAAGAGCTGCGGACAAACTGGTGAAGATTGAATTAAGTCTTTAGTTAACTGAACTAGACCAGTGTTATCTGCTAGTTCTGATAACTGTACTATGGTCATGTAAAATGTTACCATTAAGAGAAGAAGTTGTATGAGATAAGAATATTTTTAAACTGCATTTGCAACTGGTAAGTTTAAAGCTAGCTCAAAATAAAAGGTTCAAGTAAGTCAACATCATGAAAAGTCAAGACTGAATCAATGTTGGAGAAACCAAGAAGACAGAACAATGTGTTCCCTTTTTTGACTATGGTGGTTTCCTAAGTGCATATATGTTAAAACTTACCAAATTACACATCTGAAGTATGTGCAGCTTATTAAATGCTAATCATAAAATAACCAAGCTGTAGTGAGGGATAATGAATGTTATGAGAGGATATGGGCTATCAAAATTAAATACCAAATGAGTAAATAAAAAAGGAAAAAGAACAGTCTTTTAGTTTTTGTTATGTTCAGAGATGCAAATACAGATGGCTCAATAGTATACACTGATGTAGCTGCTGTAAATCAAAATAAGATTTTTGGTTTTACTTGAAACATCATTTAATATATATCACTACTTAAAATGGTAATGATGTTTTTTCCATAAATGCATTTTTAAAGAAAAATTCTGGTCAAATCAAGTCTTAATATTATTAACTTTTTATCAGTCTTGGGTTTTATTTCAATTTGAGATAGATTTGGGGGAGAGATAGGTATTAAGGGTAAGTGATAGTGCAGAATATGAAGATTAGAATGTTGAGAATTTTCAAATGACCACTAACCATCATATCCACCCTAAGGATGGATTTTTCCAGATTAAGCCTAAGCACATTTTATTAAGGACTAGGTTCCAATGCCCCTAAGTTCTTCTCAAAATTCAAACCCGAGAAACATATCCAAACTTACTATTTATGAAAAGACAAAGACCTTTTATTTCAACTGTAAAAATTCCCCCTGCCTTCCACCTTTTGCCCACCTGAGGAAGAAACATTTTTCCAGCTCCAAAAAGATCACCAACAATCTTCATACCATTCATCAAAGGCCCTTCAATGATATTGAGAGGTCGGGGATATTTTTCATGGTTTAAACGGGCTTCCTCAGTATCCTCAATAATATGCTTTTCAATGCCCTACCAAAAAATTAGGGAGAAAAAAATTACACGAAATAATGGGTTAAGTCCAAATAGCTGACAAAGAATGAATCAAGGAAATGCTTAGAGTATGGATTTTGGAATCAGGTTTAATGAGTTCAAATCCTTGCTTCGATCAGTAATTTAGGCAATTTATTAGTCCTCAGATTCCTAAATTAAAATATCACCTAGTACCTTACCTCAAGTGTTTAAGGATTAAAGAAGACAACCCTAAGACAACTTGGCTAGTCTTACTGAAACAAAGTGACCAGTATAAGTGAATAAAAATAAGGAATAATATGTAAAGTTCAAATTAACAGTAAAATACGCTTTTTATCTTAGCAATTTAATCAACTATACATTAATAAATATCCCCTATGAAATCAGTATGTTTTCTCATGATAATGTTACCAGACTAGAGGGAGAATGTCCATGCGTGAGACCCTTAGGTGAAGCTGAAATGCATGAAACCTCTATTGACTCTATTGACTCAAGCCCTAGTCTCTAGCAGCATCCCCAGATCAATTACCTTGGATGTGTTCCACAACTTATAATAATTGTATATTTCAAAAGGCCCCAAAAGTTTAATTCTAGACCAAAAAAAAGAACACTGAAATCCGCCAGACTCATTTGAAGCTAAGAAATTGTCTTGCCTAAAATTCCAGTTATCAGAAGAGTCAAGATTTGCCTGTTGATCGACTCAGTAATTTAGGTGAGTTTCTCAACTTTCGCACTACGGAATTTGAAGTGAACAAGTTTTTGTTGTGTAGGTCTGTCCTAAGTACTGTGGGATGTTTAGCAGATTTGTTGGTGACTGGATGCCAGTGACACCTGCCACACCCTAGTTAGGACAACCAAAACTATCTCTGGACACTGCCAAACGTGCCAGAGGTGAGACGGAGGTAAAATCACCCAGGAATGGTCTAAGCAGTCTGCTCTGCAGCTCTTGTACCTCATAGGTAGAACCACAACGAGCCTCAGCCTTCCAGCTCCCACCCACTCACTGCTCCCACAGCTCACCTTTACAAGGGCATACTCAAGACGTTCTTCAGTGGGGCCATTCCTCCATTCATCAGTCTGGATGGCTTTCTTCCCTCCTTTGCCATGAGTCTGAATTGAAATTAGGACAGAGAAATGGGTACAAAGGTCCTGACTCCATTATTTGGCAGCAGAAACGATGTATTATTCTTCCTTTAATTTCCAGCCCCTAGTAGAATATCTGACACAAATAAGATCCCCCTTGTAGAATTTGAGCTTTTAGAAAATAAAGTGAGTCTTTGTTTTTTGTTTTTGTTTTTTCTTTCCTAAAAGATAACAATTTAGGACAGAAGATTTCTAGAAGACTAAGAGAAGTTACATTTAATGAGCTTTTAAAAGCTTTCAGCAAATGACTGGTAAATAGTGATGATTTATAAATGTGCAGAGAGGCTGTAATGAAGTCCAGTCAGACACTGTCCTGCAGAACAAGACAAACTATAGTCAAAGATTTTACCATATCATAAGGCAGGTGGGAATACATGACGGTAAGCTGGGCTCTCTGGTGTTCTCTTGTGCCTCTGCTTCTATTCTACCTCCACTGCTGCTGCTTCTGCCACTTCTGCTGCTGGTGTCCCCATGATGCTGCCCTTCTATGCCCAATCCGTCAGCCCAGGAGCACCCATATGCGCATGCCCACACCCTACTTCAGGTGCCCGCCATCGGGCATGCGTGTATGATCTATCACTGATGCCAATGGCAGGAGGGCAGAAAAAACCTGTAATTTCCCTTTACCCTACACCAAGATATGGAACAACCTAAATGCCTACTGATGGATAAATGAGTAAAGAAAAACTATGGTGTGTTTGTAATGAAATTAGAATACTCTAATTTCAAAGAAGGAAACCCTGCCATTTTCAACAGTGTGCACAGAACTTAAGGACATTATACTCAGTAAAGTAAGTCAGACAAAGATTAATACCCATATGTGCTCACTTAAATGTGAAAACTAAAACAAACAACGACAAAAAAACCCTCATAGGTAAAGAGAACAGGTAAGTGGTTTTGAGAGGTGAGACATGGAAGGTGGGTGAAATGGGTAAAAGTGGTTAAAACAAAGTTAACAATTCCTGGGGATGTTATATACTACCAGTTACTACAGTTAATCATCCTGTATCATATATATGAAATTTACTAAGAGAGTCAATCTTAAAAGATCACATTATAAGAAAGAAAATGGCAGCTATACTTGGTGATGGATAGTAACTAGACTTACTATGATGATTTACAATACAATCACATACCCAATCATTAAGTTGTATATCTGCAACTAGTACAACATCGTATTTAATTACACCTCAGTTAAATAAACCAAGAATTACAAAAAAACTATAAAAATCATGTTATATTCTCTTACCTTATATCTAAGGGATAAAATACAAAACTAGAACTGTGTGGTATGACAAAAAGAAAGAAAAAAATCATTTTAGAGCTCACTCATATCACTTGATCCATGCAAATACCATTTGTTCCATTAGCCACACAATCAGGCAGTTCCTGAGTGTGGGATAGTTTTGTTGTGTGAAAACAGAGCAGAGTGTTCCAATCACTCTTGGAAAAAAGGTTCTGATGTCTTCACAGAAAATGCCAGTGTGCTGCACATCTGGGGTGGGGAAGGCACAGCATGTGCATGGTTATGGACAGTGGGATGTGAGGCTACAGTGAAGACCAGTGTCAGGGACAGTGATGAATAAAATAATCACCTGATGAACAGGCTTCAGAAAATTGGTACTGAAAATGAGCTACAGTTCCACACACTAGGATAGAACGGACTCCAGATATGCTGTGGAAGTTCATCAAATAGAAAGCTACCCAGCCAATCTGCTGTAGTGCCAGGAAGGCACGAAGCAGGTTCTCAATGACTCTGGCAGATGCGTAAAAGAGGAGTCCTGGACCCCTCGGTGGCTTTTTCAGGCTTTTATTACTCTATATCATTAGTGACCAGATACATGGCAGGCAGGGGTTCCAGGGGGCCAGGAGGCTGGCAGGCCCCCTAGTCCCCGGCACATCTTCACTCTCTGGGCTCTCTAGCCTCTCGTCTCTGTTTCTACATCTCTCTTCTCTTTCCTCTTTTTCTGCTGGTGTCCTCATGATGCTGCCCTTATACACCTCGTGTCTCAACCCAGGTGCACAACCATACCCTACTTGAGGTACCCGCCATCAGGCATGCGTGCAGGACCACAGGTGTCCATCATCAACACCAATGGCGGGGGCAGGAAAGTCTGATCACTCTTCACTGACCCTACACCTGCCAATCCAATGCCACGTCAGTCTGGCTACTCCTCTCTGCACTTACTGCTCTGGAGGAGCTTCTGCTTCGCGGGGACCTCATGGAAATCTTTAGTGTGCAGCAAGGCACAGGGCAGGTTCTCTGTCAACCCGGGCAGATGGATAAAAGATGGGTAAAGGAGAGTCCTGGAGCACTCAGGAGCTTTTTCAGGCTTTAATGCTTTTTCTACACCAATTGCTAACAGGCAAACCCACAGACTGGCAAGGCAGGCCTCCCAGCCCCCAGCAAATCTATGCTCCTTCTCTTTGGGCTCTCTCTGGTATTCTCTCGTGGTCTCTTCCTCTCATAACTGTTGCTTGTCCTCTTGTAGCCAATTTGCCATAGCTGCCCTTATAGCTTCAGTGTCCAAGCTCAGATGTGCCCACACCATACTCCAGGTGCCCACCATTAGGCGTGCGTGCCTGTGTCCATGCTCCAAAGCGACACTTGCATTCAAAGCTGTAGGTGATAGCCAGAGAGGCCAGCAGAGTAAATGCAGCGTAAAAGTGAACAATTCATTTATCCTACAAGATCTGAGCTCTGTTTCTGATATCAAAGCTAGAGCAGTATCAAAGGGAGCAAACTGCTTGCTCAAAAGGAAGCCGAAGAAAACATGAATTCCAATGGCAATGAGGATCCAAGCCAGATCATGCAGAGGGTAAATGAAGTTGATCAGGCTTTTTATGCCATTGACCTCTGTGGCCATCATCTGTGGCCTTAATCTTATTAACAGAAGGCGTGTGGGTGTGGGGCATGCATGCCTGATTATGGACACCTCAGCATGGGTGTGCACACCTGCCTAGGAGGGAGGGGATATAAGGGTGGTGTCACCCTGGGGAAGGAGGCTCAAGATGCTGTCTTCCTGCTGGCTTGTTTCCCCTGTTTACCATTAAAACCTGTGAAAATGATGCCAAGGGCTCCAAAAGTTTCTTTCAAATCGCTAAAACAAATGAACATACACAGCTTGGGATAGTTGCAAAACATCAAGAAATAAATGATTTTTTTCCCCAGAAAAATATCAAAAATATTCTCTTAATCCAAGGTCATTCAAGAACTATGCAATTCAAAACAAAAGTCCTTCTATGTCACATCCTTAGGTGTCGTGACCTCTGGTAAGGGAAAGATTAACAGAGAAACTCCATGTGAATGACATAGTACCACGGCACCTGAGGCTTTTTATTATCAGAAATGACTTACCCAGTTCAGTCTGAACCAAATTAGGAAACTTATTTTTCAGTAAAGGTGATTACACCTCAAAAGTAGAGTTAGAGATCTTAGAAAGGTCAGAGATGGAACTCTTTTCACCCTTTGCAAGAATGTTTCACACAGGAATGTGAGGAATTCATCATTTAACAATAGAAAGAGATAATCATGCTCTTGTAAATTGAAAAAAAGACACCCTGCCCTTATTTGCCTTATAATATTCCCACTTTTTATGCTCCATTCCACTCAGTGTATCCTGAAGAATTGCCACAGATCTGGCAACTTCTGGGAGTTATTAAAGTATACCTCCTTTGGTTATTTCCCTTAATGGTAACAGAAGTCACCTTGAATATACAAGTTTAGCCTACTTGACAGAGAGGTCAATGGCTTGTAATGAGTCCTTGTGGTTACATTAAGAGGGGTGTAATTTCTAATATGATAGATTGTTAAACTCTTGTTACTAAACTTAATTGTTATTAAGATTATCCTCATTACGGCTACACCCAGAGAGGGACAAAGCATCTTGGTAGCTCAACATGATATACAGAAACAAAAACTTATAAACAAATGCTAAAAGTCAACACAGACCCAAACAAGTGATGTTCATAAAATACAGAGCTAACAAAACCTTAAATGAAAGAGCTGTCTTTTATTTAAGCGAGGGTAGCTGTCTCATCTTAACAGCGGACGGTACAAAGAAATAGCACATAATTTGATGATCAGGACTTTCTAATATAAGTTCATGATTACAGAAGCAATGATACCTTTTAGCCTTCAACAGAATCCTGTCTTAGTTATTAATAAAGGATTTCCCACTCCAACATACAGTGATAGGCCAACACCTATGTCTTGGTATTCAAAGAATGAAAGGGTTAAGCATTTTGTCTACATAAGCAGACAGTCAAGAACACAGAAAAAGAATCTAGGACCTCCTAGGTTATGAGCTAAGAAGTAGAACTTGACTGTATTTGCAACAAGCAAGACCTAAGACTTTATCCTTAGGTCCACTTGAGAAGTCAGAAATGTTTTTAAGGAACTGAGAGGAGGGTCATGTGCTCACTGGTTCAAAGTCTAAATTCCAATCAGCTTTGCTGAATCTAAGTCTAATATGGGAGTTTTCAAATATCTAAATAATGCCACCCATAAAGCTGATAAATCAAGAATACAGGTAATCCTAAATTGTCCTGTCCTTCTTCTAGAACATCTTAATACTAGGAAACAACACCCATGATACTTAGAGTACCAAAGATTGTCCACTATATAATAATGGAAACAAGAAACTGATATAATTATTCTCAAGTCTACAGATCAAACGTGTAGACCTCAAGTCCTGAATTGCTGAACCTCACCACAGATGAACCAGATCCTAAAATATACAGACATACAAACATAAACATGTGACAGTAAGAAAATCCATGATAGCCTTCAAATGATGAGATTAGGCAAATATCTAACAAAATGGAAAGATCCTCCATAATATACTGCTAATCAAACAGGTCACCAAAAGAGCATCTATAGCATAGCTCTGTTTTCAGTTTTATATTTTAAAATAAATTTAAACCTAAATTCAGAATACTGAAGCAGCTAGGAATGGTCTGTTTCTCCTTTGCTCTAACTAAAACAGCTTCTCTGGAGGTTTCCATAGAAATCTTCAATAATTCAAAGATATGATTAGAGACTTCTATTGCATTGGAAGAAAAGTCATGACATACTTTTCCTAGGTTTTTCAAGCCAAAATGCATGACCTTTGCTACAACACAATACTATAGAGTAAAATATTCAAAAATAAGAAGCCATCTTTTCCTTCTACCTGAGCATAACGTAAGAGCTTCTCAGTGGCCTCTGGGTCTTTATTCCAGATGAGGTCTTCACAAAGTCGAAGGAGTTCCTTATGGATATCATCATATACAGGGAGGTTCCCAGCATTCACTATCCCCATGTCCATACCAAACTAAGTGAAATAAAATTAAGTAAATAAAAATGAGGAGTTCCAGTGATACCCTAAATCAGAGGTTAGCAAACATTTTCAGTAAAGATCCAGAGAGAATATACATTAGGCAACTGTCTTTGCTGGATTTAGTCAGCTCTGCTGCTATTATCATAAAAGCAACCACAGATAATAAATAGGGGAGTGGGTGTGGCTCTGGTTCAATAAACTGTTATTCACAGAAGCTGGCAGTAGGCCAGGGTTGTCTGCAGGACCAAGTATGCAAACCATTGCCCCAAGTAAAAGCTGGCTTAAATAGAGCAAACAGGTTTTCTTATACCTTGATTGCATGGTAAAGAAAAACTCCATGCATTGCTTCTCGAATGGCTTCCATTCCTCGGAAGGAGAAGGACAAGTTAGAAAGACCTCCACTTATTTTGGCTCCAGGTAATGTTTCCTGAAAAACAACACAAGGTGAAAATTTCCTCTACTTTACCAAAAAGCAGCAATACATTCCTTAAGTTTTCTAATATATAAGGGTTTTTATATAAGAGTGTAAAGTATAAAACATATCAAGTTGGTAGTAATCCAGGGATTATTGTAGCTAACAAGATCAAATCTAACCATGTTACGGTATCACAAAGGCATTGCTTCATAAATAGTTTTTTAAAGGGAGCTATGTTAACCACCACACCACCAAGAACTGAGGCAACCAGAGTGGGAGGGAGGTTGGGGATAGGAGAGGGAAGGGACCCAATGAAACATAGTGGACTGTTGGGACACTGATGGTGGGAAGGGTGTGAAATTTGTAGAGGTCTGAATCTATAACCCCTAGAACAGACACCAAAATACAAACCTACTTAACACAATAAACATAATTTGGAGAAAAGTTTTTAAAATAAAAATACATTTTTGAAAGAAAAAAAAAATATTTTTACTGTCCTTTTCTCCCTAGTATGGAAAGATGTTCTTGCTGAGGAGAGTTAACTACCACGACTTTGAGAGCTTTGTCGAAACCACAGATTCAAAGCCTGAACAAGTGTTTGCAATTTCATATTGTCAGAGTACCATTGTATCCCTGGGAGCTGTGGCTTTCTGTAAATTTGCTGTGGTTGAACCAAGAAAGAAGGCATGTGCAGACTTCTACAGAAATTATGATTCCATGAAAGATGCTGAGCAGATGAGGGAGGCTGTTAGCTTTCAAAAAGTTATCTTAAAACATAAAGGATTTTTTTTCTTTTTTAAATTGTATTTATTTATATATGTTGTACATCACTGTTCATTTTTAAACACTATTTGCTTTATTTTCGCAAGCATAGTCCCCATAGAATTTCCACTATCAATTCACCACCATCACCACAGTCCCATGTGCTCCTCCCTCCCTCTTTCTGATCCCTCTCCCTGCCCCTCCGCTGCAGGATATCTCTGGTTTATAACTGTCCATTTGTTTTTGTTTTAAAACATAAAGGACTTTATGGCTTGACTTCCATGGAAGGATGTCACTGATTAGTGTTCTTGAACTATGAAAGATTTTCATCTTTCAAGATTTCATCAGGGCTAAGGAATAGTTTCTCTTGATAAACAAAAATTATGGGAAAAATAATTTTTGCTACTTGACTCTAACTTACTAAGATATATTTTTAAAATTTTGCTTTATCATTGTGTACCTCTACAGTAACAGTGACAGAGCACAACATAAGGTAAATGTGCCAGAAAACAATTTCTGGATGATAGAGAAAGAGAGAAATCTGTTATTCATTAAAAAGTACAAGCTACTAGAAGGCTTCCATAGCCAAAATGAATCAAGCACCTAGTTCACTGTAAAGTTGACCAGTTATAAAAGGACAAATGGCAGTTAAGGCTCCCCCTACAACTTGTAGCAATATCAAGCATTAACACTTGTGGAACAAGAGGAACTTAGTGACTGTTAGTTAAAGAACAAACTAGCTTTAGCATTTAGGGAGCTTTTGACAGCTTACCATTATATACTATGACCCAACCATCCCACTTCCAGGTATACGCTGCAGAGAAACTCATGCACATGTACACAAGATACACATGCAGAACAAAATACAACTGTAACAACACAAATACACAAATGAATCTTTCTTTTTATATCAGAACTATTATGAGAATTTTATTTTGTTAAGTAGACTTAATTCTTAAGGCTTTTTTTAAATCATTTTAATTTTTTTTAGATTTAATTATATTTAACATTATTTGTAGTCCCCAGGGCGTTCCCACCACCATTTCACCCGTGCACCATCACCTCAGTCCCCTGTGCTTTCTGCCCTCATCCCAGTCTCTTCCCTACCCTTCCCCCAATGATCCTTTTGGTTTATCTTTGACCTTTTGTTCTTGTTGTGCTTTTGATTTGTTTGTCTGTTTGCTTGTTTGTTTGATTTTGGCTGTAATTGCTCATTTCCTAGAGCTCTCTCTTATTATTATTTTTTTGGTATTGATTTTCCTTTACATTCCTCCTAAAAGTGAAGCCATCTGATTATTTTTCTCTTGCCTTCTGACTTGTTTCACTGAGTATAATTCCTTCTAGCTTCATCCATGTTTCTATAAATGGCCCTAGTTTGTCATTTTTGATTGCTGAATAGTATTCCATAAAAACACAAAGGAATCTTGAAATAAGTTGGGTAAGGAAAAAAAAAAGCATAAGAATCTTAAGATTCTACTCATATCATACTCAAAAACACGTACTACTCAACTATTTTGTTCATTCCTATTACTTGTAGCAGTTTTTTTCCATAAAGTCACTGGGAACATTGGCTTGGGGAATCCTGAAAGCCCAGTGTCCCCAGAGGAAACACAGGGTTCTGATCCTCTGAGCTTCTGGTCATGACACTGTCTTCATGTGATCAAATATAACCTGTTTTCATTTTCAAGATATAACAGAGTGTCTTTTTGTTAACTTAATGTGGAAACAGGAGGGACCGGCCATTCAAAGTTGTTACCGCTCTGCACATGGGTATGTCTGTGAATGACGCAAAAGCACACTGAATATTGATTTTGAAGATTACAGATAAATTTTAGTGAGTAGGTGAATTTGCAGATACAAAACCCACAGATAATTTGGATTTACTGCACATATGTAAAAGTATTAAAATTATAAAGAAAATCAACAAAGCAATCATAAAACTGAGAATGATGATTACTTCATAAAACCAAGAATGGGTATTATGAAGGGGTAATAAGGAAGACATATGGAGGCACTAGTGAAAGCTATTAAATGCTTCATAATTATTATACACTATGTTTTATACATTCTCTAGTATGTTATAATTCACAGCTTAAAACTATATATACACACACATATATACATATACATGTGATACACACAAATATACATACATATATATACACACACACCAATGTCCTTACTACCTAAGAACAAAAATGTCAACAAATATAATGTTGACTCAAAAGAGTCACTAGAATCATGTAATAAATTTGAGTAATGTTTTAAGGAAAACATAGAAAATATCCAGACTTACTTTAATGACTTTTGTTGCATGGATAAAATTAACAGCATACAAGTTGTGTTCTTCCATCCCAGTTCCAATGGTGAGAATATTAGGGTCAAAGATGATGTCATTTGGATTAAAGCCCACTTCTTTCACAAGTAGATGGTAGGCCCGGGTACACACTTTGATTTTAGTGTTTGTTTCTGTTGCCTGGGGAAAAGCGCAAAGGATACCAAATCTATGAATCTTTGAATATTCTGTTTTCATAGATAACAGAAACACATTTTACTTATTGAAATCACTTAGGTGTTAATGTTTGGATTTCATAGAAATTCAAATGCCAACCAGCTGCGAGAAACATTTATCAAATTATCTCAGAGGAGAAATTATTATAAAGCCCTTTTGTGTTTTTATCAGCACAACAGCTACACTGCTTCAGTAAAAATAAAATCTTACACACCTATATGTATATGGCAAATAATAAAGAGCCTTCTGAAAAATACACGTAATATAAATACAAACATTACCAAGAACTAATTAAAAAATAAGTGAGGCTCTTCTCTTGACCTGCCTGCAATGCCCTATACCATTGTTCAGCGAGCACTGCCAAAGCTTCCTTGAATCTTCAGGCAACAATATTCTGCACAGTTTCAAGAATACGTATTTACCCCACAACCCAATCCATACCTACCATAATGCTAATAAGTGCCATAAGTCATAAAATGAATTTGTATTAGTCTTCAAAATAGTGACCCTAGAAAGCAAAGCAATGACTCCAGAAAAGTTCACACCTCCCATTACTTCCCATCATCTTTAGAATCAGGAGTCAGGGCCTTCATCAGCTCCAGTTTCATTCTACTCTCTCCACATCACTCTTTTTTTTAAAAAAAAATAAACTTTATATATATATATTTTTTCTTACATTGTTTTCATTTTTGTACAATATTTAATATCTCCACTCAGGTGTAGTCCCCATAAATCTCCCACTACCACATCACCTGAGAACAATCACCACAGTTCCCTGTGCTCTTCCCTCTCCTCTTTTGACCCCCCCCAACCCTTGTCTGACCTATAGTTCGCCTGCAAGATATTTTTTTGACCCTTTGTCAGTTTCCCTATATTACTCCTATAAGTGAAACCATCCAATTTTTTTTCCTTCTGACTTATTTCACTGATCATAATCCCTTCTAGCTCCATCCATGTTGCTGCAAATGGCATGAGTTTATCATGTTTGATTGCTTCCTATGTGTATATGTACATCTTCTTGATTTATTCATCTGTTTGGGGGCTTTCAGGTTGTTTCCATATCTTAATTATTGTAAACAGTGTTGTAGTAAACATAGTACAGGTTTCCTTTCGAACTAATGTTTTTCTGTCCTTTGGGTAGATCCCTAAGAGTGGAATCACTGGGCCATATAGTAGCTCCATTTTCAGTAGTTTGAGGAGGCTCTACATAGCTTTCCATAGTGTTTGGACCAGTTTACATTCCTACCAGCATGCACTGCTTTCTTGATGTCCCTGAAACCCTCCAAGCTTGAGACATTCTACATATTGCTGCTACTGCCCAGAACACACAGCGACATGACTTTGTGCTTTTGTGCTTCAGATCACATTTGGTTTCTGACCTAAATATCCTTTTTTCAGAGAAACTTTCCTTAAGGACTCCTCTACACCAGCACTACTGCCACCTTTCCTGCCTTCTCCTTGTTTCTCGATAACATTTTCAGAAATTGTATTTATTTGGCAAATTATTTGCGATTTTTTAATTACTTGTTTACTGTTGACAACTTGGGTGAGTCTTGCTGCATGTCCAGTGCCTGGAGCAGTGCCCATCACAGTATGTTTGCTCACTACTGACTATGGAATGAATGGATGCCTTTATTCACGGCATTTCTGAATTTCATCATAAGAACTGTCTTCATATCAAACTTACAGGCTCAACACAGGGCTTACTCAACAAATTTTATTCTGAATGCTTTCTTACTGTATAAAAAAATCAAATCTGCTCTGAAGAAAAACTGAATCCTTGCTATGACTATAGCGATTAAAAAAAAAAGTCCCATACAATTCTGAATGGATGTAGAAAATGTTTTTGAAAAATGGCCAGCCTCACAGAATGAAAAGTTGACTGCTTTAAGAGAGGATACTTTTGGCAAGAAATGAACACTTAAGTTTGCTAAAAGAATCAGTCCCTGATCGCACACATCCTGAGCTTTGGGAGGAGCTCTCTGGGCAATCACAGAGATAACAGTGGGGACATTCTGCCTTGCCTCAGGGATATTTAGTGAGGCTCTGTCCTCCAAAGAAAGCAGTGGTGGGGAATTATAAAAAGGACTCATTCTACTACATCAATGCTTTTGATTGCTTTGCTACTTTGGTTATCTTTTTTAACTGTTCTCTTTGGTCTCTCATCTCTTCCTGCTTTCTGCAGTTGGTGGGGTTAGATTTTACTTTCTGCAGAAAGTACTTGCCTGTGACTTAGCTAACCAGGGGACTCAGGAAATGAGAAAAAGGAGAGGGCTCTGCCTATTGCCATTGCTCTAGGCTTTGGAGCAGGTGACAAGTTCTCTTCCTTAACCAAATTTCTTCAAAAACTTCTCACTTCTTCCTTTTAAAGTGACATAGACCAGTATGTGGGCTCAGAAGAAAGCAGTCAGGAACAAGTCACCCAGAGTTATCTTGAGTCTTAGTTTACCCTTCACCAGAAAGCCAAATAAAGTTCTAGATTCTAGATTCATGCCCCATTAGGATCATTAAGAGGGGAGACATAGGGGATTGGAACTACCAGTGCTGCTAGTATTTCTCAGTAATCTAGCTTGGTTAGTAGACAAGAAATCAAGTTTCTGGTCCTTTTTCTCTGAGCCAAAAATGACATCTGATCGATTCTGACAAGTTAAGATTGTTAGTGCAGGCTAAGGGAGGTAGAGCAGGGCCCAGCTATGTACCAGAAGGAGGCTCTGCATGTGGAACAAACAGAGGACAGGAATTCATTTCTAGGGTTAGAAAATAATCATCAACTATGAGCTCCCTAAGGATGAAGTCGTTCTCAAGCTCCCTAAGGATGAAGTCGTTCTCAAATTGTTCTCACAGCACCTAGCAGAGGACCTATCTGTCTCAATGAACTAATAAACCTGGGAAGGACCAGAGTTTCAGTGTAGGCTTTTGCCAGCAGTATAAACATGGTATTTCTCAAGGCCCTCTTTGTCATGTTCTTCAGTCAGCGCTGTGAGATAAACATGCTATGAATCACGCTTCAATCATGCCTGTGCATTTCACAGATCCAGAAAAGAGGTTCAACAGATTAGAATGGGCGCTTCCTCTGAAAGGAAGGGCTCTCAACTCTGGCTCCCTATTATGGCATAGTTTACATAGTTTTTCAGCACTAACACATGCACGCCAATCTAAACCAGTTAAATCAGAATCTTGAGATGAGGCCTAAACAACAGTACTTTTCATGAATCCCTTAGTGATTCAAACATAGAGCCAAGATGAGACTCACTTACAGGTAAGATGGCACTTTCTTAGATTTAGCTAGAAGAAAACTTCAGTAACAATACCAAAACTCTAAGGATCAAGAAGGAATGAATATATATTTTTTATGATTTACCAGGTTTATTTTTAAGCTATACGAAAGCTCAATAGCGATCAGTGGGTAGAAGGCTCTAGATAAGGAATTCACTACTTGGGCTTTGCTAGACTATCAAACACTTAGGGGAAAATGGGATAAACTAAAAACAACTTTTGATTTAAATACTATGAGAAAGAGAAAGGATAGAAAATACCGAGATTCTGTAAAAATGCTGCCTGACCACAAGCAGAGAAGGCACAGGACCAACTTCAGAGAAGTAGGTTCAAGATTTCAAATCTAGCTGAACTAGCTGAACATGGGCCAGGGAACACAGCAGGAGTCCCATCCTGCTGGGGCAGAGTTCAAACAGCAGTGAGGGAAAGGGACCATGTACTATCATCAGAAGGGCACTGACAAGTCAGAAGGAAAAAAGCTACAGGGACATTTCCAAGGGAAAACATATGGCGAAAAACACTTTGGCTCTACAAAATCACCAAGGGTACAGCCTCAGTGCAGAAACGTTTTGAGTGAATTCTCTAGTGTGGCAAATGTATAGACAGATCCACTGGACAGAAGCGTCAGGAAACTTAGAGCCTGGGCAGAAGTAGCTGTGATCTGGCTGGAAATGAAGGCACGAGAGGAAGACATCTGCACACAGTGGAAGAACAGAGAAGAGCACTGAGCTGGGCTGTAGACAACCAAGGCCAACCTGACACACTGCTTGGTTCACTCTTCACCTAAAAGAGTGGAAGCTGTGCCCCTCATGGAACTCAAACCAAGGCAGAATTGCCTTGGAACTCAGTGCTAAGGAGGAAATGGACAGGATCTCAGCCATAGAAGTAACCTGCGAAGCAATCTCCACACAGCCCTGATGAAGAAAAGGGGGTCTCAGTGGCAATCCAGGAACTGCAGGTGCTAGCACTGAAAATCACTAAACTTTAATGAGGGCAAGATTGTTTTAAATGCCACCCTGTAGGAAAGACTGCAATATCTTGGGAGAGGAAAAGAGAGGAGGAAATTTTTAATTCCTGTAACAATCCCTGGCTAGAGCAGATGATGAACTGACTTTGGTATCTCCAAGAAAAAGAAGGGAATGAAAAAAGCAGAAAAAGGCAAAACTCCTAGACATAGCAAAAGACTGATCTACTAACCACAGATGTATTTTCAAACAATACCCAAAAATATATAAGCTCTATAACCTATGTTCTAGTTTTGCCTTCCTTTTAACAAGCAAGACCTAAAAACGAATTCTTTTCCTGCTTTCACGTCTTCCTAAAATCCCAGTGTCCTAGATTTTCCCTGCCTTATCAGGTCTTAATTCCACTTTCACCAAAACCTGATAGGCATTGAATTCTATAAGGAGTTGATCCATCTACTAGCCTTTATTTATTCTCAGAGCCCAGGGCTTGGCACAAATATGATACCATTGGTCCTTTTTTGACCATGCAGATAGCACCAGAGAGAATGGTTTGCAGATACAGAAGTTGTCCTGGGTTAAGAACAGGGATACTCAACTTTAGTCCATTGACCTTTTGGACCTGATAAGTCTTTTAAGGGGACAACTGTCCTGTGTGTTCTATGGTTATCAGCAATATTCCTATCTTCTTCTTTCTGGATGGATGTCAGCAGCACTTCCACCTCACCCACCTAGCATGCCAGTCACGATAATATAACATCTGTCCAGATATTACCAAATATCTCCTCGAGTTGCAAAATCACTCCATTTGAGAACCACTGGCTTAGAATAACCACTAGTGGCAACATATGAGGAAATCATAAAACAGACACCTGCATGGTCATTGTCAAGATCCCAGGCAGACGCATGGCTTTCCTCTAGAAACTAAAGATAGAGGCTGTTTGCTGGAAAATCCTCTGCGATGCCAAATACCAAGGTCTGGATAAGCAATACCATATCCTAATAGGGAGGAAATGAACCCATTCAAATCCCTTTCACAAAGAGGAATGCAAGGCACAGACCAGGAATCTGGACCCTAAGCTTGGGAGGTATGCCAGCCATGGCCTGTGCTGTAACCCAGGCTTGCGTGGTTTGGAATCAAGAATAATCTGAAGGCCTTAGATTCCTCATTCCCTCCTTGAACTCCCACCTCTGGAGGTAATCTGGAAAAGTTTCTTACAAACAAAGAATTTTAAATATGATATATCTTTAAGCAAAGTCCCAAGCATAGAAGTACTCAATTATATAGTCTTAGCCAGGTAGTGGTAACCCCTCTATAGTCACTAAAATGGAGGTCCCTGAAATATATGTATATTTTAATAAAGTTCAGAAGGTTCAGAGGAGAAAATTAAAGAATCAGCTCTAAGGTTCAGTTCAATTGACTTCAGTTTCTTAGAACTATTTTTAATACTCTGGAGCATACCCCACTGGAAAATACAAGCTACCCAACTGTAAAATAGCATCAATTTATCTAAAATTAATAAAGAGGATGGTCATAAAATAAAAATCTAAAAAATCACCAACAAATGAAAAATATTAAGGAAAGAAAAAATAAGTTAATAAAACAACACAAAAGACCTAGGCATGATCTTGAGATCTCCTATTTAAGGAAAATGATAAAAACTGATTGAGTAGTAATTACAAAGATATGGCTTGTTCCTGAATGACTGTAAGTTCAAATACTGCCAAGACATAATTCATTATTGTCTTGGTTAGGATTAAGTAGATTTTATTCAATATCCCAATGGAACTTTATTTCTCTACAAATTAGAAAACTACTTTAAAATCATTTTAACATAGGAAAATGTTTTGAATATAATGGATGCATTTATTGGATGATGTTGATCATTCTTTCATATAGTTTACACAGGTGCAAAATAAATGCAGTCTATTCTGCTATTAAGTGATAACTGTTAAGAAACCTTATATTATCAAAACTGTCACATGAAAATAATCATTGCAATCAGAAAAGGAGAATTAAATTTACAGAGTGAGTAGTGATGGTTATTTCTCCAATACAAATTTCAATAAAGGTGTTCTACAGTTTGTTATTTAGAGTTAAAATTGTTAACCAAAACTCCCATCAATTAAAAAAAAAAATGCAGAAATTCTTGCTTGGCTTTTAATCCAAAGTCTCTAGGCCAGTCCCTCTCTCATATTTGGCTTTACCTTGCAGTTTTGTTTGCAACATTAATCATAAACTTAAACCAAAAGCAACAGACAGATAATAAAACAGAGCAGGCATCGTCCCTCTGCTTTGCTTAGTTGCACCAGTGGTTTTCCATTGAAGAGACATATTCAGTCCTTAAAGCCAGGGGTGCCAGTCAAGCCAAGCAGAGCTTGGTTCTTTTTTTTTAAAGATGTATTTATTCATGCATACAAGAGCTGGGGTACAGGCCAGAGTAGTGGGAGGTGAGAACATTCACCAGACAGAGTGGGGAGCAGAACAGGCAGACTGAAACACACTGCTGAGGGGAGCAGCTGGCGAGGCAGGAGAGGGCTGCTATGTCAGGTGGGTCACCTCCCTGGCCAGAGGCAGTGATTGAACTCATGATACAGTGGCTGTGGCTTGCTTCTTAGTGCGTTGCTTAACCCACTGTGCCAGCCACCAGGGAGGCCCAGCTAAACAACCCAAAAAAAGAGCAAGTCCTAGTAACCTCAAAAAAAAAAAAAAACCCTAGTAAAACAAACCACCTTATTCCTACAACCAACTCAAAACCAAATGTCGTAAATTCACTCTGCTCCTATCTAAAGTATTCCAACAAAATGAACCTAAATTAATATTTAATTGTTCTACCCTATAATTTTATGCAAAAAATTAAAAAATAATTTAAGTTTCTATACTATAAAGTTTTTTTAAAATATGTTAAACCAATTTTTAAAATTTTTTCTTCTATAATTTTATTTACTATTTTACTTTAAATAATACCTCCAATTTTTTTTCTTTTTACATAAACTAATAAACTATTTTTCCAAAAACAAAAAGCTTGTTTTTGTTAGCCACACTAAACAATATCTAAAAACTAACTAATTTTTCTTTCAAACTAAAACCCTAAAAAAACACCCTCTAAAACTGTACTCTAGCATCCACACATTTACCCTTCATCACCATAAAAATAGTAACAAAAAGTGAAAGGGGGGAATTGTTAGAGCTTGGTTCTTAACTGATTGTTACACCCAAAAGCACTTTCAGAACTCAATTAATGGAAGACATCATTTATAACAAAACATCTATGCTTTTGATTTCTGAACCTTGAAAGTGTATTTCCACTTTGTTCTTTATAATTCTCAATATGTACCATAATTCTACAATTTGAGATATATGTCTACAATCATGAAAAATTTATTCTTCATTAGGAAAAGCAGTTTACAAAAAAGGCATTCAACACCTTACTCAGACAGTTATTTTCCTTCCCAGCATTTTCCTCTGCTTTTTGTCAAATACAGCTTTTACGGGGTCATATATACGGTGTCTATACAATGTTTGATTTTAGATATTTTTTTTATATCCTGAAAGCACCATCATGCAGCTCCATAATCTATATAATACTGAAATATTCTGGATAATATTCCAATAGAAAGATGTAACGTAAAATATCAATTTCTCTCCAGTTGGCATTTAGGCTGTTAAATCTTCAATAAAGCTGATGGAAAATGTTGGCATATACAGTATTCTCATGCTGCTGAATTCTTTTATTGGGATAATTTCCCAGAAATGAGATCATTAGCTCAAAAGGTATGAACATGTTTTTAAATTACTTGACAGGTATTATAGCGTCTTTCAAAAAGGACTTATCACTGCTAAACCAGCACAAACCCTGATCATTTTTAAGTTTATATTTACTAATCTAGTAAGATAAAATATTACCTTAACATTGTACTAACTTACAATTCTTTTATAACTTGCAAAATTTCCCCCTTACATTTGCTTTAATATTTGTGGTTATTGTCAAGTCAAAATTAGGAAAGTTTGTTTTCAGGCAAGCTCAAGAACTCTTCAGTGTGAGTAGACCATGTATACAGATAGCACAGAATTTGGAAACAAACAACACTCTTCAAATTATGAAGCCATGGGATCAAAACTTGGCTCCACCACATCCTAACCACTTGACTATGATTCACTGAAAAATGGGACAACAGCTACCCCAGGTGGTTACCATAGGATTAACCCACATAAACTTTGCTGGTGGTTTTCAACCATAAGATAAGGGAGAATCCCTCCAAGGCTTTAAAATTACCAAAGCACATCTCACCTCAGACTGAAGGAGGTAAAGCCCAGGGGTGTTTTTAAAGGCACAGGCAGTGACCACCCTTCCCTGAGGGAGTGCTTCTGCTTAACACCACAGATATGCAAAGTACACAACATTCCATTCTTTCTCCAGTGACCTTGGTTCTTACTTGGCTGAGAGAATAAAAGCAATGGAGAACTTCAGCACTTTGACAGACTCACTTACAGATTTGTATGCTTGCATCCTGCCTTTTCTCCTGTACTGTGAGCACACTGATAGTCAGCCCTCTCAACTCACAAGGTCATGGAGAGAATAAATGCCCTCTTTCTCTTCGGCATCAATTCCTGTCTCTCTCTGCTAGATCATTCCCACTAGCTTACAGAAACATGTTGTCATGTCATCTGTCTACACACACACACACACACACACACACACACACACACACTCCTTTCTTTTTCTTTCTTTTTTTTAAATAGGCCTTTTTTTTTTTAAAGATTTTATCTATTTATGCATACAAGAACTGGGGTACAGGCCAGAGGTGTGGGGGGGTGGTGTAAGAGGATTCACCAGAGACAGTGGGGAGCAGAAAGAGCAGAACTACTGAAACACACTGCTGAGGGGAGCAGCAGTTCTGCTGTGCCATGTGGGTCTCCGCCCTGGCTAGGGATCAAACTCACACTGCAGTGGCTACAGAAGCCCCACAGTGCAGTGCTCAACCCCTTGCACCATCAGGAAGGCCCCACACTCCTTTCTTAACCCTTCTTTTCAATTCTTTCTTGAACCCATGCCCTTGGAAACAGTACATCAAAATCATAAACTAACCCATTTCTAAATCTATTAGGGGGAAAGACCCTCCTGAATGGATTATACAAATAGGTTATGGACTTCGACCCCCATTCCAGACCTACAAGATCCAAGGACTACAAATCCCATAAGGTCATTA